>CP126892.1:127982500-128060000 GCA_030440675.1 Furcifer pardalis | reverse complement strand
TAAGTTCAAGTGCTTTAATTTGAGCCAGGAGCATTGACCTTATTTAGAACATGTGGAAGAGTAACTCCAAACATATGAGAAGTTCTCTTTATCCGTGGCTCAAAGTTAACCACATCCCATCTGTGGACAGCTGGGTTTAGACCGGCAAACATTCTTACTCTTCAAGGAAGGATGGCGGCGACAGGATCTTTGCAGGCTTAACCTGTTTGACAGAAGGAAGTGTGCATTTCTAAGAAGGAATATTGACTGTCTGGATCCAAGGAAAGAGAAGGTGGAATAGGGAGAAATGCAAGAAAACCTGGAAATAAACCTCCCCAAAGTCACCATTCGAGACTCTGAGAAGGTGGAAAGTTCACAAGCCCGTGATGGCGAACCTTGGCACCCCAACTGGTTCTTGGACTTCAGTTCCCAGAAGCCCAAGTCCCTATGAATCCAGACGAATGGGCTTACTTGCGATTCATCCGGCCAGCACTGACCTCGTCGCTCCCGTACGGGAGTGTTTTACTTCCACTTCCGGGAGTGACGAGAGCAGCATTGAGTAAACCCATTCATGCAGATTCACAGGGACTTGGGCTTCTGAGAATTGAAGTCCAAGAACAGCTGGAGTGCCAAGGTTCACCACCGCTGTGCTAGGAGGTTCCTAGTGTGTTTCTGATAAAATAAAAGAGGAAGAGGAAAGATGAATGGTCAGAAATAATGCCAAATAGTTGTGTTCCCCCCATCCAACCTCATTGTGTCAATCTATAGCTGTGATGGTGAACCTTGGCACTCCAGCTGTTCTTGGACTTCAGTTCCCAGAAGCTCAAGTCCCTGTGAATCCACATGAAGGAGTTCATAGAGGTGGGTTTGTGTGGATTCACAGGGACTTGGGCTTCTGGGAATTGAAGTCCAAGAACATCTGGAGTGCCATCACGGACATAGGACGATGCTGAGGTACTTACCCAACATATTTGATTATCAGTTTAAATCAGCTGCTTCTTCTTCTTGTGCCATATCTCATGTCCTGAGAATATAACGCAGTGGCCTTTCGTCTGCCTTCTGCATCACAGCGTGAGACCCATACTGCTGATCCAGTTCCACGAGTCACTTATGCGGTCCTGAGCCCTTTTGGCACTCAAAGTCCTCCTCAGCCCCAGGCCAGGATGGACGGAGCTGATGTCCTCCATCCAGAGGGACTCGAGTGGGTGATTTAATCTGTGGACTTCGGCACCCAAAGCCGTCCATCCTCAGGGTTGTCAGGTTAGATAACCGACACCTGACACTCGGCGTTGAGTCACTGGCAGCAGGTTCTACTCTATTACCATAGCAGGATCACCTGGCCAGGCTGGTAAACCAGTTGCCAGCTGTTGCTAATTTGTTTTTGCTGTGTGAATATGTGGAGAGAGACAGATTCTGGCTCATTTACTGGCCTGCTAATTACTACCAGAAACATGGCCGTCCAGCAACCAAGTCAAGAACATGGCTTCATTTTGACCGTCCAGGGTCACAGAGACTCGGGCTTCTGGAAAATGAAGTCCAAGAACAGCTGGAGTGCCAAGGTTCACCATCGCAGGCCTAGCCCCATCCCCAAAAGGGTCCTCTGCCCATGTGCAGGTAGGACCCCCTAGGGCCATGATGGCATCAGGGGCCTCATCCGGCCCCCAGGCCTTAGTAACCAGCTCCCTGAACCATGTGATTGGCCCATGGCCCAAAAAGTTTAGGCACCCCTGTTTTACAAAAAAAAAAGGATTGTAGGATGTATCTATGTTACTTATAACTAGTAACTTAGAAGCTTTATCTGCACTGTAACAGATAGTTCTAGCAGCAATTCGGTGGCTTAGTGGTTAAGATGCTGGCCTTAAAGACCAGAAGGTCTGGGTTCGATACCCGAGTGCTGGACGACGGATCTTGGGGACATGAAAGGAGCCTCATTCAGGCGTCCCCCTGAGCAGAGTTTCTCCAGCACAAAAACCTTTCAACCCAGAGTAATTTCTGACACAAAATTTATTTATTTAACAGTTCTGTGTAAATCACCTAATTACAAGTCCCAAAATGCCCTACCTCAGCCGTTAAAATGGAAACAAGCGCTCCAGTGTGGAAGCATGCCTGCCACACGACCGATGGAAGCGCCTGCAGCTCTGGCACGTTGTCCGTAAATGGAGACGAGCACCGAACCCTAGAGTCAGATATGACTGGCCTTCGAACAAGGGTGGCCTTTCTTTTTCCCTAGTGCAGAGACACGCTTCGCGAGGCCAGTTGCCTTCCGAGCAAGAAACCTGGCGTAATATTCATACCTGGATTTCCAAGAAGGTGCGCGGAAGAATCCTGCCTCCGCACAAACGCATACCAAGTATATCTTCCTTACCTCCCGGGAGAGGGAATTTATCTGCCTCCCTCGCCTCCTGGAGTCTGATAAGAATGTGAAATTATTTCTTTGATAGAAGTAATCCAGGATGGTGCAGAATGTCATTAATGCAGGCTTAAAAATAAACACTTAATTCCTCCCTCCTGCCTAGTTTTCAAAGCGATGTAGGCAGGACTTGAGCAGCAGCGGGACGAACATTGGCCCCTAATGAGCTGACGTGGATATGTCTATGACCCTTCCTATAGACCTTTTCAAGCCATGGGCCGGGTCACTCTCTCAGCCAGCTTCGAGGGCTGGACAGCCGCTTTGCCTTGCCCGCACAATGATGGTGGCCCATTTTCCCCCACCAGCTTCAGAGGGGTGGCCATTTTGTTTCTCAAACGCCCTTGGAGGGGTGGGAGCCACCTGAAATGGCATTGGGCCCGGATCCGGCCCATTGGCCTTTGTATGGGAACCCCTGACATAGACACAAACAGACGAAGTGGCTTAGCTCCAAGTCAAACCACTGCGCCAGCTCAAGGACAGGAATAAACTTCATTTAAAAAAAAATTAAGCTGGAAGTTTGCTGGTGGTCTGGAAAGGTTATCCTGCTATGGTAATAGAGTAGACCTTACTGCCAGTGACTCGGGTGGCAGTAAGCCTCCTGAGGACTAATGGCTTGGGGGCCAAAGTCTGCAGGAAAGGGTGATAGTCCCCAAGTGGATTAAATCCACACTTGAATCCCTCTTGATGGGAGGGCAGGAGCTTCATCCATCCTGGCCTGGGGCTGACGATGAGGACTTTGTGTGCCAAAAGGGCTCAGGACCAGAAAGTGACTCGTGGAACTGGATCGGTGGTACGTACGGGTGTCATGCTCAGATTCTTCTTCATCTTTCATCCCCTGATCAAACCCTGGACTGGCAAAATGAAGCCAGGAACGGGCCCGGTCCTACCCTGCTCCACACTGGCCATTGTACCATTTTGGCTCTTCTTCGGACGCTCACCCGTGTGAATTCCAACACAAATTCCTCACAGGAGAAACTTTGGAGTAGGTTTGGGGTGGAGTGAAGGCGTTTGCTAGGCTGGCCCAAACTACTAGATCGGCAGGAAATAGCATTTCTTCCTTCTTGTTCCCATTGCACGGACTTTGTTTCACAAGCAAATCACACAAGTCTTTCTACCAGGGCGGGCGCAGGAATAAATACACTTTTCCAGAGCCAGTCAGCATGTGGAGGTTAGTGATGCTAAAGCAGGGGTGCCGCCGCCACCACCACCACCACCACCCATGAACTTCTGCTGGCAACCTAGACATCACTGTGACCTCTAAACAACCCCTCCCTCCCCGTAGAGTGACGGTCTTCTTGCTGCGTATAATTTGCTCCTCCTTCCCTCTCTTCCTGCTTCATCCCAACTTTGTCCAACTCCAATGGAGATAGGGCTGATTCTCCACTCCCTAAGGAAGAGGAAAGCTATCTTATCTTTCCTTGACTGGGGGGAAGGGGGAGAGGGAAGGGAAGAACCGGGTCTTGGAGTCAGCATCTTTAAATCAGCATCTGCTTTGCTAATCCTCAGCTGGCACCTGGGGCTTCTGCCCGGGTCATCCTCTCCTCCTCCTGCTTGTCTTCTGATCTGCTAGGAAAGCGTGTATTCACACTCTTGATACTCTAATCCCGTGATGGTGAACCTTGGCACTCCAGGTGTTCTTGAACTTCAAATCCCAGAAAGAGGGGCTCCAGTGGCTTGTTGGTTAAGAAGCTCGCCTTGTTAGCTGGAAAGGCTTGGAAGTTGGCAGTTCAAGATCTGGGTACTGCACGATGGATTGAGTGCCCATCTCTGTTCCCAGCTCTTGGGGACTTAAAAGGAGCCTTTTTCGGCATTCCCTGAGCGGAGTTTCGTCCGCAAAAAAACTTCCAACCCAGAATAATTTCTGACATGAAATTATTATTATAATTCCCAGAAGCCCAAGTCTCTGTGAATCCACACGAGTGGATTTACTGCACATATGCGCAGTAAACCCATTTGGGTGGATTCACAGAGACTTGGGCTTCTGGGAATTGAGGTGCAAGAATAGCTGGAGTGCCAAGGTTCGCCATCATTCATGTCACCCGTGCATGCAGTAATGCAAAGCAAAGTCGAGACCTAAGCTCGGCAGAATCTGTTGTTTATTCAGCTAGGTAAAGGTAAAGGTCGCCCTTGCTCAAAAGCCAGCCGTATCCGACTCTAGGGTTCAGTGCTCATCTCTGTTTACAGCCAAAGAGCCATTGCTGTCTGTAGCTGCAGAGCTTTCCGTGGTCATGTGGCAGGCGTGACTAGACACCGGAGCGCACGGAACGCTGTTACCTTCCCACCAAAGCGGTCCCTGCTTATCTCCTAGCAATTTCTTTGCTTTCGAACGGCTAGGTTGGCAGGAGCAAGGAAGGAGCCAGGAGCTCATTCCGTCTTGCAGTCATCATCATCATCATCATTTTTTATTTATATGCCGCCCTACTCGGTAAAACCGACTCAGAATCCTCAGAATCCTCATGCCAAAACAGTCCCCGGGTATCGAACTGCTGACCTTCCGCCTCCCAGTCAGCATCTTATCCACTTGAGCCACTATAGGAGACACTATAGATATGTATCTAAATATGAGACTCCATGATCGATTGGGCTGACTCTGACTCTTTAATGCTGACTCTGCCTTAGCTACAGAAGGCTGACTCGGCTGTTTCTGCAGAGATTTGGCCTATTGTGGAATTTGCTTCTCCCCCCCTCCCCATCCAAGTGGCAGCTTTAGATGCGCCGTAAGAGTCCTGCAGAGGTAATTCAAGCGTTTCAGCTAGAATCCTACATTTAAAGTTTAAACGAGGGCTTTTTTCCAAAAGGGGTGTATTTAGAGCCCCAGCCAATGCATTCTCCGATTGGTAGCCTTAGCTGGAACATCCTGCTGTGTTTCCAGAGGGGAATTTTCTATTCCAATCTCAGCCGCCTCTCACGTTCATTCCCTCTGGAGCATCCTGGAGGACGGAGCTTGGCTCCGCGTCAACCAAGGGGAGATGTAACGTTCCTTCCCTGCAACAATAACAACCCAATACACTTTGGATGATTTATTCCTTTCAAGCCCACTCTATTCCTTTGCTCTGATAAAGCCCAATATGGTTGTTATCGGGGGGGTTTTTTAATCGTTACAAAGTATAGAAAACAATGACTGCCAAAAAAAGAGGAAATTAAAAGGAGGGTGTATGTGAAAAAGTAAGGTAAATTTCCTGGGAATGCTTGATTAGTCATTGAAGGGTGGAATAGAACAGGACTGTATTAGCAATAATAAAATGATAAGTAATAACCTGTACTTCGTTCCAAGAACAGAGAACTGACACGGACCCAAGGCGAGAGCATCGGTTGAGCAGTTTAATTTAATTTGATTTGAATTAATTTTCCCAGTTTGGGTCCAAGTCTAATCTCTCTCTAGGCCAGTGGTGGCGAACCTATGGCATGCGTGCCAGACCTCCCTAGGCCAGTGGTGGCACGCGTACCATCTCTCTGTGGGCATGCATTCCATCACCCCAACCCACAGTTCGCCCCGCCCCTCTGCCCAGCAGCCCAATAGGAGCCCTTTCTCCATCCCCCCAGCACAGATGATCATGATGGCACCTATCCTTCACTTTCTGTGACTTTGGCTTGAAACATCTGCATACATCAGCCCAGAGGGATGAGGGTTTGATTGGAATGAAACTGAAACGGGTATGAAACTCAGGGCAGCGAAAAATCACGTACGGAAGGCATTTTTCCACGCCCTTCCTGCGAGCCAGAACTGCCAGTCTCGGGGAGTGAAAGACGGGGTGTCTCCAGGAGAACAAACAACCCTTCTCTGTCTCGGGGCCATGCGAGGTATTTCCATATCCCTCTTCCTGAGTCACTTCAATTACCTACCGGGTGTTCCAGCCGGCAGACGATTGCCGGATCGCTCCAGGGCAAGAGAGGGCGAGAGATGTTGCGTTGAATCCATCCTCCAAGAGACACCATTTGGTGGGGCGTTTTGGGTTCCCTCGGTTCGCCTTTTGGGATAAAAATTACCTGATCAACTTTTCAAATCCTACTGCCAACGCGTACCAGGGTGTGTGTGTTTGTGTGTACGTATGGTGTGTATGTGTCTCTCTCTCTCTCTTAATCTATTCATTCTTTCCTCATCGGAGCGATGTTTCATACAAACAAAGTACATTTTGTTGACAAAGGGGTGTGGACTTGTTTGCATCTGACAGCAGCAGCGCTTAGAAAGTTACTTTTTGAGACGAAGGCTAATAGGACACTCCACATAAAGCAGTGCTTCCTAGTCTTTTCAAGGCAGGGGCCAGGCCACGCCCCTTCAGTCAGCGTCAAGGGCCGGACGGCCATTTTGCACTGCTTGCACAATGGGGGTGGCCATTTTGTCCTAACAACTTCAAAGGGGGGTGGCTGTTTTGTTTCTCAGATGCCCTTGGAGAGGTGGGGTGGCCACATAAAATGGTACCCCGGGCTGGATCCAACCCATGGGCCGTAGTTTGGGAACCCCTGATGTAAAGCAAAGCACCCACAGTTTTATCCCACCCATTCCCCAATAGCGCTTAGAGCCCTCTTTGGACGGTTCACAAATTAATTAGCATTTTGCCCCCAACATGCCGGGCACTCATTTTAACAACCTTGGAAGGATGGAAGAGGCTGAGTCAACCTTGATCCCTGGTCAGGATTGACCTCACAACCTTTTGGTTGCATGACAGCAGTTTAACCCCTGCCCCTACCAGGGCTTTATAATGACAGGCTGCTTACCTGTAACTGTTCTTCTTTGTAGTCCCCTGTGAATCCACATAAATGGGTTTACTGCGTATACGCACAGTAAACCCATTTGTGTGGATTCACAGAGACCATGAAGAAGAACCTGATAGAGCGACCTCAGAAGGATGGAAGAGTCTGAGTCAACCCTGAGCCGTCACCAGGATCAAACTCACCACCTTTGGATTGCAGGACAGCAGTTTAACCTCAGGACTCCTAGCAGCTCCCCAGTGGCTTAGTGGTTAAGACGCTGGGCTGGAGACTGGAAGGTCGGGTTTTGATACCTGATGGCTGCCCTTGGGGAAATGAAAGGGGCCTTATTCGGGCATCCCCTGAGCGGAGAGGGAGAAAATGGGGAAATTTTTCATCCTCTTCTGCACACTGGGCAAAAAAAAAAAATGACGAGGATCTTTATCCTGTCATTTATTTGCATGTCAGCATTTTTTTCAGTGGAAAAAAAAATGTCATCAAAGTGAAGAACATCCTGAACAAATTAAAAACACTTAAGTGCAGATTAAAAGCATCTTAAAAATAGATCCCAAACATTCTCCGAAGGCTGGTTATAACACCACTTCGTGACCAAAGGCCTTTGGAAACACCACAGTTTAGTTGCCTGTCAGATGCTTGGAAGGGAATACTAATAATTTCATGTCAGAAACGTGCCCCTACGGTTAAGGCTCTTCCGGGTTAACCCTTCCTCCGTACAGGTGCATTTTACTTCCACTTCCGGGAGCGACGAGGGTGGCGCAGGCCGGATGAATCACAGTAAACCCATTCATGTGGATTCACAGGGCGCTTGGGCTTCTGGGAATTGAAATTCAAGGACATCTGGAGTGCCGAGGTTTGCCATCATGGCCTTAGGTGTTTCCATGGGTCTCCAGTTCAGGCGATAAATCTCAGACCAAGAGAAGCTGAAAGGGGACCAAGGGGAATTGGGGCGTGCAAGATTTTTGGTTCACAAAGCTTTGAGGGCCGGATGGCCATTTTGCCCTGCCTGCATAACGAGGGTGGCCATTTTGCCCCAACAGCTTCAAAGGGGCAGCCATTTTGTTTCTTGAAAGTCCTTGGAGGGGGGAGCCCACATGAAATGGTGCCGAGGCCTGGATCCGGCCCATGGGCCTTAGGCTGGGAACCCCTGCTGTCGCAGGATGTCCGCCCAGACATAATGCAGAGAACCAGTGCTCTCTCTAAGACAGAGCAGATTTCCTCTTATTATTATTATTATTATTATTAGTTCGATTTATATGCCGCCCTACTTGGTGAAAACCAACTCAGGGCGGCTTACAACATAAAATCGAATACAACACAATATAACACATCAACAATACAAAATCACAGCATCCCAAAATGCAGTGCAGCAACATAAATATAAATACTATATAATCAAAATACAGTCCATAAACAGTATACAATACCGAATGGACAATAAACAATATATTCACAATAAAGTTCATATCCAATACAAAAAATAAAAATAACCATACAGTAATCAATTCAATATTGTACAATACTAAACACCATCCTACTACCCATACACATCCCCCCTCCCCAACACACATGCCATCCAGTCCTGGTACGGTTGCGGCGAACACCCACCCCCTACCCCAAGTAGACTCTAGGCACCGGCAGGGCAAAGTCAACTCCCCCGGACAGGGGTTCGAGTCCGGGGGAGGGTGAGACGTCTGGGCGGGCTGGCTCCGGGCCTGTAAAAATGAACCTGTGCAACTTATTCTAAGGAAGGGGGGAGCTGTGATGAGCCACAGAAGGGATGCAGGCCAGACGACAGTCCCTGGACCCCAGAAGGCCTCCCACTGATGGAGCGAAGTGACTGGGCAGTTTTCTGGGCACCCCTGGGACCTCCTTCCTCTTCCTCCCTCCCCCTCACCACCACCACCACCCCGGCCATGCCATGCCACCAGCCCTTCCCCAGGGCCTCCCTTCCCAGCTTCCCTGGGCCTTTTGGGCTTTCCTCCTCCCACCACCCACCTCACTTCCATTCTACAGAGGCTTCGTAATGCCATCCTGCAACCTTCACTGAGGTGCCTTCTGCTTTGTGGCTCACTCATCCAACAAGCCACAGTTCTGTTAAGCAAGTTGCCGTGCACATCACAGGGCCATTTCTGGATGCATTTCCTCCGATCATGGAAAGGAGGTTTGTTTGCTGTTAAAAACCAGTTGCTGTTGGCCAAAACCGGAAAGGAAAAGTCAAAGGGCATCTAACCTCTTCAGACCTAAACCGGTTTGACAGTCTTTTTGCTCCACAATCGGCCGTACCCTGGTCACGGCAAACTTGCTTTGACGGCTAATCTTTCTCGCACTAGGTCAGGCGAAAGGAACTGCGGAATGAACTCACCCAAAGGTGCCTTCCTTTGGGCCATTTCACTTCTGCCCTAGACATGGAAGAAGAACGAACAGAAGCAGACAATTCTTTCCAGACTACACTGCCCATGACGCTTTGGGGGAAAGCACAGCATTCAGAGTACATGGACCTGTGATGGCAAACCTTGGCACTCCAGATGTTCTTGGACTTCATTTCCCAGAAGCCTAAGTCCTTGTGAATTTCATATCCGAGGGCATTAATGCTGTTTGGGGAGGATCCTTCTAAGGCCACAGGCGAAGTCCATGTGTAGAATTCAAAGGAGAACAGAACGGTGTCTAGGCCAGCTGACTGTGGAAATGGATGCAAGAGGAAGCTAAGAGGACCACAGGAAACCAGGTAATGCAAGCAGACCAGAACCAGGAAAGAGAAGTGAAGCATGGTGAAAGGCCACCAGTAGAAGCAACTGCTGCTCTGGTTGACACCATGCTCAAGTGAGTTGAATCCCACACAACCTTACTTTACGCCCTCAGATTTGGAAACCAGATCCCCATTTAGGCATTTGTGCTCCATTCTGTTCCGTTCATGCCCATGATACAAACTGACTTCTACGTTTGGAAAGTCGACCCATTGGAAAACCAAGCAGCAATAACTTTTCTTAGTTATACATTGCTCCATGTGCAATTTAGCATCTGATAGGCCTTATCACTGCAGTGGCTAAGACGCTGGCTGGAAGGCGGCAGGTCAGCAGTTCGATTCCTGAGTACTGCAGGACGGAATTTGCTCCCGTCTTTGTCCTAGCTCTTGTCAACCTCGAAAGCAAGAAATTGAAAGTAGATAAATTGGGACCACTTCAGTGGGAAGGTAACAGCATTCCATGCTGGGCATCTCTCTGCCTATTGCCTGATGCAGACTGCTTGCTGGCAGGAGGGCAGTGATGGTGAACCTTGGCACTCCAGGCATTCTTGGACTTCAGTTCCCAGAGGTCCTGATCAGCAGGAGTTCTGACTTGGGCTTCTGGGAGTTGAAGTCCAAGAACACCTGGAGTGCCAAGTTTGCAGTCCCCTGCTCTATAATGACAGGTTGCTTACCTGTAACTGTTCTTGTGTCCCCTGTGTATGTGCAATAAACCCATTCCTGTGGATTCACAGAGACCATGAAGAAGAACTTGATGGAGCGTAGGGGCTGATCTCTAGACCATAGGTCTTCAAACCTGGCTCTTCAGATGTTCTTGGACTTCCATTCCCAGAAGCCCTGATCAGCAGGAGTGCTGACTTGGGCTTTTGGGAATTGAAGTCCAAGAACATCTGGAGTGCCAAGTTTGGCCATCACTGTCATGGCTCCTCAGACTTGGCTCTCCAGATGTTCTTGGACTTCAATTCTCATGAGTCTCTATTAGCACTGGGAATTGAAATCCAAGAACACCTGGAGTGCCAAGATTAGCCATCACTGCCATAGCTCCTCAAACTTGGCTCTCCAGATGTTCTTGGACTTCCATTCCCAGAAGCCCTGATCAGCACTGGGAATGGAAGTCCAGGAACACCTGGAGTGCCAAGGTTGGCCATCACTGGTCTACGGCCTATAGTCCTCCCTGAACAGCCAGAGTTGATAAGTCTCAGGGAGTGTGCTTCTTCTCTCAGTCAGCATTACACCTGCATGAACAGAGGGGGTTCAACCTGCCAGGAGAGTGAGATCTGGCACCCCGCCCATGACTTATACCCAGAAACTATTGAGAAACCATCTCAATCAGAATAGTCTCTCTACGGAGTCAACCGCCTGCATGAATCACAGAGAGGGGAGACAGTAATTTCACTGATCCGCTGATGCCATGAGAACTGTCATCAAAGCTGGCAGATGTCTCTTCCTATTAATTATGGCAAAGGATTGCAAAATGCCCTTAGAATTCCCATTGCAGTGTGGCATAGGATACCAAACTGTGCCAGAGCGATGCCCCCTCCCCCCATAAGTAGAAACTGCAGAAGTCAGGCCCTTATACAAGTACTGTACGTACTCTCACTATTCCCTGATTAGTCATGATTATATTAATTAAAAAGTATTAAAATTTTCCAATCTACCACGTGACGCCTTTTAAAAATGCCTTCGCAGACATTTAAATCAATGTTCAGACTCACTTAGGGGAGGTTCATGGATATATTTTCATGTGCCGTTATTATGAAGCGGGACTGAAATAGTCGTCACTGAACAACCCCCCACTCGCTTGAATGAGCAAAAAGGAGGCATCAACTATTACAGGGGCTCCCAACCGACAGCCAGTAGGCCAAACCTGGCCCACGGCACCATTTCATGTGGCCAGTACCTCTGCCCTTCTTTCTGCAGCTCCTATGTGTTTTTTCATATGGGGAAAATTCCCAGGTGGATTTACTAGTACAGAATTCTTCTTCTTCTTCTTCTTCTTCTTCTTCTTCTTCTTCTTCTTCTTCTTCTTCTTCTTCTCCTTCTCCTTCTCCTTCTCCTTCTCCTTCTCCTTCTCCTTCTCCTTCTCCTCCTCCTCCTCCTCCTCCTCCTTCAGATGCCATATCCATTCTGGATATTGGCTGTCATCGTGGCGATAGTCTTCCTGTTCTTAACTCCTCGGAAGAGTTCTTCCAAGGACCTTCCACACCAGTTTCTCAGGATTTTCAGCCATGAAGTCCGTCTACATCCAGGGCTTCCTCTCTTCCCAGGGATCTTCCCTTGCACCACAAGTTGAGATATTCTATACTTTTATGTCATTTCTCATGATATGGCCAAGGTATTGGCGCTTTCTTGGTTTAAATGGTCTTAAACAGTCCTTGTTCTTTATCCATCCGGCACAACAAATCCTACATGAGTCACATAATCAACCCATGATATCCTTAGCATGTCTCAGTAGATCCACATTTCAGAAGCTTTGATTCTCTCTTCAGATGCTTTAGTCAATGTCCAAGCTTCGAATAGACCCTTGCTTTAACAAATACAACATACCCCCCCCCCCCGCCTCCAACACTTTTGATTCTAGGCAGAGGGAAAACCTGACCTCAGCAGAGTGGGGAGAGGTGGACTGTTTACAAATGCCAGAAAGGGTCTGTTTGTTCAAATGAAAATAAAGGTCAAGGTAGAGGCCCAGTTAGTCTTTGTTAATCAGTAATTGGCGTGCCAGTATTGTGCATCTTTATAGATTCCGCTAGCATCTTCTCCCTGCCGGGGAGGGAGGGAAGACTGTGTTGTCCTCCTGCTGGTCTTATTCTGAAAGTCCTTCAGGGTGAAAGCTATTGTTGAGTAGGGTTGACACTATGCAAATCAGATCCCGCCGCAAAATTAGGAATGACTTTTATCATTTAAACAGATCCTGTTTTTCCAGAAGATAACCTCTGGGTCCCTTGCTCAGTCCATGGTCCATGGTGGCGAACCTTGGCATTCCAGCTGCTCTTGGACTTCAATTCTCAGAAGCCGAAGTCAGCATTCCTGCTGATCAGGGCTTCTGGGAATTGAAGTTCAAGAACATCTGGAGTGCCAAGATTCGCCATCATTGCCCTAGTGAGCTAGGCAGCAAGCAGGAATTAAAGTCCAAGGACTCCTGGAATACGTGCAGTAAACCCATTCATGTGGATTCACAGGGACTTGGGCTGCTGGGAATTGAAGTCCAAGAACAGCTGGAGTGCCAAGGTTCACCATCACTGGTCTAGGTGTTTTTCACTGTCTGTGATGGGCCGCTTCAAAGTCCCTCGTTTTTCTCTTAAAGACCCTTATTGTCAATTCAAGCTTGCTAGTCAACTCTTCAAATGGAGAACTGCATTCTGGCACTCTTTTCAAGGGAGGACTGCCATCTCCAGAAGAGGACATGTGGGCACCTTGCTGGCAGGTAGTATCTGTTTCTTTGCAACGACCTGCTTTCCTTTGGTTTCAATCACAATTTTGTATTTTTATCTTAAAATTTGCCATATTTCCCCCACTTTGGGGTGCTATTTGTAGTGGAAAGGTAGGCTATAAATGTCAGAAGCCAGTGAATGTCAAAGCTTACCTGTTTATTGCTCTGGATCCCTATATTTTGTTAGCTCAAGATCCTCTTGTGTTATGTTCAGTCTGCTCAGTATATTCCCCACTGCCTGAATGCAATGGCTGAATGCAAGCAGGGTTTCTGACCATATTATAATCTGTGGTAAGTCTTTTTCCAAATATCACATTTTCTGCCACATCTTCTCCCAGTTGGTTTTCAAACAGATAATCCCACACACCCTTAAACCAGAAATACCAATGGAAAGTGAGGCAACACAGAGAAACCTGATTCAAACCATTTCAATCTACCTGGACACACTATCCAAGACTTGAAAGTTGCCATTCTGGAACAGAGAACTTGCTAGACTAGGATCCAGAGAGAGACAACAGAAATAAAATACATTCATTTGCTGGAAACCCATCACAAAGGTTTGAATATTAGTCAGGGGTTTCCGGGACATTATCAGATTGGATACACAGGTTGTTATATCACCTTCACAGAAATTATTCAGTAACCTTCTCGTTCACAATGTCATAGGCTGACAGAACAAAGGATGAACTCACACAATTGTCAATAGATGTGAAGGTTAAGCTCATTAGCAAATGTTCAACGTCAGGTGTTTGGTTTGTATCCTCCTACTTGAGCAGTGGCTCAAGTGATTATGATGCTGTCTGGAAGGTGGCAGGTCAGCAGTTCAATTCCCGAGTACCGCACTACGGAATGAGCGCCCGTCTCTGTCCCAGCTCCTGCCAACCTAGCAGTTTGAAAGCAAGGCATTGCAAGTGGATAAATAGGGACCACTTTGGTGGGAAGGTAAACAGCGTTCCGTGCACTCTGGTGTCTAGGAATGCCTGCCACATGTCCACAGAAACATCTGCAGTAAGTAACAAACACGAAAGCTTCATCAAACTCAACTACGCCCTCCACCATCTGTTCAGTGTACTGTGTGTAGTCGCAGGTTTCATGCCAGGATTGGCTTATTGAGTCACCAGAGACACATCCATCAACTGAGCCAGGAAAAATGCATGCTTGGATACGAGTAGCCGCCGCCGCCGATGACTTGTAAACTTATCTTTCATGCTAACCTATCACTCTGTATCTCTGTACCTGATGTGTATAAATTGATGTCATGAAGTCCCATGTCTGACGACGTGGACTTGATCCACGAAAGCTCACTTGAAAATATCACAGCTAGTCTTCAAAGTGCTACAGCATTTTAGTTTTGTTTATTCTTTGATATGCCTGCAACACCGACTAACATGGTTACGATTCCAAAAAATTCAGCAGAAAGTGGGAATCCTGTGACCATAGACCTGACCTTTCCAGACTTGTTTAGTCATACAACGCCACTGCTATTCTGCTACATTATGAGAAACGTCAGCAAATGTTTTGGGAAAAGTCTGGGAAGTAGTCTGTGTCCCTTCCTAATTTATTAATCTCACCACTTTTTTCCAAAACAGGGAGGGGGGGGACCATTTCCCCCTGACTGTTGTGGCAGGATAAAGTGTGTGTTGTTTAGACAATGACATTGCTTGCTTGATAATCCCCCCCCCTCCATGTGGTATCTTGAAGCATGGCCGCTCAGCACTCCTGTTTCCCCCATAGTTACAGCTCTTTGATATCATCTTAATTGCCATCCTATGACATTTCAAGGGTTCTTGTCTGATGAGGAACTTAGAAGTCTCTGCCACAGAAAATTAGGCAGGGTAAGAGTCAGGTCAGGACAACTGGAAGGTTGGCAGGGCGGCAGTTCAAGGACCCAAGTGCTGCACGACAGACTGAGCACCCATCTCTGTCCCAGCTCCTGCCAACCTAGCAGTTCGAAAGCAAGAGGAGGTAAACAGTGTTCTGTGCACCCCAGTGTCTAGTCGTGCCTGCCACATGGCCACGGAAATGTCTGCAGGTGCAAACAGCGCTGGCTGTTTGGCTATAAACAGAGATGCGCACCAAAGCCTAGAGTCAGATATGACTGCCTTTCAAGCAAGGGCAACCTAAGAGACAAGTCTGCTCCTTTCTGCCATGAAATGCACTTTTCTGCAGAGATAAAAAATTTTTAGTTTGCTCTACTCTCCAAACAGACACACGAGAGAGATTAAAAACGATGTGATGGGAAAAGCAAATAATTAAATATGGCTTCTTCCATCAGATCTGTTTTGACCCTGAATGGGGCTCAGCCGTTAACACCGGCAACTGCATGACCTCTGAGCTTGCCCTCCTCTTCTGTGGTTAATCTTCGAACCTAGACACCCAAGATTTCCACTTTGTCTCATTTTGGTAGGGTCTTAGATAGGGTTGCCATAATTCTCTCCCACAAAATCGGGACAGAAGTATACTTGGCAAAGATGGGTGGGTTTGCTACAAGATAGCCTTTTATTAAAACCAACATAATGACAGCTATAGAACACTTTCACATTAAATATATCAATACAGTACATAAGTTTTAAAAATCCGGGACTTTAACATGATTTTAATTGAACTGGCCAGGACAATTTTCTCGACCTTGAATCCAGGACAATCCTGGTTTTCTGGGACATGTGGCAACCCTATTCTTAGATTACTCTTTCACCTGCAGCTATTTCAGCTGGAGCATGGCGGGATCTTAGAGCACCAAAGAATGGTTCACGCCACACATTGTGGTCTTCACTGAAATTGCAGGCTTGGGAAGACACTGCATGGAACCCCAAAGCCTCCCTTAGTCATGCACAACCCCAATGGCACCTGTAGCATATCCAAGTCCCACAAGAGATCCATAGGGCCAAAGGCCCTCCTTAAGGGTTTTCGGCTCCTGAGTGATGAATCTTATTGGCAAGAATCAATGCAAATCTGGAAATGAAGACGCCATCAACGCTAAAAAGAGATATTAGAGGATAGATAAATGGCAACCGGCCCTATCAGTCCCTGGTAAATGGAAGGGGAAGACATGGAAGCAGTGACAGACTTTACCTTCTCAGGATCCAAGATCGCTTCAGATGAGGATTGCAGCCATGAAATAATTCTTTGGAGGCAAGCTATGAGAAACCTGGGGAACATAATTAAAAGCAGAGACATCCCCCTGGCAACAAAAGCCCACATAGTCAAAGCAATGGTCTTCCCAGGAGTCATGTATGGTTGTGAGAGCTGGACCACAAGGAAGGCTGAGCGCAGAAGAATAGACGCCTTTGAGATGTGGTGCTGGCCCCAGACCAGGATGGATGAAGCTGCTGCCCTTGATCAAGATGGGATTTAATCCACTTGGGGACCATCACCCTTCCCTGTGGACTTTGGCGCCCAAGACCTTTTAAGTCCTCGGGGTGGTTACAACAGCCGCTGACGCATTAGGCACTCGGAATACACCAGGTGTTTGATTTGCTCTGTTTGCCATTTCATGTGGAGGGAAGCACATGGAAACGTACATGAAAACAGTGCCCCTGGTGGGCAGCTTGGCCATAACATGCTTTAATATCATGCCAGGGATAGGCATGGTCTTCATGAACTTGTGACGCTTTATTGGGGGCGAGGGGGGGGGGCATCAAAAGAACAAAACGAAGCAAAAGGCTGCATCAATACCCCTCCTTTCCTTCAAGAGCAGCATGTATTGGGTGACAGGATACCTTTTGTAACCCCACAGCAAGAAGAGGAAAAAGGACTTAAATAGCTCAATGCTCACCCTTCACATACTGTATTCCCAAAGGCTGTGTTTCATTAGGAAAGGAAAATATGAAGCTAGCAGCAGCGCAGGCCACGGCATTCCTTGCCACATCTGCTTTCATCCTTTGACAGAAAAAGAAACCTAGAGCAGGGGGGCCCAAACCTTTTGGGCCATGGGCTGGTCACATGATTTAGTGGGCCGCTCACGTGGTTCCTCCCACTGGAATAAAATGCACCTTGCAATCTGTTTTGCAAGAGGATGAGATAGATTTTAAGTTGCCGTCTTCTCTGCTTGAACCAGGGGTGCCCAAACTATGGCCTGTGGGCCAGATCTGGGCCCCAATGCCAATTTGTCTGGCCTGTGCTGCCTTCATCGCTCCCGGAAGCAAAACGTGCCCTGAGATAGAAAAACAGATGTACATTCCTAAGCCGTGTTCTAGCCCTACATTGCCAAAGAGGACTCTCCATCCATCCATCCATCCATCCATCCACGGTCACAGTGCTGACCAGTTGCATTGCCGCCTCCTGCATGGGACTGTCGTGCAAACGCTCACTTCTTCTGGCTCCGTGCCCAAATGCTGGAGCAGAAATCCGGAGGAACCCGCTCTCCCAAATTGCCCCCGGGGACCGCAGCTACCTCGCCTAACCTCTTTCTCTGCCAATGTTTCCACGGCTTATTCTTCCCTCAATGAGATGGTTTCATGTTTTAAGCCGAGGGTGCTGCTTTTGTCTGGACCTGACAGCCCCACCTATTCCCGGGATGAGCTGGGCTGCACCTGCCTCGTGTGATACTTGCGCATCAGAAGAGAGATAGCCTGGAGAACCAGCTAGAAAAACCGATTGCGACCTAAGCTGTGGGACGGACGATCATTCCTGCTGCAGAAATACCTCTGGCTTCTTTAGAGCATCCACTGAATTCGCTTCTTCACCTTGCCTTCCTCCTTCCATCCATCCTTGACTTTCCTTTGCTAGCTTTCTAACTGTGGGGACTGCGGCGGCTCAAGTGGTTAAGACGCTGAACTTGAAGACTGGGAGGTCGGAGTTCAATTCCCGAGTGCTGCATGACAGAGCGAGCTCCCGTCTCTGTCCCAGTTCCTGCCAACCTTGCAGTTCGAAAGCAAGAAATTGCAAGTAGCTAAATAGGGACCACTTCAGTGGGGAGGTAAACAGCGTTCCGTGCACTCCGGTGTTTAGTCATGCCTGCCACATGTCCACAGAAACACAGACAGCGCTGGCTTTTTGGCTCTAAACAGAAATGAGCACTGAGCCTAGAGTCAGATAGGACTGACTTTCGAGCAAGGGTGACCTTCAACACAGCATGACTAAACACCAGAGTGAATGGAACACTGTTACCTTTCCTACCAAAGCGGTCCCTATTTATCTACTTGCAATTTCTTGCTTTCAAACTGCTAGGCTGGCAGGAGCTGGGACAGAGACGGGTGTAGTTTTACGTGAGGAAATATAAAAGCGAAATTTTATACCCGCCCTACAGAACTCTTTCCTTTTGTTCTGTCACTATCCATCAGTTAATCGTTTCATCAAAGTCAGAAACAGGCTGAGCAATTAAATCTGGAGTGCAGGGCAAGAGAATTACATTTTTTTAAAAAAAAATATGTTTTATAAGGAACATTTTATGGGCAACATATCCCTGAAACATAACGAAGCAATTTATGGCATAACAAAACAACAATAATAGGAACCATCCAATAAACAATTGACTACGAACGTTTCTGGATTACAAAGCCACAATTAGGGCAAAACATTCAGAATGAACAGTAAAATCATCCGGGCCAATTCAATCAGCATAACACAGCACAACACTCCTTCTTGAAGAACACAGCATAACACTCCTTCTTGAAGAAGGAGAAGGAGAAGGAGGAGGAGGAGGAGAAAGAGAAGAAGAAGAGGAGGAGGTGGAGGAGGAGGAGGAGGAGCTAGGACACTAAATTGACAGTTTTTGACACCACACATTCAAGAAGGATGGCAAAAGAACTAGGACAAGTTTAGATAAAGCAACCAGGATGATCAGGAGAGTGGAATCCAAGCCTTACCAAGAAAGAATGAAAGATCTGGGCGTGTGTACCCTTGAGAAAAGAAAACAGAGGGAAGATTGGAAAGCCATTTTCCATTTCTTGAAAGGTTGTCTTACAGAGAAGGGGCAGGATCTGTCCTTGGGCAGGACGTGTAATAATGGTAGCCAGATTTCAGCCAAATATCAGGAAAAACTCCATAACTATTAGAGGAGTACGACAATGGAAACCATGACCTCAGGAGGTAGACATTCAAGAGAAAATTAGACACTGGTCTGTCCAATCTTTGATTGGGAGCCCTGCGTTGGGCAGGGGGTTGGACTCGGTGTCCTCATCGGCCCCTTCCAACTCTATGATTCTGTGACCTCCCTTTGGAAACACACAGAAACGTTGCTCAGTTTGGGCTCAGGCGCTGATATCCAGCTTTCTAAAGGCTAATTCGTTCAGATTCACTTTAGGTTCAGATGACCCACTGCTAGCCCAGCCCTGCCCACTTTTGTGGTAAGTCAACTACCTTCTCGGCAAGGCAATCTTCCGGTTGCACCGCAGGATCGCTCCCTAATGAGTCAAAATCCCATGCTGTGTTTTGGGTGGGCTAGTTTAGAGATAAGCAGGTGCTATTAAGTTGAGGCTCCTTGATAAACCTGTTCTGAAGCAACAAGGAAGTACCGGTGGTGGAACTGATGGTTACTTTTGGCAGAGCTGCTGAGGAGAAAGGAGGGAAGAGAGTTCATGAATGCAAATTCTGTTTTCAGGGCTTGGCAAGTGACTTCATATGAGTAGGTGTTTCCACTGGATATTAAGCAGGTGGAGATGCCCCAGCTGGGCAGTGATGTAGTCCTGAGACACTACACCACATGTCTTGTTTACTTCTGTTCCCTCCCATTTTTATGCCTATTTGTGTTCATCCCTGATGCTATCTATCATGAATGGCACTGCTCTCCATGAAATAATCCCCCTCCTTCTTTTCCCTGTCCTTCTCCTCCTCCTTCTTCAGGTGCCGTATCCATTCTAGATATTAGCTGTAATCATGATGATAGTCTTCCTGTTCTTAACTCTTCAGATATGGTTGCCATAATTCTCTCCCGCCAAACTGGGACAGCCGTTGCATTCTTCAAACTGTGCATGTGTTGGACGGGGCTGTCAGAGAGACCGCAGCTCTAAGACCCCACAGAATCCCTGTCCAGGGTAGACAGGGAATACTGACCCTATGCAATTTGCAGTCACGTGAAGAAGGAATCCTCCATCCCAGTGTATGGTGGAGGTTTGGCTTCTTAGATATGGGTATTTCTTGCTCCCTCCCAGGTTTTGAGGAAAGGGGCTGAGGACGACTTCTTGTCCCCCAAACTTCAAGATGAGCCAAGGGATTTTTGCAGAATTAATTCACTGCCTTGCTGCCTTTCTTTCAATTATCTCACTTGCAAGCATCTCCCCTCCCTGGCAGGCTTCTCAGGGTGCTGTTTTGCCTTCACTGCTTTCAATCAGGATAGTTGAAAGAAAGTCAGGGGGCAGTGAATGAAATATTTGCAAAAAAAAAAAAATCCCTTGATGAGGGGTGATCTTACTTCCTTTGTTCAAATTTAAAAATCCGGGAGTTTTACATGTTTTTTCTTGAACCAGCCGGGACAGCTTGAATCTGGGAAAGTCCTGGAAAACCGGGACATATGGCAACCCTATCTTCAGAACAGTTCTTCCAAGGACCTTCACACCAGTCTCTCAGGTTCTTCAGCCATGAAGTCCATCTACACCCAGGGCCTCTTTCTTCCCAGGGATCTTTCCTTGCAGAGTGAGTTGGGAGTACAGTATTCTATACTTCATGTCGTTCCTCATGATATGGCCAAGGTATTGGAGCTTTCTTGGTTTGATGGTCTCAAACAGTTCTTGTTCTTTATCCATTCAACACAATACTTCTACGTGGTCAACCCATGATATCCTTAGCAGCCGTCTGTAAATCCACATTTCAGAAGCTTCGATTCTCTTTTCAGATGCTTTAGTCAATGTCCAAGCTTTGAATAGACCCTTGCTTTAACAACACATGTGCCCCCAAACAGCCCCCTTCTGCAATAGGATGACCTCTGTTTTGGTTGGTCTATACCCCTTTCACTCATTACTTAGTTGATTGTGAACACTCAAAGAACAGAAAATAACTCCTACCTTCTTTATGAAAACCAAAATGATCACAGAAGATATTCTTCAGGTGCCTATCTATTCCAGATATTGGCTATCATGATGATACTCTTCCTGTTCTTAATTCCTCGGAAGAGTTCTTCCAAGGACCTTCCACACCAATCTCTCAGGTTCTTCAGCCATGAAGTCTGTCAGGGCCTCTTTCTTCCCAGGGATCTTTCCTTGGAGAGCAAGTTGGAGTATTCCATACTTTATGCTCCTCCTTGTGAGGTGGCCATAAAACCAGCCATCAGCCATAAAAGATAGAAGCCTCAAGAAAAACCAAAATCTCATCCTTCCAGAAGGCAACATGACAGCCCTGGTTTAGCTTCCTTGCTGTTCACACTTCCATCTACAGGTAATTTTTGTGGTTATTATGGGCTGATGGATTCTCATGCTTGGGTTCATACAGCTCAGTCTGGAAAGGAACCGTACGGTGATTAATTGCAAGGTGAAATCATTGTTTTCTCAGGGTTAAGCTGGCTCAAGTTCACTGAATGGGTGTTTAGTTTACACCCATTTGTTGATTTAGAGTGCAGGCTCTCTTTGCCGCAGCCGTTATCCTTTCTTCGTACCCACTCACAACACCTAGATGTTTATTTGACATTTTAATGGCCGCAGGCAGGGAATAAAATAAACCTGGCAGAAACCTATTTGGGGCAGGGCAGTGGTTAAGATCAACAGGAATACTGGCAAAATGACCGATGTATATAACTTGGAGCTGTTTTACAAATTTTAAAATGTTTTAGAATTATTTTGAATTTTCACTAACATTTAATTGTCTTTGATATATAGTTTGTCTAGTATTTTAACTTCCTATTCTATGGTTGTGATTCCCCTCCTATGGTGGGAAAGGATTTCATATACAGAAACATAGAGAAACCCGTCCAGTCTCACGACCTTTTCTGGTTCCACACCAAAATTTTGCCCTTTCTGTAGTAAAAGCCACTCTCAAAGCAATTTAAAGTAGAAACTGCAACAGGTCAAGAAAGTGGGTTCCCCCGCCATTGATTTCCAGAAGGCAAGCAAAACATTTTCAGCAGTCTAGGACTCTGTATGGGTTAAGATGCTGAACTTGCTGACTGGAAGGTTGGCAGTTGAAGACCCGAGTGCTGCGAGATGGAGCGAGCTCCTGTCTCTGTCCCAGCACTTGCCAACGTGGCCGTTCGAAAGCAAGAAATTGCAAGTAGATCAATAGGGACCACTTTGGTGGGAAGGTAAACAGCGTTCCGGGTACTTCAGTGTCCAGTCGTGCCTGCCATGTCCGCAGAAACGTCTGCAGACGCAGACAGCGCTGGCTCTTTGGCTATAAACAGAGGTGAGCACTGAACCCTAGAGTCGGATACGACTAGCTTTTGAGCAAGGCTGACCTTTACCTTTACCTAGTACTCTATATAGTACGTATCCAACCCTAGGGTTCAGTGCTCATCTCTGTTTATAGCCAAAAGAGCCAGTGCTGCCTGCGATGGAAGTCATTACTGTGGGCACGTGGCAGACATCGAAGTGCACGGAACATTGTTACCTTTCCTGCTGCAGTGGTACCTGCCGACCTTCTAGTTGTCACGTTTGGCATCTTAACCACTAAGCCACTGCAATCCTCCAGCTGTCCTATGACTCTGCAATTAAGGCTCCAACCAGGCGACTGCAGACAACGAGAAAGCAGACAAATGACAGGAATACATTTGCGGAGGCATTTGCCTAGTTTTCCGAGCAGAATCCCAGGATAAACAGCGGCCTCTTAAGAAACATTGACCCCGTTTGTTTCGAATCACATGCTGCAGCATGAAAGTTCATAAAGCCTCCGTGCCAGGTGCAATCATTACTCAGTTAATTAATCATACATAATTACCGACCTTGAATTTAATTCACTCGGCTTCCAATTTCCCACAAGTAGCTCAGGGAAATTCTGTCATTCTCCGTTTATGACCCTCCCTCCCTGCCTTCCTCTCTCTCTCTCTCTCTCTTACACACACACATACACACACACACACACACCAGACAACTCCACTATCAGGGCTCAAAAACACCCTGGGTGTCCAACTGGCTGAGTTGGCCATGCCGTAACACCAGCCAGCAACAGCGGTGGCTCAGTGGTTAAGAAGCTCGCCTTGTTAGCTGGAAGGCCGGCAAGTTGGTAGTTCGAGACGCGGGTACAGCATGACAGATTGAGCGCCCGTCTCTGTCCCAGCTCCTGCCAACCTAGCAGTTTGAGCATGAAGAATTGCAAGTAGATCAATAGGGACCACTTTGGTGGGGAAAAGATCTTGGGGACACAAAAGGAGCCTCGTTCGGGCATCCCCTGAGCGGAGTTTCTCCAGCCAAAATCCTTTCAACCCAGAATAATTCCTGACATGAAATTATTCCTATAGCAACAGCCAGGGGGAGGGAATGGTTTTGAACGCAGTCGTGCCAGTCCAGAAAACTTTCTTCCATCAAAAGGCAGCATACTAAGAAATACTCCTCACGCTGATAATTCTCCGTCAAAAGATTCCTCGGATGAAATGGAGGGTAGGAAAGCCATACAGGGAGGGAGCTCTTCTGCAGAGAGGTTGGTCCATGGCAGGGATTTGAGTTTCCCCATCATTCATGGCTCAAGGGGTTAAGACTCTGAACTCGAAGACTGGAAGTTCGGAGGTAGATTCCTGAGTACTGCACGATGGAATGAGCTCCCGCCTCTGTCCCAGTTCCTGCCAACCTAGCAGTTCGAAAGCAAGAAATTGCAAGTAGAGAAATAGGGATCACTTTGGTTGGAAGGTAAATAGTTGTCTGTTTAGTCATGCCTACCACATGTCCACAGAAACGTCTGTAGACACAGAGAGCCCATGGCTCTTTGGCTATAAACAGAGATGAACACTGCACCCTAGATTCGGATATGTCTGGCTTTCGAGCAAGGGTGACCTTTACCTAATGTTAGGTAAAGTCCAGTTACTTCAGGCTTGTTTTAACTTACTATGCTACCATTACTCTTCTACCACAAGTCACTTTCCACCCACCCCATTTTTAGAGGGCAAAGTGCTGAAATGGTACAGTAGAGACATGAGTTAGAACCCTTCCAAGCCATGAAACTTACTGGTCGTCACTGAAACACTGACTGCCTCCCGAGCCTACTTTGCAATGTTGTCGTGTGGAGAGGAAAAGGGGGAGGAGTCCCTATATACTTGGCCCTATACACAGGGCTTCTAGTGCTGAGTTTTTCTCCCCACGGATGTATAGAACTGACCTTGCGGCTATCAAGAGAAGCCAACCCTGTATTCCAACTGTTTGCCGTAGCCAAACTTCACAACGAATGTGTGGAGCACCTTGTCATCCCCAGATCCTCAAGAATAATGAGCCAAAATACCAGAACAAAAGTCCCATAGTCTGCTCTTCCTATTAGTCACAAGCGTCTGTAATCCTAAAATTGACATAATTACAAGAAATGACGGTCTACTTTCCTTCTCTCCTCCAAACGTCTATCAACATGGACGGCTTTCCAACTTCACCATAGGCTACCGCTTGTCAGTGTGATTGTAAACCACAGCCCCAAACAAACAAGGCCTTTTGAGTCCTTGGCCTAGCGCTTGGTTTTCGGTTGTTTCACAGCGTTTCCTGCAGAGCCTAGAGCAGTGATGGCGAACCTTGGCACTCCAGATGTTCTTGAACTTCCGTTCCCAGAAGCCCTGATCAATAAGTGCTGACTCGGGCTTCTGGGAATTGAAGTCCAAGAACAGCCAGAGTACGCACAGTAAACCCATCCATGTGGATGCACAGAGACTTGGGCTTCTGGGAATTGAAACCCAAGAACACCTGGAGTGTGCACAGTAAACCCATTTGTGTGGATTCACAGAGGCTTGGGCTTCTGGGAATTGAAATCCAAGGATACCTGGAGTATTGCAGCAAACCCATTCGTGTGGATTCACAGAGACTTGTGCTTCTGGGAACTGAAATCCAAGAACGCCTGGAGTACGTTCAGTAAACCAATTCATGTGGATTCACAGAGACTTAGGTGTCTGGGAATTGAAGTCCAAGAACACCTGGAGTACACGCAGTAAACCCATTCGTGTGGATTCACAGAGGCTTGGGCTTCTGGGAACTGAAGTCCAAGGACACCTGGAGTGCCAAGGTTCGCCATCACTGCTCTAGAACTACCTTTTTAAAAAAAATCCCAGACCTTCTAAAGAGAGTTCACTCTTGTTTGTACCTGAACAGTCATAAATTTGTCTGTTTGCAAAGTGCTGGCATCGAGCCTAGATTTCCCCCTCCATCCTACAGGCGCTCCCTTAAGCCATGGGATGCATTTATTTGCATCTAAATGGGCATCTTTTGCTTGCAAAACAATAACAACAACAATTCCCCCCCCCCCCTCAACCTATGTCTGTGTGTCAAAGAGACATAAAACCTCCAAGGACAAAATGTTAACTGACCACATGGAATGTCCTGACATTCCATCTGCCACAGCAGCGAGAACTAAATTCAAAAGGCAAGCAAAAGTTGATTTATTTATTTATTTTTAATTGGGGTGGGGAGGAACTACGGAAGAGAATACAATGCTTCACAGTAGTCCAGAGCAATATATATATATATATATAAACTTTTTATTATTTTTTACAAATAAAGACATATACATAAATCACATTTGTATCCCCCAAAACGTGTCCCCTCATGCCCCCCCACTAATTCTGCCCTCAGTTCCACCCAAAATAACTTCTTTATTCCCCAGTGCTGTACAAGTTCGGAACTTGCCATTTTCCTCCTTTAATTTTATTGTTCCCAGAACTTTCTTGAATCTTGGCTAGGTTTAATACCTTCTTCATTAGTTGTAGCATAAACCCCAAATGGGTTCCAAATGTTCCAAAAGATATCACTGCCAATTTGCCAGATCTCCCTATACCAATTTCTCTATTAAACTTGAATTTGTTTTTCCATTCTCTGGCTATCATAGATTTTTTTTTTGTCACTGTCAGCAGTATTAACACTAATTCCTTTTGATTTCTATCTAATTTAAGGTCTTCAATCTCACCCAGTAGTGCTAACTTCGTGCTTATCTTTACTGAGACACCTAAAAAATGTCTCTTTCAACAGCCTTCCATATTGTCTCTACATAAGTACAGTGCCACCACATATGTGTATATGATCCTTTCTCCTCCTCACACCTCCAGCAATTCTTTGGTTTGTTCTTATACATCCAATGAAGTTTTATCGGGGCCCTATACTACCTCCAAATAAGTTTATAATTGAGTTATTTTTCCTTAATGGAGAGAGACTTTACTACTCTTTGATTCCATTTATTTTTCCAACTAGTTTCATCTATCTTTATTTTCAAGGCATTTCCCCATATTCGCTTTAGCAATCTTCCCCGTCGTCTCTCTATTTAATTCCTTATGAAGTCTACTTGCTATATTCTTTAATGTGGTGAGACCTCTTCTCGCACTATATACTATTTCTTCAAAGGCTGTAATAATATGTCTTGCCACCAATTTCAATTGGAGATGGAATCTTTGCATTGGAGACGGATGAAGAATGTCAAGATCCATAGAAAATCGTAGATGTAGTTGTTGTTCAGTTGCACAGTCGATTCCGACCCTTTGCAACACTATGGACCATTGTCCTCCAGGCACCTCAGTCCTCCACCATCTTCCTCAGCCCGCTCAGCTCTGTGCACATTGCATCTACAATACCATCTAGCCATCTCAATTTTGGCTGTCCCCTTCTTCTTTTGCCCTCCACCTTTCCTGGCATCAAGGTTTTCTCAAACGAATACTCTCTTCTCATTTGAGGCCCAAAGTACTTTAGCTTCATCTTTACTATTTGACCTTCTAAGGAGCAGTCAGGGTTGATTTCTTCTAAGATCAACCTATTTCTTCTCCTCGCTGTCCAGGGAACTCTCAAAACTCTCCTCCAACACCACATCTCAAAGGCGTCTATTCTTCTGCGCTCAGCTTTCCTAATGGTCCAGCTCTCACAACCATACAATACCACTGGGAATACCATTGCTTCGACTATGCAAATTTTTGTTTGCAAGGTGATGTCTCTGCTTTTAACTATGTTCCCCAGGTTTCTCATTGCTTGACTCCCAAGCATTGGTCACCTTTTTATTTCATGGCTGCAATCACCATCTGCAGTGAGCTTTGATCCTAGGAAAGTAAAGTCTGTCACTGCTTCTACTTCTTCCCCATCTATTTTCCAGGGACTGAGAGGGCGTGTGGCCATGATCTTGGTTTTCTTTATATTGAGTCTCAAGCCAGCTTTTGCACTCTCTTTTTTCAACCTAAACAGGAGCTTCTTTAGGTCTTCCTCACTTTTTGCCATTAAGGTAGTGTCATCTGTGTATCTCAAGTTGTTGATGTTTCTCCCAGCAAATACCCTCCACAGTTTGAATTGTTTCCTCCTTATAATCTGTCTCACACTCCTGCATTCTGCTACTCTTCAAAAGAATTTTGGAAAATATGAATGTTTAAATAGTCCCCAGCTGTTGGAAATTTATTTTGGATCCTTACTTTGCTTGTGGAAATTGTCATTCAAAATAGATTTCAAGACTCTAGACACTTCTTACACTGATAATTCTCCTACCACACGCTCTCACATGCCACATTTCATACACAAGGTCCAACAACTAGTCAACACTACAAAAAAATTCTGCCCCAAATTTTCTCCCAATAATAATAATAATAATAATAATAATAATAATAATAATAATAATAATAATAATAATAATAATAATAATAATAATAATAATGGCGACGGTGACGGTGACGGTGACAACGGCAACGATGATGACGACGACGACGACGACGACGCCGACGACGCCGACGACGACGACGACGACGACGACGACGACGACGACGACGACGACGACGACGACGACGACGACGACGACGACGACGACGACGACGACGACGACGACGACGACGACGACGACGACGACGACGACGACGACGACAATAATAATAATAATAATAATAATAATAATAATAATAATAATAATAATAATAATAATAATAATAATTTCATGTCAGAAATTACTCTGGGTAGAAAGGATTTTTGCCGGAGAATCTCCACTCAGGGGATACCCGGATGAGGCTTCTTTCGTGTCCCCAAGATCTTTTCCCACCAAAGTGGTCCTGATTTATCTCCTTGCATTTTCCTGCTTTCGAACTGCTAGGTTGGCAGGAGCTGGGAAAAAGACAGGAGCTCAGTCCATCATGCAGTACCTGGGTCAACCGGGTCTTGAACTGCTGACTTGTTGGCCTTCCAGCTAACAAGGCGAGCTTCTTAACCACTGATCCACCTTAGCCCCTGCTAGATATATTCCATCATGACTCAGCACCTGAACATTTCAGTCAGCTGAAGAAAAGTCTCTTATAGGGAGGGATTGGGGGAGGCAATGATTGTGGAAGTTTCCAAACAAAAGAGAGAGAGAAAATATGAGTTTCTTCCCTCTTTCAGTCCGTCTCTAAGCTAAAGTGGCTTTCATTGTGTTTAGATCAAACTTTGGAGTGCCAAAATGACGCCACTTTCTTGGTTTTGTCGTTGGCCAAAATCAAATCTTCATGTTTTCTGGAATTAATCGGCAGACCAGTAAATGAGTCGCATTCTGTATCTCTCCATAATCACACAGTGTGTTGTTGTCCGCCATCAGCCCCCACTTGAGCCTATTGGTGTTCCATTTATAGACTCCAACCCTCAGCCTATTCAGGGTCCTCAAAGTGACATAGGGGAGGTTGAGTTCCTCAGCCATCTCCTCCTCTTTTAATGCCCTTCCTTGTCCAGTGAGCTTCTTCCTCCATCTTCTAATTTGGTTTTGCTTTTGTGTCCTCTCAAGAATGTTTGTTCTTGCCATAAAGCCCTTCCTGGATCTGAGTTGCTGGACTTAAGGGTCATCTCTGTTCACAGGATGTCGAAGGTCCTTCTTTTGCTTAGTTCTCTTGGCCTTCTCTTGGATTTCACAGACGCCTTCTTCTTTCGTGTCGTGATCAAACCCTGGACTGCCAAAATGAAGCTACTTTCTTGGCTTTGTCATTGGCCAAGCTTAAGTCCATTACTGCCATGTCTCTGGCAGTAATCGCCGGACCAATAAATGAGCCACATTCTGTATCTCTCCACATTCACACAGTGTGTTGTTGTCCACCAGCAGCGGACACTTGAGCACATTGGTCTTGCGTTTAGGGACTCTGATCCTCAGCCTATTCAGGGTCCTCCAAGGAGAGATTGAGATCTTCAGCCATCTCCTCCTCCTTTAATGTTCTTCCTTGTCCACTGAGCTCCTCCCTCCATCTTCTAATTTGGTTTTGCTCTTGTGTAACCTCAAGAATGTTTGTTCTTGAGCTAAAGTGGCAAAGCCGGTGTTTTTCTACTTTTTTAACCAAAAGACTTGATCCGCCACTTTCTGCATTGCCCCTTGAGAATAAATGTGTTGGCACAGATTTGAGAGGAGCCTGCTCATGTTTTGTGTCGTGAGTTACTACAGCAAAGACCTGTTGAGCCTGCTAAGGTGGATCATATCTTATCAAGATCATATCTTGCCCATTCTTGAACAAAGGCTACCAGCCTTTGCTTCTGATCACAGTTCAAAGTGCTGGCACCAACCTTGAAAGCTCTCAAGCAGGGGTTCCCAACCGAAGACTGGTGGTCCGGATCTGGCCCATTGTGCCATTTCGTGACCCCACCCACCCCTCTAGGGGCATTCAAGAAACAAAATGACCACCCCCTTTTGAAACTTTTGGGACAAAATGGCTACCTCCATCGTGCAGGCAAGGCAAAATGGCCACCCGGCCCTTGAAGCTGACTGAGAGAGCGTAACCCGCCCCCCCCCAAGCTTGAAAAGCTTGACCTGAGTCGCTGCATGACTGCATCTTCCCAGTGGTGGGTTGTCAAAACTCCCGCTACCCCACCGTGACGTCATGGACATCGTGGGCGTAGCCGACATCATGATGTCATGACGTCGTGGGCGGAGCAATAAATAAATAAAATAAAAATGTCTGTGCATGTGTTAAGCCTCCGTTTGACACATGCACAGTTCTTTTTTTAATGTGCATGCGTCAAAACTCTACTTGACGCATGCACACTAAAAAAATAGAACTACGCACGCGTCAAATAGAGGTTTGATGCATGTGCAGTTCTGGGCAGCCACTTTGGTTGTCCAGAAATACATTTCTGGAGGGGGCCGGAGAGGCGACCGAACCGGTCGCCCGGGGGTTTACCATCACCCTGGCGACCCCTCCTGATGGGTGCTACCAGTTTGGGCGAACCGGTCCGAACCGGTAACATCCCATCACTGCATCTTCCCATTTGGAACAGCAAAGGGTTGCTTTCATTTTCTGAGGTCTTTCTTGACAGACCACAAATTCTCCTTCTGAAGTTGGAGGTGGTCTGGGCTGGAACATTGTACATTTTCTGGACTACACAACTGAGTTGCAGTGGTTGGGGGATTAGGAGAAATGTCCCAAAAGTTCTTCCAGTGGTCCTACACACCCAAAATAAACGTGGAATACCATTCTCTAACAATGGGCATACATTTGTCTTCTTATTCTTTGTTTCCTCTTTTACCCCATCGGGTGTCGAGGGAGAATACATATGTAGGTAAAGGGTGCCCTTCCTCGAAAGCCAGTCATAGCTTACTCTAGGGTTCGGTGCTCATCTCTGTTTGTAGCCAAATAACCAGCTCTGTATGCATCTACAGATGTTTCCGTGGACATGTGGTGGGCATGACTAGACACCAGAGTGTACGGAATGCTGTTACCTTTCCTACCGAAGTGGTACCTATTTATCTACTTGCAATTTCTTGCTTTCAATCTGCTAGTTTGGAAGGAGCTGGGACAGAGACGTCATGCAGCACTTGGGTGCCGACCTGCCTGTTGTCAAGTTCAGTGTCTTAACCCACTAATCCAAGGTACTCTATGAATACATATTTACATTCATGAAAACCACACAAAACAACTACACACAGGGACACAAAACAACTGCATATATGAAAAAAAATGTAGACCTTGGAGTGTGCCCATGCACACTTTTTAATGCCTCTTTTGGCTGCCCTATCAACATATTTTGTGCACGTGGAGACTAGAAACCCTTCCGTGCCAATGCAGCCATCACAGTTCTTCTCCATCTTTCAGCAGGAACGTCCAGGGCCAAAAGGGGGTTATCTTCCACTGCCAGGTACAAAATCCTCCAAGCATGTCATCTAGCTGGCTTTAATCCATTGGCTTTCACTCCCCATCAACTGCTTTTATTACTGTTTTTATTGCTGCGCTGTGTCATTTTATTCAATTGCTATTTACATCTTTTTTAAAAAAATTCTGTTGGAATTTGTTTTACGACTTTTGTAAGCTGCCCTGACAGTCTGCCAGGTGGAGGCGATTTAGATGTAAATCATAAGTTGTTAAGTAGATAAACAAGTAAATAAATAAATAAATAAGAAAGAAAATAAAATAGTAAATAAATGCCCAGATGTTCTGAACTAACATACCAAGTTGGCTGTTGATTTAAGCCTAGATAGTTTGATGTGGCAAAATAGAAACTTTTAACTAACTAACTAACTAACTAACTAAACCAACCAACCAACTAGATAGATAGATGGACGGATGGATGGACGGATGGACGGACGGATGGACAGGTAAGTAGATAGATAGATAGATAGATAGATAGATAGATAGATAGATAGATAGATAGATAGATAGATAGATAGATAGATAGATAGATAGATAGATAGATAGATAGATAGATAGATAGATACTTTCTTTGTGTTGGTGTCGCCATGCTTTCAAAATGAATGTCCTGGATATAAACTCTCTTACCAACTCAAGAGCTTCTGTAAATAGTTCTGTCCTACATTTGGAAACCCAAAAATGTTTCTCCAAAGACACACAGGTGAGTGTGTGTTTTTCTCATGAGTCATTTTATCAGGCAGGGGTGAGTGGGAGAAAATAGAGGTATATTTTTCTCCCCCCCCCTCCCTTCATGGTAAAATGACTCATGAGAAACTCTGAGGTGGAGCGCCGTTGAAACAAGGAGTATAGATGCTTCGGAAGGCAAGGCCAGGGCACCCGTCTCTCAAGTCTGAGCTTGCCTCTTTCTTGATGGGACGTAAACAATAGTCAGGGGATGCCTGCAGTTGGGGGCGGATTGTTTAACACCCTCCACTGCTTTGTCCCTGCTTTGCTGATGGGCACCGTTTGCCAACCTTGAATGGGTCCCACATCAACGCTGGTCTTTCCGGGGGTTTCAGAAAGTGTCCACTGGCCAGAAATAATAATTCCATGTCAGAAACTATTCTGGGTTGAGAGGATTTTTGCTGGAGGAACTCCATTCAGGGGATGCCCGAATGTGGCTCCTTTCATGCCCCCCAAGATCTTTCCCCCACCAAAGTGGTCCCTGTTTATCTACTTGCAATGTCTTGTTTTCAATCTGCTAGGTTGGCAGGGGCTGAAGACAGCAAAGGGGCTTCTTCAAGAGCTTCACCTCAACCAGAGGTGGGTTGTTGCCGGTTCGCACCGGTTCGCCTGAACTGGTAGTAACAATCCTGGGTGGTTCTCCGGGGGGGGGGGGAGAACCCACCCGAGATTGTTATTATATATATTTTTTTTTAGGTGTCCGATTCGGCACCACAAAAAATTTCTAAATTGGAGCCAAAATGGCTGGCGGGAACTGTGCATGTGTCAAACCTCCATTTGACGCATGTGCACTTCTATTTTTAGTGCACATGCGTCAAATGGAGGTTTGATGCATGCGCAGTTCCCGTCAGCCATTTTGGCTGCCAGGAAAGGAAGGGCGCAGGCAGCGCCTGAAGAAGCGGCGTCAGTATGATTCAGCTTAAGTAGCAGCAGGCATAGCGGTAGCCACAACAGTTACGATGTTCCCATGTAAAAATACATTACCCAATTACCCACCATTTGAGCATGCCTATAACTTAAAATCTATACGTGATAGGCAAATTCGGAGTTCAGATTTGGAATCAGCACATTCGATGTCATGGAAACCACATGCGTTTTTCCAAGTAGCAAAATCGTTGTTGTGCAGTGTATTCAAATCACTTCATATCTCTTCTTGTCTCTTGATACCTGCTTGGCAAGTACATTACAGAATGACTTCTGAGTCAAACTCCAGGTTGTTGGAAACACCTGCAGTGACAAAAAGAGAGAGAGATGTGGAAGGAATTAATCCCACACAGTGAACAGAATGAATTGATTTGGCAAGGCGCTTTCAGCCCGTGTTTGTCTCTCACAGAAAATGCAACCTTGCAGACACCTTGATGGAGCCATCACAACCCACAAAGATGGAATCTCTCTGTGAGCAAGGAGTATGACACATACCTTTTTGGCTTCGGCATCAATCCTCAGCATTTATTTATCGACAAATTGATCTTTTAATTGGATTCCAGGAATGCCAGGGCTATTCTTCAGACACCTCCCACAAACTGAAAACATAATCCTGCACAGACCTTATCTGCGGCCAATCGTCTTCTCAAAAATATATGGCACCAGGCAAAGGAAACCCTCCAAATCAGTTAATCTGCAGAGTTTTACATAACTTCTTAAACCAGTGGTGGCAAACCTTTTAGAGACCAGGGGCCCAAACTGCAACCCAAAAGCCACTTATTTATCGCAAAGTGCCAACATAGCAACAGGGGAGGGAGGAAACGCTCCCATTGGGCAGCTGGGCAGAGGGGTGGGGTGAACTCTGTGCTGGGGGGAGGGAGGAAACGCTCCCATTGGGCAGCTAAGCAGAGGGGTGGGGTGAACTCTGTGCTTGGGGAGGGAGGAAATGCTCCCATTGGGCAGCTGGGCAGAGGGGTGGGGTGAACTCTGTGCTGGGGGAGGGAGGAAATGCTCCCATTGGTCTGCTGGGCAGAGGGGTGGGGTAAACTGTGCTGCGGGAGGGAGGAAACGCTCCCATTGGGCTGCTGGGGTTGACTTGCCAGCCTTCCAGCTAACAAGGCGAGCCTCTTAACCACTGAGCCACCACAGACCCACTGCAGCAACTCCAATAGAGACCGAAGGGAAGTGGGAAAATGAACACAAGAAAGAGAGGGTTGATCTGAAGGGTGGATAAACTGCTGTACTGCAACCAAAAGTTTGTGAGTTCAGTCACGACCAGGGCTCAAGGTTGACTCAGCCTTCCATCCTTCCAAGGCCGGTCAAATGAGTGCCCTGCAAAATGCAAATTAACTTGTGAACTGCCCAGAGAGGATACTAAAAGCGCTATGGGGTGGGATAGAAGTGTGATCGTTATTGATATAGCCTTATTAAATATATAACAATTTTAAAATATAAACATCCTTGTTAAATATAACAATATTCTAGTTATGGGCTATCTACAATGTCTATTTCTGCCCGTATGCTCTATCACAGGCATGCCCAAACTATGGTCAGTGGGCCAGATATGACCCCTGAATGAATTCCACCAGGCCCGCGACGCCCTCACCAACCCCGGAAATAAATGTGGACACTTCTGTGCATGTGTGAAAAGCAGCCATTTTACTTCCTGGTTTGGCACAGACGCTTCTGCGGAGTAAAATGGTCACCTTCCCACATGCGCAGAAGCATCCGTACCAAACCAGGAAGTAAAATGGCCACACATGCGCAAACAGGCCCTGTTCCGGGGGCATGGTCTGGCCCGCTCAGCTGCCCTGGGGTCGTAGTCACATCCCCTGCTCTACTAAGTTCTTCTTCTTCTTTGTGGTCCCTGTGAATCCACACAAATGGGTTTAATGTGGACCACAAAGAAGAACAGCTACAGGTAGGCAAACTGTCATGATAGAGTCCTGGAGTCACTGGGGTTAAACTGCAGCCCTGCAGCCAGAATGCTGTGAGTTTGATACTCACCAGGGCTCCAGGTTGACTCAGCCTCTCCCAGGTGGGTAAAACGAGGACCCAGCTACCATATATACTTGAGTATAAGCCGATCCAAATCCAGGTATAAGCCAGGGTACCTAATTTTGACCTGAAAACCCAAGGAAATAGATTGACCCGAGTATAAGCCAAGAGTGGGAAATTCAGCAACTGCTAGTGAGTTTCAATAACCAAAATACATGAAAGAGGGTAAAAATTAATTAAATTGTTCCCACTTCTCAATCTGGTGCCGTCTTGGGATCTTCGTGGCCACTGACCCGAGTATAAGGCGAGTACCCTTTTGGGTCTCATTTTTAGGGCTAAAAAACTCAGCTTATACTAAAGTATATACAGTAATTGACTTGTGAACCACCCGGAGAGTGCAGCTAAGCGCTATGAGGTGGTATAGAAGTGTGGTGGGGGTTATACACCATCACACCAGAGTAAACACAACCAGGCGAGATCAAAGGATGGAGAGGAATTGAACTTGCCCGGCCCCTGGGATAGGGCTACCGAGGACTTTGAGTGGTGCGGGTGTTGAATAGTGTCATAAATAAAGCGCAGTCTATTGATCGCTGGGATGGCCTCCACAGTGAGCCAAGGCGCCACCAATTATACAACACAAAGCCAACGAATGCTGAGTCACTTAATTGAGAAACAGTTGTGTGAGTTGGTGTGAGTTAAACAAGCAGGAAGTTCTGACTCCGAAAGTTACTTTTGCCACGAACGGGTCTCTCTCTTTCTCGGCTTCACTTCACCATCAGTAAGGTAAAGGTCGCCCTTGCTCGAAAGCCAGTCGTATCTGAACCTAGGGTTCAGTGCTCATCTCTGCATCTGCAACCCTCCGTAGCCTGCCCAGATCTGCACCCGCTGTGTCAACGATGCTGTCTTAACCATCTCATCCTCTGCTGCCCCCTTCTCCTTTTGTCTTCAATCTTTCCCAGCATCAAGGCCTTCTCCAGTGAGTCTTCTCTTCTCATTTGGTGGGCAACGTTCTTGAGCTTCATCTTCAGCATTTCCCCTTCCAAGGAGCAGTCAGGGCTGATTTCCATCAGGATGGACTGATTTAATCTCCTTGCAGTCCAGGGGACTCTCAAGAGTCTCCTCCAGCACCACAGTTCGAAGGCGTCTATTCTTCTGCCTTCCCATGGTGAGGGGGCTTGCATGGTTGGATGAGTCTATGGGCTATGCCAGTGATGGCCAACCTTGGCTCTTCAGGTGTTCTTGGACTTCAATTCCCAGAAGCCCTGATCAGCAGGAGTGCTGACTTGGGCTTCTGGGAACTGAAGTCCAAGAACACCTGGAATCCCAGCAAACCCATTCATGTGGATTCACAGAGACCACAAAGAAGAACTTGATGAAGTGTAGGGGCTGATCTAGACCATCGGTCCTCAAACATGGCTCTCCAGATGTTCTTGGACTTCCATTCCCAGAAGTCCTGATCAGCAGGAGCGCTGACTTGGGCTTCTGGGAATTGAAGTCCAAGAACACCTGGAGTACCAGTAAACCCATTCATGTGGATTCACAGAGACCACGAAGAAGAACTTGATGAAGCGTAGGGGTTGATTTAGACCATAGGCCTTCAAACCTTGCTCTCCAGATGTTCTTGGACTTCAGTTCCCAGAAGTCCTGACCAGCAGGAGTGTTGACTTGGGCTTCTGGGAATTGAAGTCCAAGAACACCTGGAGTGCCAAGGTTGGCCATCACTGGAATATGCTGTGTAGGGGCGACCCAAGATGGACAGGTGGAGAACTCTGACCAAACACAATCCTCTCATGAAGGACCCTTGCCAAGAAAACCCCATGGACAGTATCAAAATGGCAGGAGAAGACCCTTCCCACATCCTCTGCCAGCCAGCGGAGACAAAGCAGGGCTAGCTTAGATGGAAGCCCCGATAAACATCGCGTCACCAGGTAGCCGTTGGGGTTGTAAAGCCCGCGAAGGAATGTTGTGCAAGAACTTTGTGTGCTTTCAAATGCAACTCCACGAAGCACACGCTAAGGGAAAGGCGTTTGAGAAGTGAAGTGACCCCACTTGATTCGCCGTCGTCATACCTCTTCTGGAAAATGTCACCTTCCCTCCTAAGGAGATGCCGCATGGCTCTCCGTGATCTGAGGCTAGTGTCCTTAGCAGCTGTAATGATTAATCTCTGTTGGGGGAATGTTTATGTAATATCATAAATGCCAATCTCGGATATTTATGAAGCAGTGTGTTTACACGGGCAAGAAGCCAATTGTATTGAAGGAATAAACAAAGGGCCTTTCTTTTTGGGGGGAGGAGGGAAATCTGAAAAAGAGAGAAAGAAAGAAATGAGTTTGTTGTCATAAGGCAGCGCTTGTTATGTGGCCTTAAAGTGGCTATTAAGATACCCAGTTTTGATAAAACATGCAATTTCTGGGGAAGTTAATTGCAGCGCAAATAGCAGGAGGAAGACTTTTCCTTTGCTTCAGATTCCCACCCTCCTCCTCCTCCTCCTCTTAAGCCCTGCGTAGGTAAACTACATAGAAGGAGGAGGAGGATGTTGGGTTGGTAACAAAGGATGGAGAATGTTGAGTGGCTCATTCGGTCACCAAAGACCGACCTCTTTCATCCCGGAAGCTCAGTTGATCCTGCCTGGACGGAGAGAAAAGGCACACAATGTCAGGGTTCAAATGCAAGCTCAGCCACGTACGTCACGTGGTCTTGGATCTCCCCATTGCCAAAGGACTCACTGGCTGCTCAGCAAAACTTAAAAACAATATAAAAACAGTTAAAAGTCCTTCAATAAAACCAATTACAAGACCTCAGATGAGCCAGAAAGGGGAGCTTGTTGGCCATTCCGGCCCCCAGACCCGTTCTTGCTAACCATGTTTTCAATTCTCTCCTAATCGGTAGCAACTGTCCCGAGACCCTCGTGGTCACTGACCCGACTATAAGCCGAGTCCCCCTTTTTGGGACTCATTTTTGGGACTGAAAAACTCTACTTATACGTGAGGATATGCGGAATTCCCCAATTCCACTCAGTTGTGAGTTCGATCCAGACCAGGACTCAAGGTTGACTCAGCCTTCCATCCTTCCAAGGTCACTTAAATGAGGACCCAGCCCATGTTGAGGGGGGGATGCTAATTAACTTGTGAACCGCCCAGAGAGTGGACTTGTTTGTTTGTTTGTTTGTTTGTTTGTTTGTTTGTTTGTTTGTTTGTTTGTTTGTTTGTTTGTTTGTTTGTTTGTTTGTCATAGGATGATTATCTACATTAATGTTGATGTAACAGCAAGCACAAATTGACCCTCTCTCTCAACTCCCCAGATCTTGGCGAAGAGCATTCAAAATTTTAAACTTTCATCTTCTTTCCAATCCAAATATGTATGGATTCACAAAAGTCAGTCCTATCCGACTCTAGGGTTCAGTGCTCATCACTGTTTATAGCCAAAAAGCCAGCACCGTCTGCGTGTCTGTGGACATGTGGCAGGCATGGCTAGACGCCGGAGAGCACAGAATGCCGTTTACCTTCCCACTGAAGTGGTCCCTATTTACAGTATCTACTTGCAATTTCTTGATGGAGGGCTCCAGCTTCATCCGTCCTGGCCTGGGGCTGATGATGATGACTTTGTGTGCCAAAAGGGCTCAGGACCAGAAAGTGACTCGTGGAACTGGATCCGTGGTACTATGGGTGTCAAGGCAGGTGGAAGGCCACTGCATAATATGGTTCCCAGGACAATGTTCATGGCTGATCGCCACGAGGATGGCCAATATTCGGATTCGAATACGGCAGAAGAAGAGGAACCTTTTCTGAAGATGTGATTAGATAGTTCCACTCAATGGAGGGAACTGGCAACGGCATAGTTGTCAGTGAAGGTTAAATAAATGACATTCCTGGTTGACCCCAAACCATGCCTGGTATTTGCTGACATAACAACCGTCTCCCCCCCCCCCCCCCAAATCTCTCAATCTTCTCAAACACTCAGACGAAGTCTGGAACCGTCCAGGGATTTGAACTGAATGCCACTTACACGATAGGTCATCGCGAGTTATGAAAAGATTGCGCAACCCCTGAGGAGATGTTTGGTACCTTTTCTATGTCTTCCCCACATACAGATCTGCAAATAATCTATGGCTTATTTATTTAAGCCAGTCAAGCTTATACTTGTTCCTGTGTTAAGGATTTATCGGTGCAGCGAATAAACATACTTGTTGTGTTAACAAGCGCACAGGCAGAAATGAAGATCTTTACCTTGATCAGGGCTTTGTTTATAGCACTGTTGTTAAGGGATGGCTTCTAAAACCACACACACACACACACACACACACACACACACACACACACACACACACACACACACACACACACACACACACACACACACACACACACACACACACACAATTTTACCAAAACCTGGTGCAGCTGCTTTATTTAGATATTTACTTATTAACAGGGACGACAGTGGCTCAGTGGTTAAGAGGCTCGCCTTGTTATCTGGAAGGCCGGCAAGTCGGCAGTTTGAGACCTGGGTACTGCATGACGGATTGAGTGCCCGCCTCTGTCCCAGCTCTCGGGGGCACGAAAGGAGCCTCATTTCGGCATCCCGAGTGGAATTTCTCCCACAAAAATCCTTTCACCCCAGGATAATTTCTGATATGAAATAATAAGAAGAAGAAGAAGAAGGAGGAGGAGGAGGAGGAGGAAGAGGAGGAGGAGGACGGCGACGCTTATTATTATTATTATTATTATTATTATTATTATTATTATTATTATTATTATTATTATTATTATTATTATTATTATTATTATTATTATTATTATTATTATTATTGGTTGAACGGATTGTTGCTGGAGAAACTCCGCTCAGGGGATGCCTGAATACGGCTCCTTTCACATCCCCAATATCTTTTCCCACCAAAGTCGTCCCTATTTATCTACTTGCAATTTCTTGCTTACGATCTGCCAGGTTGGCAGGAGCTGGGACAGAGACGGGTGCTCAAGCCATCATGCAGTACCCAGGTCTTGAACTGCCCACTTTCTGGCCTTCCAGCTAACAAGGCGAGCTTCTTAACCACTGAGCCACCGCAGCCGCCATGAATGATATTAGCATCCAAGCCACCTTTACCTTTTGCTCTAAAAGGAAAGAAAAAGAAGGCTGAATCAATATGCAGTCCCATCCAGCTTGATCTGAGTTCGAAAGCAAGGAATTGCAAGTTGATAAATAGGTTCTACTTTGCCGTGTGCGCCAGTGTCTACTCATGCCTGCCATGTGTCCCCGGAAATGTCTGCAGACGCAGGCAGCTATAAACAGAGAGTGGCTCTGAACCGTAGAGTCAGATACGGCTGGGTTTCAAGCAAGGGCGACTGTTTTACCTTTTGATGGGCCGAGGCGGGCCGGAATTAAATCCCAGGCTTCACTTTCTCTGAGCACAAGGCAGAACATTTCGATGTGGGCAGATAATGGCTGGTAAACGAAAGGCGAAAGAGTGACTTTCTCAAGGAGGGGGGTGTTGTTGTTGTGTGTCCCTGGAGAGCACGGGAGCATAAAGGACTCAGAACCCGAAGGCGAGGCATGCCAAAACCCCAGCTAGGACATTCTTCTCTTGTTTGGAGAAGCTCGTTTTGTGTGGCTGGAACGTGTCCCCAGAGGCTGTGGAGCCAAACCTCAACTCGTGGTGGAAGACCACGGAGGCTAGAACAATGCCACACTTGTGAGAAAGTTTGAGCACACTCAGCAGTGGGAGTCTCGAGGGAGCATGGGAAGCAGAGTCCAAGACACTTTGCACACTCCCCAGGACTTGGGGTTTGTTCGATGGCACGCTTGGTATGAGAGTTGCTAAACAAAGGTCCGATGGAGCTGCATAGCTCTGGCTCCGTTGGACATGTATTCTCGGGGGTTGCCTGGGGAGCATGGGGGACATTTGAGGGCACAAGCATCAGTCGAGGAGTGGGGTGAGGGCACGGAAACGGGAGAGGCGAGGATTTGCAAGCTGTCGTTTCAGGATGAATATGATGGTGTGTTTTGAGTACTTTATCATGTGCAGTGTATGGACAATTCAAACCTAATATGCATGTTCTAATATAGGGATTCTCAACCGGCAGCCCGTTTCATGTTGGAGGGGCCACCCATGGGGTGGAGGAAGGGCAAAATTGCCGTCCGGCCCCCAAAGCTGTCTGAGGGAGCATGACCCAATGGCCCCTGGCTTAAAAAGTTTGAGAACTCCTGTTCTAATAGCTCGACATTTTGGAAGTCTACGTTCTTGTTTTTGTCTGTTTCCACTTACATACGACCCCTTAGTGCTTGGTCACTCTCTGGGCAGTTCACCATTTTACCGACTCATTTTACAAACTCCAGAAGGATGGAAGAGGCTGAATCAACCTTGGGCCGCCCTCTCCGCTCCTGGAAGTGGAAGTAAAACGGCCCATACGGTTAAGGCTCTTCCACTTTCAGGAGCGATGAGGGCGGCGTGGGCCGGACGAATGGTAGTAAACCCATTCGTGTCAATTCACGGGGGGCTTCTGGGAACTGAAGTTCAAGAACATCTGGAGTTCCAAGGTCCACCATCACAGCACTATCGTGACATTTTGAGTCGTTATTCAGCACAGAGTCTTCGTATGAGTGGACGCCTCTGCGTCACCAGTCCGCACAACGTCCGTCTTGAACAATTTGTCCCTGGCACTTCTTCTCCACGTTGGCCCAAGATTTTTCTTGAGAACATCTGTGACATTTTCCTTCAATTTTATTAGTACACCACTTAACTGGGTTGGGTGGACTTTGTTAGGAAAGGGATCCTGTAAAGGCAGTGGGAGAATGACCCGCATTTGTGACATTTCAAAAAATTGGAAAATGCTGGCCCTGCTGGTAAGGGAACGTGCCGTTCCTCCCGTGTCTTTCCTTGAGAGCTGTTCCAGAGCTTAGATTTAAAAAATAATTGAATAAAACTAATTAATTACAGCTATAGTCCCCAAAGTTCCCAAATGCTCTTCTTTCTCAAAATCAAATCATCTAGTTTCCTTTTGCTCCCTTTTAGGTAAAGGTCGCCCTTGCTCGAAAGCCAGTCGTATCCAACTCTAGGGTTCGGTGCTCATCTACAGCCAAAGAGCCTGTGTCTGCAGACATTTCCGTGGACGTGTGGCAGGCATGACTAGATGCCAAGGCACTTGGAATGCTGTTTACCTTCCCACCAAAGTGGTCCCTATTTACCTACTTGCAATTTCTTGCTTTTGAACTGCTAGGTTGGCAGGAGCCGGGAACAGAGACAGGAGCTCAGAGCTCAGAGACAGGATTGTGTAGCATTCAGGTCTTGAGCTGCTGACCTTCCAGTCGTCAAGTTCTGTGTCTTAACCACTGAGCTGCCGCAATTCCTACCATAACAGAAATCTAAATGTCACTGTACGAGCCAATGCAAGCCACGCTGTAAACCAGCATGTGAATAAAATGAAATTCTTCCTCCACATGACTGCAGCAGCTCAAGTGAACTCAACGACTGGGAGGTCAGAGTTCGATTCCCGAGTACTGCACGAAGGAAGTGAGCTCCCATCTCTGTCCCAGCTCCTGCCAACCTAGCAGTCTGAAAGCAAGAAATTGCAAGGAGATAAATCAGTACCACTTCGGTGGGGAAGGTAAACAGCATTCCATGCACTCCGGTCATGCCTGCCACATGTCCGTGGAAACATCTGCAGATGCAGAGAGCACTGGTTCTTTGGCTATAAACAGAGATGAGCACTGAACCCTAGAGTCGGATACGAGTGGCTTTTGAGCAAGGGTGACCTTTACCTTTACTTTCCTCCACATTGTAATTGTGAAAGTGATGAAAAAAGTTACCAAAAACACGAGCTCTTGTGTGAAGTTACTACTGGAATGAAACTTAGATTTAATTAACACAAACAATGATTGGATGAAAATAAGCTGTTTTTAATGAGTTACTTCCAAGTTCTGAGATGACCCCAGGTGAGAGGCAGTTGTTTGGGCAAGGCAACTTCTGAACAGCTGCTTGCCAAGAACTGTAGCGGGTTGAATCCTAAAACCCATTCTAGAATCTTCTATTGCTCACCAACAAGCTCCTCTTGGTCCATAGACTCAACGCCGCACCGTGAGCCCAGAAAGTTCTCCCTCAGATCCATGCGCCGTTTCCAAAGCAACAAAACCCACCCAACTTGCGCGACCAGATTCCTCATCTCATAAACGGTGGAATTTGCTATAGCAAACACTGGTAAAACCAATCGTTTTTCCCCTCTCCCACTTGTCAAAGGTATTATTCCATAAGACCCTCTTGATGTTCTCTTTAGCGGGCCATTTCATCCCAACAGCTTCAAAGGGATGGCCATTTTGCTTCTCGAATGCCCTTGGAGGGGCGCCCCCCCCCCACATGAAATGGCACAGTGGGCCGGATCTGGTCTAGTGACTCATGCTGGCTTTGTAACATAAGCAGCCCTGGGCCTCAAAGCATAGCGTAACACAAGTTGACATGTCTTCCTGCCCAATGCAACCCTCCCTCCTTCGTCAGAAACGATGCCTCGTTCCAAAGGACCTTCCCCATAAAGAGGAAAGGTGTACATAGATCTTCAGACACCCACAGACATGTCTGGTGGGAACCGAGGCCCAGCCCAGGCTTCCCAGGTGGATTTTGCAGGTGTGTGGAGATACCACTTTTCTTTTTGATAGCAAAGATAAATTGCAGAAGGAAAGCTTTAATTGTTGAACTTCGCCATGTATGTTGGAAGGCGTGAGGACAAATCCAGCTGGAACCTGGCAGCATCTCAAGCTGTAAGCCAGAGATGCCCAAACTATGGGTACCACTGCTGTAAGCAGAAAACTCCTTCTGTGTTTGCTGGTAGTACATGATTTGTTTCTTTTTCCCCCCGCAAGTAAGCAAAACTTCTCGTTCAGCACTCCTGCTCATCTGGGCTTCTGGGAATTGAAGTTCAAGAACAGCTGGAGTGCCAAGGTTGGCACTCTCTGGAGGTTGGCACTCTCTAGTGCCAAGGTTGGCACTCACTGCTCTAGAGCAACTTCCATTACTTAAGGCCAGGACCTGCATCACTCCCAAAAAAGAAGTTCTCATGAACTTGTGCCAATACAGAACCCAAATGTATGTTGCCCTTCGCTCTTTCAACTCTTCTCCTCAAGTTCAACCTCCAGGGACACCCTGACCTGGTGAGATTTTGGGCTTGTGTCTCGGTGACGCCCAAAGCCATCTCTTGCAATGGTCTTGGGTGGCCATTTTGAAACCAGATCTTAAAGAGGAAGTGTGGAAGCTCCACAAGATCTTATCTCCACTTCGCAGATGGCCTCGAAACAGGAAACGAATGTAAAAAACGAAGAGGCGGCCTTGGCTTCGAAGACCAAAGCTCAATAACAAAACTTTACACAACAGAGAGAAAGAAGAGGTTGGCCAAATGCCCTCTTCAGGGTACGATGGCCCACCATTTGAAGAGATCTCCTCCTTTTCGGTGATGTCGAAGTGGGCATCCTAACTTGTCCCGCCCCTCTCCATTATGTTACCTTGGCTGACCAGGGAAAGTAGAGACTTCAATTGGCAAATGTGTCTAATCCAGGGGTGCTCAAACTTTTCGGGCTGTGGGCCGGTGACGTGGCTCATGTGGTTCCCCCCACCGGACGGGGGAGTAAAATGCACCTTGCCATCTGTGTCGCAACAGATATGTTTTGCAACAGGATAAGATAGATTTTAGGCTGCCATTTTCTCTGCTTCAACCAGGAGTGCCCAAACTAAGGCTTGTGGGCCAAATCTGGCCCACGATGCCAATTCATCTGGCCCACACCACCCTCGTCGCTCCTGGAACAGAAGTAAAATGCACCCACATGGGCATGTTTTATCTCTGCTTCTGGCAGCAACGAGGGCAGTGCGGACCAGATGAATTGGCATCGTGGGCCAGATCTGGGCCAGACCTCAACACTGGGTCTTCTTAGAGCAGGAGTTCTTAACCTGGACACAGCCCACAGCACCATTTCATGTGTGCCACTGACTGGAAGCAGACACTACGACAGCTATAAATGCACCCACCAGTCAGGCCCACTCAGCTGTCATAGGGGGCATGGTCTGGCCCATAGGGAACCACCAGTCTGGCCCACTCAGCGAGGGGGTGTGGTCTGGCCCATGGATTAAAAAGACTGAGGACCCCTGCCTTAATGGTCTGCTTCTGGTTTTATTTTCAGGTCTTGACATCATCACTCTTCATCTAGTTTTATTGCAAGATCAGAACTGGGGGATGTGAAGCGTGTTTGCACATTTATTTATTTATTTATTTCAGTCTCCATGGAGGCATTTTGCCAAGCCTTGCCCTGTAGGCAGCCCCAAAATCCAATCTTTGCTGGCTCAGGTTCCACTTCTCCCCTGAGCAGCGATAGTATTAGGAGCAAAAGTACCTGGGGAATGGTGCTTGTGCTACTTCAAGTAGCTAGATCTGGTGCAGCTGGGAGACACAAAGGCTTCCTTTGTGGGAGAAACAACCCCCCCCCCAAACATAAACGGCATTATGCTAATTGAGAGCATGGGTAGGAAGAAATGTTCCTTAAATCCAAAGGCATGCCCTCTCTACTAGCCCTGTAAATGCTGCTAATCCTTTAATGACTGTATTATCTAAAGTGTTCCCAGCAGAAAGAAGAAGAAAAAAAACGAGTAAGGAAAGGAGAGAGGAGGGGCAGAAAAATTTTTCGGATCATGCTGTAAAGATGCACCTTTCTTTTTCTACGCCCGTGGGGCGGTTTTGTTTTGCTTTCCCAACATACAGGGCTGTTCCCATCTCTTTGTCCAAACCCCAAATCTTGTGTGGCTCACAAGAATGTGGTGCAAACATGTGAAGTTTCAAAATGCATCGTTTTTGCACAGAGTACAGACTTTTGGGTGCAACTTCCCCTTCCATGCATTTTTCACATGCACAAATGCACCGGGGGAATCATCAGCTCACCCGGATCAGCAGAAACCTTTTGAAATCGTTGTTTATTGTTGCTGTTATTGTAGGCGGCTGCAGGGGCAAATGATAGCCTTGCCATTTACCGTATTTACTGGCATATAAGACCCACTTCCCCCCTTTAAAATACACTGAGAAAATGGAGTGCATCTTGTACTGTATATATAGTGTCCTACAGTGGGCTAATTTGGTAACACTCTGATGCATCTTATATGCTGGCAAATACAGTGTTTATATATATTTAAAGGTAAAGGTTTCCCTTACTTGAAAGCCAGTCGTATCCGACTCTAGGGGTCAGTGCTCATCTCTGTTTCTAAGCTGAAGAGCCAGCGCTGCCTGGTTCTGCAGACGTTTCCATGGTCATGTGGCAGGCATGACTAGACACCAGAGCACACGGAGCGCTGTTACCTTCCCACCGAAGTGTGTATATATATATATATATTTATATTTATAAATTATAAATTATAAATTTATATTTATATGAAGAATAGAAGCACCAATTCTTTTAATTAGCAGTGGTTCTCTACTGAGATATTCAACTTACGCTGCCATATATTAAGAAATAAAAATTCTGATGAATACAATTGTAATGTTTAGACCGGGGATGCCCAAACTACGCCCATGGGCCGGATTTGGCCTGTGGCTCCAAATCATCCAGCCAGCACTACCCTCGCCGCTCCCGGAAGCAGAAGTACAGTGCACCCATGCATGCGCAAAACGCTGCTGTAAATGTACCCACGGGTGTTGTAAACACAATTATGACAGCCACCGGTGCGTTTACAGCAGCACTTTGCGCATGAGCGTTTTACTTCCACTCCTGGTGGGAGGAGCCATGTGACTGGCCCGCTGAACCAAGTGACTGGCCCACGGCCCAAAAAGTTTGGGCACGGCTGGTTTAGACTACTAACACAAACCCATCAGATTAACCTGCACACAATGACAATTCTAAAAGTCAAACACCCCGATGGAGGCACTAGAGTTCTATTTTGGAGTTACTCCACGGTACAGTTGCCATAATTCTCTCCCACCAAACCGGGACAGAAGTACTGTATACTTGAGAAAAAATGGGCAGGTTATCTACAAAACAGCCTTTTTAAAAACAAACATAATATAATGACAGCTATAAAACACTTTTACATTAAATATATCAGTACATAAATGAATTTATTTACAACAGTTAAGATGAAACACACTGGTCATATATCGGGCGGTGGTGTGAGGCGAAGACTTTGAGATTTGTCTCCAGGTATGCTCCAATTCCAATGTGGCAGGAAATCGCTCGTTTGATGACGAGAGTTCGATTTTATTTTAATAGTGTGTCATAATGGTGTGTTAAAAATCCGGGACTTTAACATGATTTTTATTGAAATGGCTGGGACAATTTTTCCGACCTTGAATCCAGGACAATCCTGGTTTTCCAGGACATGTGGCAACCCTACTCCATGGGAGAGATTTCCATAGGGAGGGGCCAACCAGAACTGTAGCAAAGTTCTCAAAGGAAGATGGTTCATTTCAGGTCATTCTCTGACACGCCCTTGCACAGCTGTGTAAACTGCATTGGTTGTGAAGAAGAGAGATAACGCTAGCATAAACTAAAGCACAAACTTGTAAACAACAGCCAAAGTTCTAGTCTAGGGGTTCTCAAACTTTTCCGGCCGTGGGCCGGGTCAGACAGCTGAGCGGGCCAAACCGGTGGTCCGCCCTCCCCCCGCCGTAAACACATCTGTGGCTGTCGTAAACACGTTTTTTACGACAGCCATAAATGCTGGCATGGCTGTTTCCACTTCTTCTGCCACTTCCGGTGGTGGCGGGAGTGAGGGCGCCAGGCCAGAACCTGTAGGACGGTCAGGAGAAGCCTTTGATACACACACACACACACACACACACAATCTACTGTGATGTCTTCAGCGTTCCACGGGAATAACGTAGGCAACAGGATTTTAGCCAGCGTCACCCCAGGGTGAATGGAATTTGGCTCCAGATGACTAAACAAGAAGCCCGAAAAAGAGTTGACTATTTTAATCGCATAAAAAGTTAATGCACACAAGTGTACATTGTCTGCAAAAGGCTAGTAAAAGATAATTGCCTTGATCAGCTTCCATAATACAGTCAAACCTCGACTAAAAATTTACCGTATTTTTCGGACCATAAGACGCACCCAGTTTTTAGAAAACACGAAAAAATATTCTGAACCTTTGGACCATAAGATGCACCCTCATTTTTCCTCACCACCACTTTTGGGGGAAAAAAGGTGAGTCTTATGGTCCAAAAAAATATGGTAATTCAATCCTTGAGGTTGGTTGTATCTAAAAAAATTCTTGTCTTGAATTTCCCATTGGAATGCATTGAATGCAACTTCCCATAGGAATGGATTGACTTTTGTATCTAAAGAGATCCTATTAAAAATTTGTATCTCGAACCTGACACACACACACACACACACAATGAGATTTCCGGATGTATCTTGAGGTTTTCTGAAGCCACACCATTATCTTGAGATGTGACTGTGGCGACAAAGCTTGCGTTTTAGATATGAAAAATGCTGAAATTGGGCTTCTGATTTATAGAGAAGGCCAAATCTGGACGGTGGGGACGGCGCTACTGCCAAGGAAAGTATCAGGAATGTGCTACACAAATCCCACCCACAGAGGCAACTAGCTAGGGCAGAATACAATGAGGAAAAGTCCTGGGGATTTTGTCCCAGGTTTTCTTCTACTTTTGTGGAATTCCATGAATGTCTACAGCTGTCGCCTGGGTTAGTTTATCTGTTAGATGTCCTTAGTGGTCAGGGACACTGCATGCCTTCTTCAGTGGGTCAGTCGGGTTGGTTCCGATCCAGGAAAGGCTTTATGGCAAGAACCAACAGCCCATGCATCGGATCCAGTGGTGTCCTGGCCCACAGGGATACAGGGATTCATCCCAGTGCGCCCCAAGACTGGCACCCCACAGAAGCAGGCAGAGGTAATGGGAATGTATGAGATTTCTCACCCCAACCCCCCATAGTAACCCCTATCACTTCCTGCCCACCGCCCTCCTAAGGTGCCCAGCATACGCCTGGTCAGATCTGGCCTGCAGCACCATTTCATGTGGACCACCAGTGGCGGAAACAGTCATAAACGCATCTGTGACTATCGTAAACACTTTTACGACAGCCATGGATGTGTTTTATGGCAGCGTTTATAGCAGGGGAACCACCATTCCGGCCCACTCAGCTCTCTGAAGGAGTGTGACCCTGGCGACGGCTTGAAAAAGGTTGAGAACCCATGTTCTTGAGGGGACGCAAGAGCAAAACCAAATTAGAAGATGGAGGAAGGAGCTCATTGGACAATGAACGACAGGAGATGGCTGAGGAACTCAACGTTCTGTACCTCACTTGGAGGACCCTGAATAGGCAGAGGGTCGGGGTCCCTCAATGCAAGACCAACATGCTCAAGTGGGGGCTGGTGGTGGATAACAACATGCTCCACGTGAATGTGGAGAGACACAGAACCGGGTTCGTTTACTGGCCTGCCAATTACTGCCAGGAACATGCGTCATTGAGGACTTAAGTTTGGCCAATGGCAAAGCCAAGAAAGTGGCTTCATTTTGGCTGCCCAGGGTTTGACAGGGACATGAAAAAAGTGGACCAGGATCGGTGGCTGAACAGCCGTGGCTGAGCATCGCCCCCTGCCCCACTGCCTCTTGCCAGAACTAATAAGCAAATCTCCAAGTAGGATTCTTTTTACTGGACAATATAGTGGGCCGGCCAATTCTGACATTTTACTCCAGCTTCTAAAAACCACAGTTATTTAATCCCCGTCTTTCCCTAGCCTTCGTGCCATTGAGAATAGTTTGCATTATTCGGAGAACAGAATCAACAAACATTTTTTTAAAAAAAAAACCCTGGGATTTTTGAGAAAGGAAAGAAGAGCTTGTAGTTTAACTATTGCCTGGTGCCTCTTTTGTGTGCCAATACATTAGGCAAACACTAATGCGCGCTCTTTTCCATAACCTTCAGGACACTGGGATGGCTCAAGTGGTTAAGACGCAGCCTGGGAGGCGGAAGGTTGGCAGTTAGATTCCCGGGTACTGCAGGACGGAGTAAGCTCCCGTCTCTGTCCCAGCACCTGCTAATCAAGCAGTTCAAAAGCAAGACATTGCAAGTCGATAAAGAGGGACCACTTTGGTGGGAAGGTAAACGGCGTTCCGTGCACTCTGGTGTTGAGGCACGCCTGCCACAGGTCCACGGAAACGTCTGCAAACGCAGGCAGCGCTGGCTCTTTGGCTGTAAACAGAGATGAGCACTGAACCCTAGAGTTGGATATGACTGGCTTTAGAGCAAAGGTGACCTTTACCTTTATTTATTTATATACCGCCCTCTTCGCTGGTGTGACCCAGGGTAGTTTACAACATCAAGGCGATTTACAACCTTTACCTTTACCTTTACCTTCCAGTCTTACTGCAACTGACCCAGTGATGGGCAGCAACAGGTTCGCACCAGTTTGCCGGAACCGGTAGTAACTTTTCCCAGTGTCCCGGAGAACCGGTAGTGGCTTTTGGGGGGAACAACCTCGGGGGCTTACCTTTTCGCCAATTCCCCCACTGTGCATGCATGCCAAGAGCTTGGTGTGCATGCGTGCCTACAGGGCTTGGCACGCATGCGTGGCCTCCTTGCTGTCCTCCCATGTGGGGAGGAGGAAGAGAAGGTGCTAGCCTGAAGCTCCCTATAGCCTGCTCCCCAGGGTAAGTGACTCACCTTTCGATGTGGGGTGGGTGGGTGTATTTTAATGTGTATTTATTTTTAATGTGTATTTTTATGTATGTTATGTGTATTTAATTTGTATTTTTATGTCTATTTAATTTGTATTTAATGTGTATTTATTTTTAATGTGTGTTTTTATGTGTTTTCATGTCTATTTAATTTGTGTTTTTATGTCTATTTAATTTGTATTTTATGTGTTTTTATGTCTATTTAATTTGTGTTTAATGTGTATTTATTTTTAATGTGTATTTTTATGTGTTTTATGTGTATTTAATTTGCATCTTGTGTGTTTTTATGTCTATTTAATGTGTATTTATTTTAATGTGTAACTTATGTGTTTTATGTCTATTATTATGTATTTTTATGTCTATTTAATTTGTATTTTTATGTGTACCTATTTTAATGGGTTTTTTATGTTGGCTCCGCCGACATCATTGGCTCCGCCCATGATGTCATGATGTTGGCTCCGCCCATGCTGTTGGCTCCGCCCACAGTGTTGTAGTAAAAGTTTTGGCTGCCCACCACTGAACTGACTTCATGAGAAGAATTCTGTATTGAAAGTCAAAAGGAGAGGTTGGGTCGGGTTACGCTGGTCAGGTATTCCAAGGACATATTGACAAGGAAACTGGCTGGAACAGAAAATGTACGCCAAAGGAAAGAGAGATTTGGGCCTCAACTTCAGAAACCTCCCTGAGACTCTTCAAGGGTCACAGTTATGAAATGTAGGTCTAGCTGTGTGTGGATTTCTCAACACACATCCTGACGTTGGGGTTCTAAAATGCCTTATCTACCTTGAGGGCAGTCAACTTAGGCCGGTTGCAACATTCCACCTTGACACCTCTACCCTGACCTTCCTAAAGTGTACATCATCTTGGGTATACATTTTTGACGTCCAATGGATCAGGAGTGCGGTGGCTGAGGGGTTAAGACGCTAAACTTGGTGACTGGAAGGTCAGCAGGTCAACAGTTCGAGACCCACGACGGAGTGAGCTCCCGTCTCTCTGGCCCAGCTCCTGCAAACCTAGCAAATCAAAAGCATGTAATTGCAAGAAGATAAATAGGGACCACTTCGGTGTGGGGGGAAAAGATCTTGGGGACATGAAAGGGAGCCTCATTTGGGCGTCCCCTGAGCGGAGTTCCTCCAGCAAAAATCCCCACAACTCAGAATAAGTTCTGTCATGAAATAAGAATAAGAATAAGAATAAGAATAAGAATAAGAAAAAGAAAAAGAAAAAGGAAAAGGAAAAGGAAAAGGAAAAGGAAAAGGAAAAGGAAAAGGAAAAGGAAAAGGAAAAGGAAAAGGAAAAGGAAAAGGAAAAAGAAGAGCAGCATCTGTTGTTGTTATTGTCATCGTCGTTATTGTCGTCATCGTCATTGTCATCGTCGTCCTCCTCGTCCTCATCCTCGTCATCGTCATTGTTATTGTTGGAGGTATTTGAAGGTTCTCGTAAAGAAAAGACACAAACCAGGTCCCAAAGCCCCACCAAAGCCAAGCCCTGCCTAGAGAGGACGGTGTCACACTTATGGCCACGGTGAGGTGGGGACCCCTGGGACTGCCTGTGTCTCTCCTCACCAGGCTCAGACATCTGTTTCGGGTCCTCACTCAACGAAACAATGGAGGAGGGAGTTGACATCCCAAGCAGTAGCAGCATCCAGATGTTTGTTCCTGGCACCCGATTGCATTGCAGTGGGTCGTTGGGGAACATATCATTAGTCTTTCAGCCAGTATCAATTAAGACCTGCTGCAGCTTCTCTATATGTCTGTTTGTTTTCTAAGGTCCTGTCATCACTCTCTTGATAAAGGAAGAATTTGGACAGAGTTCAGCTCCCGGTGCCTCTCCATCGCTTCTCTCTCCCTTGAAGCACATACTGTGGTTCTTGTCGCTAACATTTCTTCAAGTAGGACTCTGTTAGAAGATGGATTTGTCTGTCCCCCCACCTTTCAAAATAAACTGTTAAATAAATATACATTGGCCTGTATCTTACTACCTTCATACAGTGCCGTATGTACACCAAGATAACTCACAGCTGGAGGGTCATTTTGCCCTGCCTGCACGATTGGGGTGGCCATTTTGTCCCAAGAGCCTCAAAGGGGCTGCCAATTTGTTTCTCGAGTGCCCTTGGAGGGGGTGGGCCACATGGAAGCGGCCCACAGGTCTTGGGTTGGGAACCCCTGGACTGGAGCACGGCAAGCAATACAACCAGTGACTCTTTAACTGGTGGCAATTTGCTCCTGCCATTTACTGCACCGCCCTTTGGCTGGTGAACCTAAATAATAGGATTTGGGACATGGTGAAAATATCCTTTCCACCTTCTACATTACGGCCAAATTGGACTTTCATGCTAGGATTTTGTTCCTCTCCTGCTGCAATTCTCTGTGGTACTCAAAACCTGCTCCAGATGGTTTCTGAGCAATCCGGAGGAATGTTTTAGGATGCGTGCCCAGCACTAGGAGGGAGAATCCAGAAGCTCCGGCGAAGTATCGAGTTGGATCCTGGCCTGTGTCCATTTCCTTCAAGTCCTTTCAATCAGAGTTTGGATGTATATCAGTGCAAAAAAGAGCCAAGATCCCCTTTCTGCCTCGTACTCAGATAGGACTGTATCTCTTTGGTTGGATCTGGAGTAGTGACAAGGTGCCTCATCCCTACACTAGTTGAGAAAATATATCCTCTTGTTGGTATCGTTCCACCTAATATCAGGAGAGAAGTAGCAGTGGACGCCCCGAGAGAACTAAGCAAGAGAAGGACCTTCCACGTCCTCCGAATGGAGATGAGCCTCATGTCCGCCGGCTCCGATCCAGGAAGAGTTTTATGACAAGAACAAACATTCTCGAGGTGATGCAAGAGCAAAACCAAATTAGAAGATGGAGGAAGGCGCTCACTTGACAAGGAACGACATTAAAGGAGGATATAGCTAAGGATCTCAACCTCCCCTACGTCACTTGAAGGACCATGAATAGGCTGAAGGTTGAAGTGCCTAAATCAGGAATTCTCAACCCTTTTAAGCCAGGGGCCGGGTCACACTTCCTCATACAGCTTCAGGGGCCGGACTGCCATTTTGCCCTTCCTCCGCCACATGGCACTTCCTGGTGTGGTGGAGGCGGTGGTGGGGGTGAATGAAATGGCGTTCCGGGCTGCATCCACCCTGCAGGCCACAAGTTGATATCGGTCTGCCGACGACTGCCAGAAACCTGCACCAATGGCGGCTTAAGCTTGGGCAACGACCAAGCCAAGAAAGTGGCTTCATTTTGGCACTCCAGGGTTTGATCGGGACGTGAAAGAAGACCGTATTTCTCACCACCTGGAAGCAGCAATGAGACTTCTAGCTCAACTGATGACAATGCGGGTGTTTGCTGTTCGGGCAAGTAACACCACAAATACATTGCAAAAACATGTCCTTAATACTGATACAAAAATGTTGGACCTACCCAGTGGTTTTTGTTTGTCAACTTCAATGAACCTTTTCTGTTTTCTTTTGGAAGCTTTTCCAGCCAAACCGGGGGACGGGGACGGGAGGCGAACGCCATTCCTACTGTCACACTCTAAGCGTGACATCCAAATTATATTACCGGGACAGAAGCTCCTTTTAAAGCCTAACTTGCTTGGTGCAGAAGCTTGGCCAAACTACCTCCTGTGGGCTGCATCCAGGCCCCAATGCCAATTCATCTGGCCCACACCGCCCTCACCACTCCCAGAAGCGGAAGTAAGATGCACCTGTACAAGCATGTTTTACTTCTGCTTCTGGGAGTGATGAGGGTGGCATGGGCCAGAGGAACTGGTGTCAGAGGACGGATTTATTTATTTATTTATTTCTGATTATTATTATTATTATTATTATTATTATTATTATTATTATTATTATTATTATTATTATTATTATTATTATTATTATTATTATTATTATTATTATTATTATTATTATTATTATATTTCAATTTCTATACCGCCCTACTTGGCATAGCCAACTCAGGGCGGTTTACAATATATATAAAATTACAGTAAAATTACAGTTACAAGTTCCTAGACAATATATTAATAAATCATAATAGTCGATATCAGCATTACAGAATACCAAAGCATAGATATTATTACAGTAACAAAGAATTCAATAAACAATAACAAAAAATTCGATAAACCTCATTTAAATTTACAGAAAGAAACAGAATTAAACAAAATTAAACAAAGCACCACGGAATATTGCCGCCCAACTGCGAAGACTCTGGGCGGATCACAGAAAATAAAACCAATCCCATTTTAAAAACCAATTTTTAAAAAAACCATTAAAAGTGCCACCAAAAATTACTCCGACTATTACAAATTCACGGCAATCCGGCCCGCTGGCCGTAGCTTAGGCACCCCAGCTTTAGATGGATACGGAACCCTCTCTCCTTCCACCGCCGTCCACCTTCAGGTTGCAAATATGTAGACAGGCAAATGCAATGAAGCAAATAGAAGATCATTTCAGTTTTCAGTGGCTCAAGTCACTAAGACGCTGACTGGGAGGCGGAAGGTCAGCAGTTTGATTCCCAAGTACTGCTGGATGGAATGAGCTCCCGTCTCTGTCCCGGCTCCTGCCAACCTAGCAGTTCGAAAGCAAGAAATTGCAAGTAGATAAATAGGGACCACTTCGGTGGGAAGGTAACAGCGTTCCATGCGCTCCGGTGTCTAGTCATGCCTGCCACATGACCATGGAAACGTCTGCAGAAGCAGACAGCGCTGGTTCTTTGGCTTAGAAACAAAGATAACCACTAACCCCTAGAGTCAGATACGACTGGCTTTTGAGCAAGGGAAACCTTTACCCCACACACACACACACACACACACACACACACACACACACACACACACACACACACACACACACACACACACACACACACACACACACACACACACACACACACACACCAATTATAGCTCAAGACTGCTGCCAATTGCTTTGAAATCCCCAAGCCTTAAACAAGATGTTTTGCCATTAGCAATATCCCCCACCATCCCGGTGGAACAATGAGGATTCACAAAATTACAGAACATCCCCCTGAACGAAGGGTGGTGATGATGGAGGAATAATAGATAAAGGAAGCGCTTTGTTCCATTGACATGACTTGTACCTAAAACATTCCCATAGTTTAAAAAAAAACACCTCTAGAAAAATGAAGGACAGGATTCAACAGGAGGCAGGAACGCAGCGGCAATCAGGAAAAAACCATTTTTCTGCATGCCGTCTTCTCAAATGAAAGAGGTTGCCTGGCTTCAAAAGAAGTCAATCCATTGGTCGGGGAAAAATAAAAGTCACCCTTCCTTGAAAGCCGGTCGTATCCAACTTTAGGGTTCAGTGCTCGTCTCCGTTTATCGTCAGTGAAACCAGCACTGTCTGTGACTGCAGATGTTTCCGTGGACATGTGGCAGGCATGCCTAGACACTGGAGGACACAGATACTGAGTGCTGAGCGGTGGTAAACAACCTGACTCCCTAAAGGGACCCAATGGTTATGGGGCGGAGGAGCCCCTTTAGGTGGGGCGATGGCCCCCTCAGTGGATGAAATGCCACTGGAAACCATCCTATTGGGCCCAGCGGCAAATTGAGCAGAGGAGGAACTCTTGATTCCCAATGGTCATTGAGGTGGAAGACACCATGCCAGATGGACTGGCTATGAAGACACACCTTGTCCATATCCTCAAGGCTGTGGCAGCCCATTGCAGTCCTGGTGTCAAATCCTGCATGCCTCATGTCACAGAATGAAGTATACCCTGTGCTTTTTGCCCCCCTCATACAATATGGTGATTTCAGATCAGGGGGAGAGAGATGGAATGTAAACAATGCGAGCCTCATGGAGTAGAAGTGAAACTTATTGTCTGATTGACATGTCTTGCTGTAAGATCATTGGTTGGATTCTCTAAGGGGGAGGGCCAAAGGTGGACCTTATGGGAGGAGATATAACCCAGAGACGCACTCACGCGCACACTCGGACATTCTCTTGGATGCTGTGCTTATTTAAACTGCAAAAATGTAGATGCTTAAGATAGGAGGGGGGCGCATGGGCTATCCCTTGAACATGCAGCTTGCTTTATTTCTGTTTTGAAATGCTTTCTACGCTTTTGCTGGACTGTATCCTGAATCTTGCTTTGCTTTCAATATACTTTTAAAATATCTAAAGAGGCTTGGAATGGTTATTTGGCTTGATGCTCCCTTATCTACACATATCTGATGCCTGGGTTGTCCAGCCAGGGAACTGCAACTCGGAAGGACAATGGGGCCTAGGCTGGTATTGTTACACCTCATTTCATACGTGCTGCAGGAGATGGCTCCGTGATCACAGGCATGTCGGTCACATCATGGCAAGCTAGGGTCTACCTGAAAGAAATTCACGGCAATGGCATTTTTCCTGTTTGTCACTTCTTTCACACATCCATCAACTGTGAAAATGATTTGTATTCTGGGGCATCGTCTCCTCCTCCTCCTCCTCTTCCTCCTCTTCTCTTCTCCCTCCTCCTCCTCCCTCTTCCTCCTCCTCCTCTAAACAGTGCATGGACCTGATAGAGACTCTCTTCATTGAAAATGAAGGATGAACTATTCTTATTAGATAAGAAAGGTGACAATTAGAAATATTGGAAGGTGCTTTCTACTGAGCCAGCCCCTTGTTTCCTTAAGGCCCCTAGGTCACCCTTGTTCAAAAGCCAGTTGTATCCAATTCTAGGGTTCAGTGCTCATCTCTGTTTATAGCCAAAGAGCCAGTGCGGTCTGTGTTTGCAGAAGTTTCCGTGGACACGTGGCAGGCATGACTAGACACCAGAGTGCATGGAACGTCGTTCCCAGTGGTGAGTCACTTACCCTGGAGAGCTTCAGGCTATAGGGAGCTTCAGGCTAGCAGCTTCTCTTCCTCCTCCCCGCTTGGGAGGGCATCAAGGAGGCCGTGCATACGCACCAAGCACTGTGGGCGTTCATGCACACCAAGTGCTTGGAGCGCACGCGCAGTGGGGGAACCAGTGAAAAGGTAAGCCCCAAAGGTGGTTCCCCCAAAAGCTGCTACCGGTTCTCCGGGACACTGGAGAAAGTTACTACCGGTTCTGGCAAACTGGTGCGAACCTGTTACATCCCATCACTGGCCGTTTCCCTTCCAGGGCCGTAGCTAGAGGGGGGCCGGAAACCCTCCTGAGCTAACAGCCCCACCCCGTGAGGCCAATGTTAAATATGTGAATGTCACCTTGTTGCCCCTCCTGAAAACTTTCTGCCCCTCCTGAAAAATTCGTACACACACCAAATCTAGAACCCTGGCTACGGCCCTGTTCCCTCCCCGCCAAAGTGGTCCCTGTTTATCTCTTTGCAATGTCTTGCTTTGGAACTGCTAAGTTGACAGGAACTGGGACAGAGACGGGCACTCACTCCGGCGTGCAGTACTCGGGTATCAAAGCCCGACCTTCCAGTCTTCAAGCTCAGCGTCTTAACCAGTGGAGCCATTGCAGTTTCCCTTTGGGCCCCTACAGCTGAGCAAGATTGACAGTCCAGGCTGTCCGTGATTTTGGATAACTTCTTCCCCCGTCTTACCTGAGAGGTCCCTGCTGTTGCCTTGTGGCCTCCTACCCCAGGGGCAACACCATCACCATCACCATCACCATCACCATCACCATCACCATCACCATCACCATCACCATCACCATCATCATCATTTTTGATTTATATGCCACCCTACTCTGTAAAACCAACTCAACCACCCTCAATCTACTTATCTTCTGTCTGCCATGCTCTTTGGGTGAGCCCAAATCCCTTTTGCTTTATCATGCTATCGGGCTGTTGTTTTTGACACCACCCTCTGCTCCAGCCAGATGTGGGAGACAGATAAACGCTGTGGAGGTGGTGGTGGTCTTCCCCCGCCCGCCCGGGCATCTTCCTTTGAACTGATGACTCAGACAAGCCGTCCCGGGAGGCGCTGGGTTTATAACAAATGGACCTGCCCTTCTTTGATTTTACTGTGGCTCCATCCACAGGAAGCGTTGCACATTTAGGTCAACCAGGATAAAGCCCACCACTTCCCCTTCTGCAAGGACCGTCCTAGAGCGGAACGCCTGGCCGGGAAAAGGGGTTGATGGTTTTTACATAATGCTGCAGCAGAATTTGCAAAGAATGGCCTGTTTTGGGTTGTCCTCTTTCCTTTTCTTTCTCCTTTAAAACAACAACAAAAGCACAGCAGGTTGTAAACTCCAGAGCCACCAGACCACAGACTAGTTATCTATCATAACAGGAAAGACGAGAGCCAAAATATTGTTTCCCAAACGTTCAAGAGAGAAAAGCACACGGCGAGGCTGCAGATTCAACTGACAAAGATATATATATATTAACCTTTCCTTTGAGATGGCTACAGAACCACGTTCTGGCCCGCTCTCCTTCCGCCGGACCCATTGCCCCAGCAATGAAACAGGCTACAGAAATGTCACCTGGACTATACAATACTCTAAGAAGCAAGCGAACGCTTGGTACTCTTAGCTCTAGTTTCTAGGCTTGGCATTGCGTTATCTCCATCCATCCATCGTATCCAACTCTAGGCTTCGGTGCTCCATTTATAGCCAAAGAGCCAGCACTGTCCGTGCCTGTAGACATTACCGGGGTCATGCAACAGGCATACGTAGAGTGCACGGGATGCTTTTACCTTCCCACCAAAGTGGCACCTATTGATCTACTTGCAATGTCTTGTTTTCGAACTGCTAGGTTGTCAGGAGCTGGGACGGAAGCTCACACCGTCCTACAGCGCTCAGGTCTCGAACTACTGAACCAGCCAGCCTTCCGGTCACCAAGTTCATCGCCTTAGCCATGGAGTCACCACAGTCCCCTCACTACAACTGAGACGCAGTTGAGCTTCCAAAACTTCCATTCCCAGAAACCATGAATGAAAAGGGGCCCCAAATGGATATGAACTTTAAGGAATGCATCGTGTCTTGAAGGGTGTGTTTTAAATCTCTAGAACCTTGGGCAGGTTATAAATGGAATGAACAAACAAACAAAAATGCAGTGATGGGCTGCTACCGGTTCGGACCGGTTCGCCCGAGCTTTCCGGAGGGGATCGCCGGGGGTGGGGGAGAGAACCCCGGGCGACTGGTTCAGTCGCCTCTCCGGCCGCCCTCCGGAACTGTATTTCCAGGCAGCCAAAATGGCTGCCCGGAACTGTGCATGCGTCAAACCTCCATTTGATGCATGTGCACTAAAAAATAGGAGTGTGCATGCGTTGAATGGAAGTTTGATGCATGTGCAGTTCTGGGCAGCCATTTGTGTTTGGGGTGGGTGGGTGTGTTGGTTGATTATTTTAATAATAAATATTTATGTTTCTATTTAATGAAAAAAAAAATTTTGTTGGCTCCGCCCACAATGTCATGTCATCATCATGTCGGCTCCGCCCATGACATCATGATGTCAGCTCCGCCCATGCCATCGGCTCCACCCATGGTGGGGTAGCAAAAATTTTGACAGCCCACCACTGAATAAATGGAATAAATAAATAAAATAAAATAAACCATTGCATTTCCCCACAGAAAATAGGCAAGGGCCCTGCTGCCCCTTCCACTCTGGAGGGCTGCTTTATTTTGAGACTGAACTCTCCCCTTTTCCCAAACCCCGAAAGCAAACCCTTAGACAATTCTATATTTAGCCAAACCAACAGCAAAGTCTGCTTCTATTATTAATGGTCTCCCCCACAAGGATTTAGAACTACTGTGGCAGGAGAGCAGAAGCCAAGCATCTCTTCTGGAGCCAATGGATATGAGAAAAATTTCCAACCTTAGTCACCGAAGGGGTGTGCTAACAAACAAACTTAAGGAGGCAGCAATTTCCCTGGAGAAAGAATTGTGATGCACACATTGACTCGGGCCCGTGGCCAGCAGAGGAGAATTGTGAAGGGCCTTTTTCCGTGCCAGCCATCTGTCTACCAGGCAAGTTTTGGCTTCCTCTCCCAGCCAGCGCCGCTGACTCGGAGACTCCAGGAAGCAAGTGGCAGCAGAATGCTCAGGTCACGTCGACGTAAGGGGCGAGGGACACGGCATCGTTCTTGGCTGCCAGCTTTGTTCTTTCTAGAACTCTCCCCCTTCATGGACTGGCTTTTCCTTCCATCCGCCTTGTGGTCCCAGAAAACCTGTCCATTTCCATCCAACGTGTCCAAATGGGTTTCTTAAGACTAGTGTGTGAGGGAAACTTGTCTCGGCATCCACAAATCAAAGAGCAAGCCATGCCTTTCATGTGTACTTAGCTACTTTTGGGACACTGAGTGTGCCACTGCTGTTATCCTGCTATGGCAATGGAATAGACCAGGGGTTCCCAACCTAAGGCCTGTGGGCCAGATATGGCCCATGGCACCATTCCATGGGGCCTCCCACCCCTCCAAGGGCATTTGGGAAACAAAATGGCCACCCCTTTGAAGCTGTTGGGACAAAATGGCTGTCTGGCCCTCAAAGCTGACTAAGGGAGCGTGACCCGGCCCCGGCTTGAAAAGGGATGATGAGGAGGACTGTGGGTGTCAAAAGAGCTCAGGACCAGAAAGGGACCTGTGGAACTGAGTCAGGGGTACTATGGGTGTCACGTTGTGATGTGAGAGGCAGATGAAAGGCCACTGCATTATATTCACCGGGCAGTTGTCATGGCTTTTTTCCTCTTTTTCTCCCCAAAGAAAGTAAAAGGAACAGGCAGAGTTCAGTGTGTGTTGTGAGACTGCTGTGAGATCATCAACTTGTTGAGGAGTTCAAAAGTTCATCACAGGACCATGATTCTTCCATGTGAGGGGGTGGAATAAAAACAATCACCACCACCACCACCACCACCACCGGTCTCTTAGAACTGCAGAGTTGGAAGGGACCATTTGGGTCATCAAGTCCACCTCTGTCAAGGAGGCACAGTGGGGAATCAAACTCCCAAACAGATAGCTAAGCTACTGAGCTTTCCAGCAGTTCATTCAGTGGATAAATGCTAAAATCTGCTTATTAGTTTCTCTATGTATTTGCTAATACTGTAGGTGTCTCACTATTTTTTTTGTTGTCTTGCAGCAGAGTCCCAGTACCAATCAAATATTGTCTGTTTGTCTGTCTGTCTGGTTGGTTGGTTGGTTGGTTGGTTGGTTGGATGGTTGGATGGTTGATTGGATGGATGGTTGGTTAATTGGATGGATGGATGGATGGATGGTTGGTTGGTTGTCTGTCTGTCTGTCTGGTTGTCTGTCTGTCTGTCTGGTTGGTTGGATGGCTGGATGGATGGTTGATTGAATGGATGGATGGTTGGTTGGTTGGTTAGTTAGTTAGTTAGTTAGTTAGTTAGTTAGTTAGTTAGTTAGTTAGTTAGTTAGTTAGTTAGTTAGTTAGTTAGTTAGTTAGTTAGTTAGTTAGTTAGTTAGTTAGTTAGTTAGTTAGTTAGTTAGTTAGTTAGTTAGTTAGTTAGTTGGTTGGTTGGTTGGCTGGCTGGCTGGCTGGCTGGCTGGCTGGCTGGTTGGTTGGTTCCTTCCTTCCTTCCTTCCTTCCTTCCTTCCTTCCTTCCTTCCTTCCTTCCCAATTTTGAAAAACAAAATTAGTGTTTAACCAACATAACTCTCAGAACTCTTTCTTCCGATCTTCCATACCACTTCAATATACCTGATCTCAACTGATTCTGGAAGCTAAGCAAGGTTAGACATGACTGATAGTTGAACGGGAGACCACTAGGACATCTCACGGATCTCCAAGTAGAACTGGGGTGGAAGTCTACCTGAAACACACTGGCGCCATTGCTGCTATGAGGACTGTTGATCAAATAGTAAATGGACCACGGGTCTGCAGTGAGGTAAGGGTAGTCACTTAGGTTGCTGTGTTTCATCTTATCACAGATAAATCTCACCATATACTACGAACTCACCCCCAGTACTGGGTGCAAAGTGTAGCTTTTATGGTTGGTCACAATGCCTGGGCAGACGTAGCATCAACCATGTTCTTCTTCGGCCGTATCCAGATCCAAATATAGGCTATCCTCATGGCAATCAGCCATGGAGACTGTTCTGAGAATACAATGCGGCGGCCTTTCATCTCCCTTCCACATTGCGTTATAGTACCACTGCTCCAGTTCTGCAAGTCACTTTCTGGTCCTGTGCCCTTTTGGCACGCAAAGTCCTCCTCAGCCCCAGGCCAGGATGGATAAAGCTGCTGCCCTCCATCAAGATGGATTCAAGTGGGATTTAATCCACATGTCCACCCTGTGGATCTTGCCACCCAAGGCTGTTAGTCCTTAGGGTTGTCAGGTTAGTTAACCACTGCCTGACACTCAGCACTGAGTCTCTGGCAGTAGGGTCTACTCCAGGAGTTCTCAACCTCTTTAAGCCAGGGGCCATTGGGTCACACTCCCTCAGACAGCTTTGGAGGCCAGATGGCCATTTTGCCCTTCCTCCACCACATGGCACTTCCTGGTGTGGTGGAGGCATTGGGGACCAGCAGGAAATGGTGTCAGATTGAGAATCCCTGGTCTACTCTATTACAATAGCATCAACCATGTAGGAAATCTTATTTCTTACCACTCCTTCCAAAATCACCCAAGTTCAATGCTACTGGGAGAATGATTAGGTGCTACTTGGAGGAGTTATGGTTGGGCGAGATCAGTGATGGGATGACACCGGTTCTGACCGGATCCACAGAACCGTTTTAAGGATTTCCAGAGGGCTCTCCGTGGGGGTTTAACCGTTTTTGAGGCGTCCGGATCGGACGCCTCACCGGCAGGAAAATTAAAAAAAAAATTGAAGCAAAAATGGCTCCAATTTAGTGCGCATGCGCAGAAACTCAATCTGATGCATGCGCACTAAATTGGAGCCATTTCTGCTTCAATTTTAAAAAAATTGGACCCGGCCGCCCCTGACTGCAGCCTCCTCTGGAGCCACTTGCCGCCGCTTGCTGCTGCCGTCGCCACTGCCACCCGTCGCCGCTGCTGCCATCGCTGCTGGAACCGGAGGAGGAGGAGGAGGAGGCGCGCTCTGCTGGCCTGGGGCGACGGCTGCAGGAGGAGGAGGAGGTGTGGCTAAGCAGGCAGCCCAGGCCATCCCGGCCGCAACCCTCGGTGGGCGGCCTCGGCGCCCGGCAGCAGCCGGAGGAGGAGGAGTTGTGGCTAGCCGGGCTGCCCAGGGCAGTGGCGTCGCGCAGCGTTGAGCCGCCTGGGGCGAAGAAGAAAATCGCCGCCCGCCCCCCCCCCCCCGCTCGCTGCCCCCCCCCACCGCTCGCCCCCCCCCAGGCAGAAGGCGCTCCCTCCCCTGCTGAATAGTGGGCACCCCCCCCCTGCCAGCCCGCCGCCAGAAGTTCGAAAAAGGTAAAGATCGCGGCTCGACTGCGGGGGTTAGCTGGGATCCCGAGGGTTCCCCCCATCCTCGCCTAATCCCCGCAGAGCCGTCCGCGTGCACGCCCGAGGATTCAAAAGGGTAGGAATACCCTTTCGAATCCTCGGGCGTGCGCGTGGGCAGCTCTGCGGGGGTTAGGCGACGATGGGGAAAACCCTCGGGATCCCAGCTAACCCCCGCAGTCGAGCCGCGATCTTTACCTTTTTCGAACTTCTGGCGGCGGGCTGGCAGGGGGGGGTGCCCAGCCACCCACCCAGCCAGCTTGCCGTCAGACTGGGCGCTCGTCGGGGGGGGGGGGGGTGGCGCCATAGCGGGGAGCCCCTGGCTGCTGGCTGGGTGGCTGGGGGGGAGGAGGTGGGCAGCGCGCGCGTGCAGGACTTCCCAGGTGGAGGGCGAGCCTTTTGCTGGTGATCGCTGCTCGCCTCCGTCCCATTGGCTTGGGTACTCCTTTAACCGGCCTCGGTCGCCAGCAACCGGCTAGGCATGCCTCCTCTTCCTGTGGCCGTTGCCGAGCGCCGAGGCCCAGGGCCGCCCGCTGAGGGTTCCGGCCGGAAGGCCCTCGGCAGCCCGGCTAGCTGCACCTCCTCCTCCTGCGGCCACCGCCGGGAGCCGGGCCCGCCCGCCAAGGGTTCCAGCCGGAAGGCCCTGGGCTGCCCGGCTAGCTGCGCCGCCTCCTCCTGCAGGAGCTCGGTCGCTTCCAAGGGTAAGTACTGTTTTGTATTGTTTTACTTTTAAGTGAGGGGTTTGTGTTTGGGGTGGGTTGGTGGGTGGGTGGGTGTATTTTTATTTAATTTTTATTTTATATCTTTCTTTTATTTATTTATGGTTTTGTGTTGTGGTGGGTGGATGGGTGTGTGCGTGTGTACGTGTGTGTTTTATTTTAATTTTTTAAATTAATTTTTTATTTTTAGGCTCCGCCCACAACGTCATGACGTCATGACGGTGTCTCCGCCCATGATGTCATGACGTTGGCCACACCCACGACGTCTGTGACGTCAGGGAGTGGTATAAGATTTTTTATCATCCCATCACTGGGCGAGATGCCTGAGCAGCTGTAGCATAAATAGGTCAAAGTGCTGAAAAGTGAAAGGAGAATAAGGTATGAAAATGGTTATGAAACCTGAACATCCTAACCATGACATCTCAAGTTACAAGATCTGGTCACCTTCCCTATGAGATCTAGTTTGACTTTGTGAAGTAAGAATGCTTCGATGTTTTGTGTTCTTGAAAGTCCTTGTATGAAACTCATGGCTTTCACAGAGGAGGGGAAATGCATTTCGAGTTGTTGTTCCACTCAAGGAAAAAGAGGAACATAAACTCTTCAAGACCAGGGGCATGTCCTGGTTACTGAAACACCAGACGTTCCAGTAAAGTCTCCACAGCAGAGTGACTCATCTAGTCGGATACTACCAATGGTAGGTATGTTTGCCGAGCTAGTTATTGTCGCCGCCTCTCTTGAGTCCAGAAACGGCCTTCGAGAAAAGGAACTGAAAAAGCTGACTGTCGGGGTGGGATCCCTTAGTTCCTCACTTTTCACTTGAATAAAAAGACACCAATTTGGGAAGATAACAGAATTCGTTTTATTGACTCAATCTGAAGGCATTTGTATGCGTCGCAGGCATAATAGTTATTAATAATAATTTCATGTCAGACAATATTCTGGATTGAAAGGATTTTTGCAGAAGAAACTCAACTCAGGGGATGCCCAAAGGAGGCTCCTTTCATGTCCCCAAGAGCTGGGACAGAGGCGGGCACTCACTCCGTCCTGCAGTACCCAGGTCTCAAACTGCCAGCTTGCCAGCCTTCCAGCTAACAAGGCGAGCTTCTTAACCACTGAGCCACTGCAGTCCCTATAATAATCGTTATTTAAAAGGAAACACAATTATTATTATTATATTTCGATTTATTGATAGTCATGAGGCACTTTTAGTCACTGTGTATTGATTTATTGTGTATGAACTTGTAATTTTACATGTGTTGTGAACTGCCCTGAGTCGGTCCTACCGAGTAGGGCAGTACAGAGATTGAAAATAATAATAATAATAATAATAATAATAATAATAATAATAATAATAATAATAATAATAATAATAATAATAATAATAATAATAATAATAATAATAATAATAAATGTTCGTAACTTTCATTTTAAGCGATTGAGATTATCAGGCTTTGAAACTTGAGTTTCATCAAAGCATCACATCCAGTGGTGGGCAGCAAAAAAAATTCGCTACCACACCATGGGTGGAACCTATGTCCTGGGCGGAGCCTACATCCTGGGCAATCTAGTCATGCCAGCCATAGGGCCATGGGCAATCTAGTCATGCCAGCCATAGGGCCATGTCTACATCTGCAAACACAGGCAGCACTGGCTCTTTGCCTGCAAATGGAGATGAGCACTGCACCCTAGAGTCGGGTACGACTGGCTTTTGAGCAAGGGAGACCCTGAACCCCTTGCAGGGACAAAACCTGACGTCAAATTTGAATACCAATCAGGGATCTTCTGTTATTAGGTAAAAGTCGCCCTTGGTCGAAACCCAGCCGTTACCGACTCTAGGGTTTGGTGCTCATCTCTGTTTATAGCCAACGAGCCAGTAGATTCGATCCACAAAAGCCCACGTTAAAATACTGCAGTTAGTCTTTAAGGTGCCACAACGATCTTGTCTTTTTTGTTTTGTTACTCTCTGATAGCCTTGCACAGAATAAAACTTTTGAAAGGGTAGCTGTGTTAGTCTGGGCAGGGCAGGGAGGGGGGCATGCCCCCCTGCCCGAAGGCCACCCAATTTTGCTACCCCACCCCCCACCCCTGCTGGGTGTGTGTGTGAACCTTTTCCCACCCACCCCTGATCCCATCTTCCCAAAAGGCATATTTATCACCCCGTTCGCTGCGGTGGCGTGCGGAAGACTCTCCAAAGGAAGATGATTCAGGCCGACCCAAGAACCACACACCCGCTGGGCTCCGGGGGGCCTTCGCCCCACTGGGGAGGGAGATGCGATGAGGCAAGGTGCCGCACGTAGAGAGGAAGAAAGAAGGAAGTCTCCTTCCCAGAACTGACTCAGGATCCGGCTTCCTGCGTGCTCCCCTGCCTGCCCCCCCTCAGCCAACCAGCCCTCCATTGCTCAAGTGTGGGTGCAACTTACCCAAGATGAGTCTGTGTTATCCACAGCGATAAGGGTGTTGATAACACCGTCAGTTAAAAATCACTCCGTGCACGTTGGAATGGCCAAGGGATTATCTTCTCTTCCCGGCCCTTGTCTGGACTAGGCAACGCTGTGGAATTCCACCGTTTCTCAAGTCCCCCCCCAAATGAAATGCATCTACAATTTCCCATCTCTGTCCCAGTTCCTGCCAACCTAGCAGTTCAAAAGCAAGGAATTGCAAGTAGATAAATAGGCATGCCTGCCACGTGACCACGGAAACGCCTGCAGAAGCAGACGGCGCTGGCACTTCGGCTTTGGAACAGAGATGAGCACTGAACCCTAGGGTTGGATACGACTGGCTTTCGAGCAAGGGAAACCTTTACTGGAACTGGGCAGAGGGGGGGTGTATTGCATTTAGCTGCTCTCAGTTCACAAATCGATGGTAATTCCTCATAATTTGTCTTTCTCTTCAAGGGGCCACAAAGTTATGGTTTGCTTTTGTTACACTAAAGCAGGGCTTGCTCAGACTTTACGGGCTGCGGGCCGGTCACGTGGTTCAGGGGGCCAGTCACTAGGGTCCGGCCCCCTGACACCACTTCACCCAGCCTACAAAGCCCTCGTTGCTCCCAGGAGCGGAAGGAAGACGTGCCCCTACTTCCGCTTCCGGGAGCAACGAGGGTTTTGCGGGCTGGATGAATTGGCGCCCGGGGCCAGATCCGGCCCACTGGCCATAGTTTGGGCATCCCGGCACTAAAGAATATGAAGAGATGATCAAAAGAAGGGGGAAGAACCACTACTTCTGTCTTCTGCGAAAACAGGAACTCTGTGTGAACTGACATAAACAGCGCAACTGGTGAGGAGTTAGGGTTGGTAAGGATTAGAGCAGGACTCCTCGACCTTTTTAAGCTGGGGGCCGGGTCACACTCCCTCAGACAGCCGAGGGGCTGGACCGGTGGTCCCCCCCACCCCAAAAAAGCTCTCCCCACCTGCGGCCACCAAAAACTCACCCACAGCCGCTGGAAACGTGCCCGCGCCCACTTCTGATTCTGCCTCTGATTAGCCTGGCATGTCCCTAAGGGCGCTCCATAGCAGGGCGGATGTTGCAAGCAGCCGGAGCGAGGGTGCGTGCAGGACGATTCAGTACTGTGGGCTGGATCCGGCCCCTGGGCCGGAGGTTGAGGATCCCTGGACTAGAGGAAGAAGAACAACAGCTGGTTGCATAGCTGGGTGCAGAGGCAGAGTTTGGGAGCTCGATTTCCTGTAATCATATGGCAGGCATAACCAGACGCCAAAGTGCATGGAATGCTGTTACCGTTCTCACCAAGGCAAGCACCTCTTTATCATCTTGCAATGTCTTGTTCTCAAACTGCTAAGTTAGCAGGAGCTGGGAGAGACGGTGGGAACTCACTCCATCACTCGGGTCTCGAACTGCTGACCTGTCGGCCTTCCGGTCACCAAGTTCAGCGTTTTAACCACTCAGCCACCCTTGGCCCCTTTCAAAGTGGCATCTTTTCCACCCGTTTCCCTCTGATTTTTGCCCGCATTCCCTCCGGGTCTAAGGTGTGGTAGCATCTATACTTCCCCCCCTGCCAATGCCAAACAGCCCCAGGCATGAATTTGTGGTGATAAACATAACTCATGAGAAGCGACAGGTCCTCAAGAACAAAAGAATCCCTCTTCTTAGTTAAAAATGTGTACGGGGAAAACGTTGCGAGTTTTCCAAAAGGAAATTCCTGTCTTCTTGTGCATCTTTCAACACATCTTCATATCCTCCCATGGCTTTTCGAAGGTTTTCCTTTCCAGGGAAAGTAGGAGGAGGGCCTTCTCCGTGTCCGCCCCAACCCTCTGGAACCTCCTGCCCATCGAACTGCGCCTGCAGACAGAGCTCTTGCCCTTCCGGAAGGGCTTGAAAACCTGGCTGGCAGGACATATTTGGGGACCAGGGAACACGGGTTCCCATACTAAGTGGCTTACTTAGGGAGTGCCACTTTGGATCTGGACCAGGGGGATACTGGCGTGTAGTTTGCACTGTTTTTACTTCAAATAATTTTAGATAATCTTTTAAACTTCATGATTTTATATGTTTTTATCTTTTACCTCTGTTTTATGACGATGTAAGCCGCCCAGAGTCGGGTTCTCCCGAGTGGGGCGGGGTAATAAATTCAATAAATAATAATAATAATAATAATAATAATAATAATAATAATAATAATAATAATAATAATAATAATAATAATAATAATAATAATAATAAAAAAGTAGAGAAGAGAATATATTTTGGGGTTGTTCCCCTCCCCCCTTTAAAGAGACTATTAATGATGGTTTATTAACCCCTCCCCACTGGCTTATTTAACATCTTAGTTAACATCTTACACTTACCCTTTTATTCCTCTTAATCCTTATTTAAAGGAATGAGATGTTGTTTTAAATGGTTTTTAATTTGTTTTTTAGAGTTTTTAACTATTTATTGTATATTGGTTGTAATCCGCCCTGAGTTGCCTGTGCGAGTAGGGCGGAATATAAATTTAAATAAATAAATAAATTTTCAAGTTATCACTGTTTATTTCAGGGGAAGTAGAAGTCCCCCCCCCCCAAGCAGAGGTAAAGGTTTCCCTCGCTCGAAAGCCAGCCATATCCGACTCTAGGGCTCAGTGCTCATCTCTGTTTCCAAGCCGAGGAGCCAGTGCCATCTGCTTCTGCAGACGTTTTCGTGGTCATGTGGCAGGCATGACTAGACGCTGCAAAAATCACTCGCCTGAACCCAGAGGTGAGTCCGAGGGGATAAAACTGGATTCACTTCACAAGAAGCATCCTCCTGCCTGTCCCTGAACCAAGAAAGTGTGCACCTATTTCCGTTCACACTCACAGTTGGAGCAAAAATAGATATTTTCCTCTGTTGAGCAAGCCTTTTCTACCCTCTAGTGGCAAAAAAAATATATTTGAACACATTAAATTTGGTGCACATGCATGCCTGCATGCATGCAAACCGAAGGTAGAGCTTGAGGACAATAAATGAAGAAGCTTTTAATTTAGAATAGCAATCAAATCTGGACTTATCACAAGTGTTTGTAATAACAGGTAATGCAAGGGCAATGTAGTTATCGGGAACAAATTACTTGTGGGATATTACAAGTGTAATGAAGTTGCCTTTCAAAAGTAACTTCTGGGGGGGGGGGGTGAGAATATGCAGATCCTGGTTTCCTGCTTCTAAATTGCTACGAAAGCTTGCTAAATTTTGAATTTTTAAAAGTGACCTGGAAAATGTATCATGTCTTTCCTGCCTTTGTTTGAATTTCTGATGGGAATTGCATGGCTAGATTTTGTTTATCATAAACTGGAGTTACTTTAGTGGTGCAATTAGTTACTTTAGTACAGGGATTCTTAACCTGAGGGCCGGATTTGGCCCCCAGCACCATTTCATGTGGTCCCCCGCCGCCTCTGCCAGACCAGGAAGTGCCATGTGGTGCAGGAAGGGCAAAATGCCCGTCTGGCCTCTGAAGCTGTCTGAGGGAGCGTGACCCAATGGCCCCTGGCTTTAAAAGGTTCAGAACTCTTTCTTTAGTAGATAGTTGGATACAAGACAATTTTTTGTGGCTGTGGAGAAATACAATCAATGCGGCATTTATGTCCATGAAGTTTATGGCCCGCTGATTCCAGCGGGCTTTTGAAACAACACGGAGCAAAGGGCTCATCAAACAGGCTTTTAAACCACTTCGAGGTTGGGGTGCCTCAAAAGCTTAAGAAGTTGCATGTAGGGTAAGCTTTTGTGGACCTGGAAAAGTGGCCTCCGGCCCACTGAAGGAGGCGGCAAGTGAAACTTGTTATTCTTTAAGGCTGGAGTTCTCAAACTTTTTAAGCCGGGGACCATTGGGTCACGCTCCCTCAGACAGCTTTGGGGGCTGGACGGCCATTTTGCCCTTCTTTCCATCACATGGCACTTCCTGGTGTGGTGGAGGCGGTGCGTGCAAAGACCATATGAAATGGTCCCGTGTGGGCCTTATCTGGCCCACAAGCCACAGGCTGAGAATCCCTGCTTTAAGGTGCCACAAGACAAGTGGATGGTTTTCTGGGAGAAGCTGACAGATTTACCCAGTTGCTCATAACAGATTGCCAGTGCAATTAAAAGAAAGGAACTTGTGGGTGGGTGGGGCAGAATATTTTGGCATTTTAAAGACTAATAGGTTTGTTTTCGTGGATCAAAATCCACTTTGAGAGACACAGTTTTAATTTCTCCAACATGCCTAGGCAGACTGGTAGAGAGAGAGAGTCTGTCGTGATGTTTTCCTGAAAGAAGGACAAAGTTGAAAGATATTTGATTTTAGGAGCACTGCAGTGGCAGGGGACTGCTGTGGCTTAGTGGTCGGCAGGCCAGCAGTTCAAGACCTGAGTGCCGAGGACGGAGTGTGCTCCCGTCATCTAACCCAGCTCTTGCCACCTAGCACTTTGAAAGCAAGGAATTGCAAGTGGATAAGTAGATACCACTTCGGTAGGAAGGTAAACAGCATTCCAAACCCTAGAGTCTGATGCAACTGGCTTTCAAGCAAGGGAGACCTTTAGTAAAGGTAAAGGTTTCCCTTGCTCGAAAGCCAGTCGTATCCGACTCTAGGGGTCAGTGCTCATCTCTGTTTCAAATCCAAAGAGCCAGTGCTGTCTGCTTCTGCAGACGTTTCCATGGTCATGTGGCAGGCATGACTGGACACCAGAATGCACGGAAGGCTGTTCGCCTTCCCACCGAATTGGTCCCTATTTATTTATTTATTTATTTATTTATTTATTTATTTATATTTGTTTATCGCCCTCCTCCCCGAAGGGACCCAGGGCGATTTCCAACAATTTTAAAAACACTTTATTTTATTTATTTATTTATCAGCTTGTCCTTCGGCTTGAAAACAGAGATGAGCACTGAATCCTTAGGGTCGGATACGACTGGCTTTCAAGCAAAGAAAACCTTTACCTTCCACCCCTCCACCCCCAGTGTTTAATCACCCGATCATTCACCGCAACTTACCTTTTGTGTTTTGACAATTAAATTCTGCTTGAGGATAATTCATCAGCATCTCCTGACAGCCTAAATGGATGGGAGTTTTCAAGCCTGGCTCGGCTTGCCAAGGTGTAGGCGGGAGGGATTTTGGCAAACCCAAAAGTAAAGAAGAGGAGGTGGGGCGTCTCTACCCCACCCCCCCACCCAAATTATCTTGACGTTTTCGGAAAAGAAGATGGGGCAGGGGAGGCCATGGAAAAGGTCTTTCCAGAAAGCCACCAGACCTGTCAGGGGAAAGAGAAGATCAATTCTCTGGCTTGTCAAGTGACAGAGAGAGATAAAAGTGGTTTAGGGTTGAGATTTAGGAAGGATGTCCGAAATCCAAGCACCGTTCCCTGCAGGGGAGGATGGAGGCCATGAGGCCATGGGTAACTAGCCCTGCCATGTTTGGAGTCACGCATGTGGCACTCAACCCACAGGCCAAAGGTTGTGAATGCCTGTTTCAGTGGATCGACACCTTCCGTGATTTTCTGAACCTAAAGGTATGATCCATGAGTATCTTCTCAAACGAAGAACTTTCCATGGAAATCCAACCAAATCTCCAAGCCATTGATCTCCCAGTCTGGGGTCTGAACTTTCTCTCCCCTCTCCTTTTAGTTTAGGTAAAGGTCAAGGTCACCTTTGCTCAAAAGCCAATAGTATCCGACTCTAGGGTTCAGTGCTCATCTCTGTTAACAGTCAAAAACTGTCTGCATTTTCAGACATTTCCATGGACACGTGGCAGGCATTAATAGACACTGGCGTGCACGGAACGCTGTTTACCTTCCCACCAAAATTTATCTGCTTGCAATTTCTTGCTTTCAGATTGCTACGTTGGCAGGAGCTGGGACAGAGACGGAAGCTCACTCTGTCGCTCAGAACCTGGGTCTCGAACTGCTGGCCTGCCGACCACTAAGCCACCGCAGTCCCCTGCTACTGCAGTGCCCCTAAATTCAAATATCTTTCAACGTTGTCCCTCTTTCGGGAAAACAACACGATGCTCTCTCTCGCTCTCTCTCTACCAGTCTGCCTAGGCATGTTGGAGAAATTAAAGCTTTGTCTCTCGAAGTGGATTTTGATCCACGAAAACAAACCTATTAGTCTTTAAAATGCCAAAATATTCTACCCCGCCCGCCCACAAGCTCCTTTCTTTTAATTGCACCGACAATCTGTTATGAGCAACTGGGTAAATCCAGGAAAACCATCCAGTTGTCTTGTGGCACCTTAAAGAATAATGAGTTTCATTTGCCGCATACTTTTTCAGGCCCACAAAGGTAAGGTAAAAGTCGCCCTTGCTCAAAAGCCAGTCCTATCTGACTCTAGGGTTCAGTGCTCATCTCTGTTTATAGCCGAAGAGCCAGCGCTGTCTACGTTTGCAGACGTTTCCGTGGTCACGTGGGAGGCATGACTAGACACCAGAGTGCCCGGAACTCTGTAACCTTTCCCACCAAAGCAGTACCTATTTATCTACTTGCAATTGCTTGCTTTTGAACGGCTAGGTTGGCAGGAGCTGGGACAGAGACGGGAGCTCACTCCGTCCCGCAGTATTCAGGTATTGAACTGCTGACCTGCCGCCTTCCAGCCAGTGTCTTAGCCACTTCAGCCACTCCAGGTAGCTTGGCCAAAAAGATCTTCCTCTGCATTAGTTCTGTCATTTTGATATCTAGTTGTAATTTAATGGTGCCTCCTTTCTATAATTTCCCCCCCTTTGGGAAGCTGCAATGCTCTATCATAAATAATCCAGCTTGTTGCGCTGCACGCAAGCCGCCAAACCGTGGCAAAACTGGAATTGTGGCTCCCTCTACTGTATGGCGCACGGTGCTTAATCCCCCGTCAGAACTCCTTTAACAAAGAGATTGCCTGTGTTTCCACATATCCCTGGAAGTCTTCACCGGAGCGAAGTTTGCAAGAGGGAATAGTATGATCCAGGGAACTGCTGGGAGAGGATTTTGTGGCCACAAGAAAGAGAAATAAGATTGAAAAGAGAATTATAATCTGTTTAGCCTAGAGCTCAAAGGTGTGGCGATAAGACAAGGGGGAAAAGGAGTGTGAGCGAGTGATTCTGGACAGCCTCCTCCTATCTGCTTTCTACCTGCTGATCCAAATCTGTCCCCCAAGCCTGGGACCACACTTAGGCAAATCTTGTTTTTTGGACCAGGACCAGGTTTTAATGAGTGCTTTTTGGATTAAACAAACCTTGTTCTGAACACTTCTTCTGTCGCATCTAGCTCAGACTTTAAACGAAGCCACTTTCTTGGCTTCATCGTTGGCCGAAATCAAATCTTCATCAGTAGGTGTTTCTGCTCTTCTTCTTCTTCCGTTTCCTGATCGAACTCTGGGATGCCAAAATGAGAAGCCATTTTCTTGGCTGTGTCGTCGGCCAAACTTAAGTCCTCATCCGGTGCATGTTTCTGGCAGTCATTGGCAGACCAGGAAAATGAGCCGGGTCTGCCAGCAACCCCCACTTGAGGATGTTGGTCTTGCATTGAGGGACGGACTCCGGCCCTCAGTCTATTCAGGGTCAGAGAAAACTGAGGGGGGAGAAACATCTGAGATTTCAGGGCCAAAAACTGAGACCAGTGGGGAGTCCTTTGGGGTGTCACAGAGAGAAAGAGAGCAGGTTTGGAGTCTGTGAGTCTTGACCACAGCTGGAATCAGGGGAATACATGCAACAGTTAACGAGGTTTTTCTCTCCTTCTCCAAAGCCTTGAATTGTGCACCAATCTCCCCACTTTAAAGGCGAAGGTCGCCCTTGCTCAAAAGCCAGTCATATCCAACTCTAGGGTTCAGTGCTCATCTCTGTTTATAGCCAAAGAGCCAGCGCTGTCTGCGTCTGCAGACGTTTCCGTGGACATGTGGCAGGCATGACTAGACGTCGGAGTGCACGGAACGCTGTCTACCTTCCCTATTTATCTACTTGCAATTTCCTGCTAGGTTGGCAGGTGCTGGGACAGAGACGGGAGCTCATTCTGTCCTGCAGTGCCCAGGAATCGAACTGCTGACCTTCCCGTCAACAAGTTCAGCATCTTAACCACTTGAGCCACTGCAGTCCACACTTTAGCGACCGGGAAAAAGTGTAACCAGTCTCTAAGACATCCACTGACTTAGTATAATTTGACCTTGCAGTGCTTGTGGCTTCTTAGAAGACACAATTTATTGGGTTGGGAGTGACCAAAATCCATCATCAAGGCCTTCTCGGAAGAGAGAAGGACTCTCTACTTTTAAATGGATCCATAAATCTGTGATCGACACTTACGCTATGAATAATGTGGCCGATTTATCCCATGCTCTCTCCTGCCACCTAAAACGCTTTGCCATCCTGTTCCACCACACCTGTGGCCAAGTTCTTAAATTCCCTAAGCTAAAGGTCCTCTTACTTGCTACTATCTAGTTGAGTGTAGGCGAACTCTCCTTCCAAGCAAGCAGATGCTTGCCCAAGTCTGTTGTTCAGTCGCATAGATACCCAAGTCTAAGCTTCTGCTAAATTTCTAGAAATTTCCCCTCTTTGGGCACCCCGGCTCTAGAGAAACCACAATTGAGCCAAGGGGACCATTGGATTCTCTTCAGAGAGTGTGGCCAGGATCTAACCTCTAGTCCAGTGATGGCGAACCTTGGCACTCCAGCTGTTCTTGGACTTCAATTCCCAGAAGCCCAATCTCTGTGAATCCACACAAAAGGGTTTATTGTGTATGCGCAGTAAACCCATTCGTGTGGATTCACAGAGACTTGGGCTTCTGGGAATTGAAATCCAAGAACACGCGCAGTGCACCCATTCGTGTGACGTCAAGAGGCTTGGGCTTCTGGGAACTGAAGTCCAAGTGCACCTGGAGTGCCAAGGTTCAGCATCGCGGCTCTAGTCCCTACTAGATGCCGTTGGATTCGGGATGCAGAAACGACTGAATGGATTCCATTTGGAGGCTTCTCCAAGACGATTTTGAAGGCACGGTTTGAACAGCAGAAAATCAAGAACGGCTCCCCTCCTTGGACTCTGGTTAAAGGTAAGATTTTTTTGTGTCAGAATTAATTCTCCAAGAGGCCTGGATTGTCAGTTATTTGTTTATTTATTTGCTTTAGTTCCCTTGACGCTTCAGTCAACTTGCGTAGCATAAATCGTTCCAGACTGCGCTGTAAAATCTGCCCTTCCCATCTGGTTCTATTTATGGGCCAAGATTATATAATGCAGATGCCTGCACTTCCAGCTTCTCCTGGGGACAGAAAATGATCACGAGAAAACAATGACGGTGGCATTTTCCTTGCAGCTTTTGTGTCGCGGCAGACCTTTGGATGCACTGCGCAACAACGATTTTGCTACTGGGAATAACACATGTGATTTACATGATATCGAGTGTGCCGATTCCAAATCTGAACTCAGAATTTACGGCATCATGTACAGATTTTAAGGCGTGCTAGACTTGCTCAAATGATCGGTAATTGGGTAATGTATTTTTTACATGAGAACATGATAACAGTTGCAGCCACCACTATGCCTGCTGCAGCCTCAGCTGAATCATGTCCCCTGGTGGCATGCATGTTCCAGCAATGGCAAGTCAGTGAGCTGATGTCAGAATAGCTCCATAAGGCCTTATTGGATAGTACAGCTAGGCCATAGTGAGCCTGTTTTGAGCTAAAGATGATTAGGTGCAGCTGTGAGAGAATATAGCTAATTGCATCTATATGCATAATTAACTTAAGACCCTGACATCCTAGGCAGAATCGGACTTCAGATTTGGATTCAGTGCACTTGATTTAGTTTAGGACAGATGAATAAGACTGAGTAGCAGACAATATTTATTTTTTTTGTGATGCAGTGACATCAGAAAATAAACAAAACAACAACGACAACGACAAAAATGTTGTGGCCGCTTAAAGACTAACTCCTGTATTTTAATGTTAGCTTCCGTAGATCAAGTTTGGAGTGATACTCTCTTCTTTCACCTTGATCATAAGAGTCAGAAAGGGCTGAAGATATTGGAGATTACATCATAATTTCAACAAACTCAAGGGTAATTTGGAAATACTCTATTAATAATAAGTCATTGTTTTTGCATTAACGCATTGGACGCCCCCTAAGTTTTTATTTTTAAGGCTGAATATCTTTAAAAGTCAAGTTAAAGCATGAAAATGTAGCTTTGAAAACGTCGTTCTTTGGCCACATCGGTTGGCGCACGTCCTGCACTTTTGAGAGGGCCTTTGTCTTCTGTGTTTTCTCTGCCCAGATGAATCAGCAGGAATCGCTCGTCCAAAAATGGGAAGTGGTTTGAAGCTTCCCTTTCTGTGCTGCGTCACTTTTAGAAACAAGGTCTTGTGATTTCTCTGTGGACAAACAAACGAATATAGCCGAGTCCCCAAGATATCAA
>CP126892.1:123057500-123390000 GCA_030440675.1 Furcifer pardalis | reverse complement strand
GGTAGAGAAGTCCACAGGGAAGGGTAATGGTCCCCAAGTGGATTAAATCCCACTTGAACCCCTCTTGATGGAGGGCAGCAGCTCCATCCATCCTGGCCTGGGGCTGAGGATGACTCTGCATGCCAAAAAGGCTCAGAATGAGAAAGGGACTTGCGGAGCTGGCTCAGTGGTACTGCGGGTGTCACGCTGTGATGTGGAAGGCAGACGTAAGGTCACTGCATTATATTCTCAGGACAGTCTTCATGGCTGCTCGCCATGATAATCACCAATACAGTGGTACCTCGCTTAAAGAGCATAATGTGTTCAATGGGATTGCTCTTTAAGCAAGTTTGCTCTTTAATGAAACACCATTGTAAGTGACCAATTGTGACTTCTGGTGGAGGGGTGTTTGCGAACCCCGATTTAGTTGTTAAGTGAGTTTTTGGTTGGCTTTAGTTGTTAAGCGAGGCAACCATTCAGAGAAAATCCTGCTCTTTAAGTGAGTTAGTCTCTAAGTGAAGCACTCTTTATGTGAGGTTTTACTGTACAGTCAAACCTTGCATAAAGAGCGTTTCGCTTAAAGAGTATTTCGCTTAAAGAGCAGATTTTTCTCTGATTGTTCGCTTCGCTTAACAAATAAAACCAACCAAAAACTCGCTTAACAAATAAATCAGGGTTTGCAATCCCCCCCACAATTGGTCACTTACAATGGTGTTTCGCTTAAAGAGCAAACTCGCTTAAAAAGCAATCCTGTGGAACGCATTATGCTCTTTAAGCGAGGCACCACTGTATTTGGACTCGGATATTGCCAAAGGAGAAGAAGGAGATCTACCAGCAGCGGTTTAAAAAGGTAATGAAGCTTTTGTCGAGCTACTCTTCTAAGATCAACATAGTTGGACATAGATGTTTGCATTTTGAGAATAGGCATGAGAACTAATGCAACCATTTACTGTTGATGTGAAAGAATGCAATTAGATCTGCAACACATAGTGAGAGATTTTGTGTGCATTCGTGTGTGAATGTGTTTTCGCTGCCCAAAGAAATCATACATAGCAACCAGATTGTAATAGAGGAGAAAAGAGCCATATTGTTGCATTCCTGAAAGCAATTCATTTTGCTCTCCACCATGATTAATGAATTAAAGATACAGTATATTTATTTTGTAGCCTGATTATCTCTGTGTAATAAATCTAAACACCAGTATCTGCCAATACTGAAAAGAGAGTGTATTTTTTCTTCTCTTAAAAAGCTCTACAAACTAAGCTGAACTTCTTATCTTTTGACGTTAAAAAGAAAATAAGATATATTTTTGTCATTATATAACTATTCTTCATGAAGTCAGCACGCTGCTGAAAAGGGATAGCACAAACACCATTTAACCATTCGGTTGTGGCAAAAATTATTTTCCTTTTGCTCTGTTTGCAAAAGGAATGCTATTCAAATGAGAGTCAATTATATCCACCTAATTTCTCCCAGTGCTCATTTCATTTTAAAATGGGAATGAATAAAGAACAGAAACATTTACTGAAACATTCAGCTAAAACTAGTCATTGCATAATCATCTACTTGGGTTACTGGAAACAGATTTTAAATTTTTTTAAAATTTTTTGTCAATAGTTTTTAATGGGGGTTTTGAAAATTGCTTTTAAACTGCAATTGGTTTTATTTTTTTGTGAGCCACCAAGAGTCTTTGGATTTGGGTGGCAATACAAATTATATAAATAAATAAATAAATAAATAAATAAATAAATAAATAAATGTTTGACGATCCTTTCAGCTGTACAAATGATGTACAATTTTGCCTTCCCTTGTTCAGACATATGAAGAAAGGAACTACAAAATTGTTCACTTTACCACTCAAGTACACAGAAAGAACCTCAGGGAAGACTGTCACATTTTTTGAACAACAGTCGGGCATGCCCTGGTAACGGCAACCTTGAGTTGCTGGCTAATCTGTCTCACACTAGGTCAGGCGAAAGGAACTGCAGAAAGGTGCCTTCATTTTGGCAGTTCCACATCCGGTCTAGACATGGAAGAAGGTTGGATATTTTGTGACAGACTTATCAAGAAGAAGGGGGGGAGGGAAATCCCAACATTTTGCACAATTTACACAAAATTGCACAAGTAATACTTTTAATGCAAAAGAGCATTTTAATGCAAGTAATCCAGTTTGTGTACTGTAAGGATGAATTCTCCTATGTTGCAGTTTGTGCAAATGATTGAAGCATTGATGTGGGAATTTTTACAGGGCTGCAAGATCTGTGTTCAAGGCACCTCATTAAGGTGACACAGGCTAAACATCTGAGAAAAGAAGAATTTAGTAAGTTGTGTATGATTGACTATAAAGATTCAAAGCTAACTTATGAATGTTGGGAGAAAAATACTAACTAACTTGTGAACCGCCCATTAACTTGTGCGCTAACAGTTATGGGGTGGTATATACGTGTGATTGTTTTGCTTTTGTTTTGTAGTTGTTGCTATTGTTGGACAACTGGGAATAAATACCACTGTTATGGACTGTTGGAAACCATCCAGGCAGCTACCAATAGATTCCATCCTGCTTACTCCTTCTGTAGACAATGCAAAACTACATCATCAATGGTCTAACATGGTGAAAGGCAGCTTTCAGGAGGCGACAGGTCAGCAGTTTGAATGAGCTTCCCTCTCTGTCCCAGCTCCTGCCAAGCTAGCAGTTCGGAAGCAAGAAATTGCAAGTAGATAAATAGGGAAGACTTCGGTGGGAAGATAAACAACGTTCCGTGCACTCCGGTGTCTAGTCATGCCTGCCACATGACCACGGAAATGTCTACAGAAGCAGAAAGCATTGGCTCTTTGGCTATTAAACGGAGAAGAGTACTAAACCCTAGAGTCAAATACAACTGGATTTTGAGCAAAGTTTACCTTTACTTTTATCCTTACCCTTACCCTTAGCCGTACCCGTACCTTTACCTTTACCTTGAGAAATTCCTACCCTGAACTCTTCAGGCAGTCTCCATATTTTTAAACATCTCTGGATTCAAATTTCTGCTTTTAAGACTCTTGACAGTTTTGCTTCTCTTTTTCAAGCTGTTTTAATCTATCGAGGTTAAAAGGATACACTTTCTTTTTCAGAATACTAATCAGCTGTTTCAAAAATAACACCACTTGATAACAATCAAGTGCAGCAAAACAAAGAGGGGTGGTTTATAAAAATCGTGGTAGATCTTGGGCCAAGTTTCAAAAGCCAACCTTTCCTCCCCTGGTTTTTTTTTTTTTTACATTTAAGCAAATGGGCTGAAAAGGATGGGGGTGGAATGTACAGATATACTTTTTTTTAAAATTAAGTCATTGGGTTCTTAAAAACAAATCTGTTTAATACTCTAAGGGAGAACCAAAACATGTTACCATTGTAATGATTGACCCAACACTCACTTTTAGTAAATTGAAGCAAATTTCTTTATAGTCATAAGTTTTAAAAAACAAACTAGATAGATTCTCAGTATCTCTCTGCCCTCTTGTAGCATCCTTGGTGTACAGTGTCTCCCCAGTCAGCCCACAGCTGTTTCTTCTTTTCATACCTGTGACAGGTAAAAAGTAGAAAAAGCTGTGATGTTGCTTTTCCTTCTTAGACCATTGCTAGTTCCCCAGGCCAGGAGCTGCAGCTCATTGGAAAAATGTGTGTTCTGCCATTGCTGCTGATATCTGCCAGGACTGTGGTGGCTCAGTGGTTAAGAAGGTCACCTTGTTAGCTGGAAGCTTGGCAAGCAGCAGTTCAAGACCTGAATACTGCATGGCAGAGTGAGCTCCCGTCCCAGCTCCTACCCAGCTAGAGACCTCCATATGGTTTAAAAATACATAGTCCATAGTCTCTCCATACTATGCAAGAGAGTATATTATCATTAATGCTCTCACCTTGATAGCTGGAGGGCCAGCAAGTTGGCAGTTTGAGACCCGGGTGCTGCATGACGGTTTGAGTGCCCGTCTCTGTCCCAGCTCCTGCCCAACCTAGCAGTTTGAAAGCAAAAAATTGCAAGAAGATAAATAGGGACCACTTCAGTGGGAAAAGATCTTGGGGCCTCATTCGTGCATCCCCTGAGCAGAGTTGCTCCAGCAAAAATCCTTTCAACCCAGAAAGCACATTTTTTTGCTTCTGACACAATAAAATAAATACCTCAACCACCTTGCCGACAAAAGTCTGACAAAAGTCCATGTAGTGAAAACAATAGTAATGTATGGCAGTGAGAGCTGGACTATAAGGAAGGCTGAACACAGAAAAATGGACACCTTTGAACTGTGGCGCTGGAGGAGACTCTTGAGAGTCCCCTCAACTGCATGGAGGTCAAATCAGTCAACCCTGAAGGAAATCAACCCTGACTGCTCCTTGGAAGGACAAATACTGAAGCTGAAGCTCAAGTACTTTGGCCACCAAATGAGAAGAGAGGACTCACTGGAGAAGACCCTGATGCTGGGAAAGATGAAAGGCAAAAAGAGAAGGGGGTGGCAGAGGATGAGATGGTTAGACAGCATCATTGATGTACTGGGCGTAGGTCTGGGCAGCCTCCGGAGGAATTCCATGGCATCACAAACGGTTGGACTTGACTGTTTCATTACAGTGATGACCAACCTTGCTTGTTTCATTACAGTGATGACCAACCTTGGCACTCCAGGTGTTCTTGAACTCCAATTCCCAGAAGCCCTGATCAGCAGAAGTGTTGACTTGGGCTTCTGGGAATTGAAGTCCAAGAACACCTGGAATGTGCCAAAGTTAGCCACCACTTTTATTATATTAGACAAGATCGGTGTTTAATTTTTGAAAGCTCATCATGATTCTTCGACCTGCTCAGTATAGCACGGGGGAAAAAATATCATAAAATTGCATGTTTTCAAAAGGCAGTTAAATTGCTGGATACTATTACAGTGGGCAGGGTTTTGGTGTAGCGCTTGATGGAGGAGTTTTGCATTTTAGCCTTGTTCTCCGGCAGCAAAATGTAAGAGAGATGTTTCAGAGAAGCTCTGATGGGAAATTGACCATTCATTGTGTGGAGTGGGCATTTGTATTCTAGGGAATTGTCACATCTGCCTCTTGCTGGTCAAAGCTGGTCTTACACGTGTTTGCTCCTGTATAAGTTGTGTTTGTATATTACAGTGCTCTGCAATTTATAAATTAAATGGAAATGGATACCGAAAAGGCCCTCCGTATAGTGCTGGAGAGGTGACCCTCTCCAGCCATTGGTACCCAAAGAGAGCCCCTCCGGTCCGCTCTAGAGGAATCGGCAAATGTTCTCAGGCAATAAGACAATAAGAGACAAGAGGCACCTCTGTAAAATATTCACCTCACATTATTGTAGCCTGAAAGATAAACATTTGAGTCAATCACTTTGACTCGGGAATCATTCCAAATGCAACTGGCACCAAAGAGTGCTGTGGCGTTGACCTCACTGGATTTTTGGATTGGGCCCTGTCATTCTTGCTGCCAATAAGTGAGCTCTACTGTAACACACGGGATTGTATGTCAGAGATGATCTGCTGAGCCATCTTTTTTTGCTGAGCTGTTTCCTGAGCACCGCTTGACTCCTAGCTGTCTGTGTTCGATGCAAAAAACGAGAAGAGAGGCTGTAGTCGCCGTGGGTGAGGATTACAGTAGCTTCTACACATGGCACCTATCCAAGTATCCCTTGAAATGTATATCAGGAGAGATCGTATCATGTTTGTTTTGAAAAAGAATGCAGGCTTTGGAGTTACACAGAGTTGTTTTTCAGGCTCAAAGCAATCTTTGTCAATATAGGACTGAACTCACAGAGGTCATTCATCTCTTCAAGTATGGCACTCCCATGCTTGTTAAATGGCTGTGTCAGCTGTCCCTGTAAAGCAGGGGTTCCCAAACTTTTGAAGCCAGGGGCCGGACCATGTTCTCTCAGTCAGCCTTAAGGACCCCTGCATGACGGGTGGTGGTGGTGGACATTTTGTCCCAACAGCTTCAAAGGGACAATCATTTTGTTTCTCAAATGCCCTTGGAGGAGGATGGGAGGCCATATGAAATGGCACCGCTGGCTGGATCTGGCCCGTGGACCTTAGGTTCGGAACCCCTGCCGTAGAGGCTTCTGTGTATCATTGATACAGCTCTCCGAATCTACTCATGAGAAACACTTTTGAAAACCAGGTTTCTAGTCCATGTGATTACAGAGGGTATCCTGAAAGCAGGATTTGCAGCTTACAATTGCATCTCATAAACTGAGGGAGGTGGCAGATTTATCAAGAGGAACAGATTTATCAACATTTTGAACAATTTACACAAAATTGCACAGGTAATACTTAGTTGACAAAGAAGAGGAAATGATGGGAAATAACCCCAATTTTTTCAAAAGAGTCAAATAATTTGGTGGTATTAGTCTCTCTTACCCCACCCCACAAAAAACCACGCAGCTGTTTACAGCTGTTGTTTGTAAAAAAAAAAAAAAAGCTCTCAGTACAAAGGTAACAAAAAGTAGCTTTTTATGAGGCTGTTTATTCATAAATATATTGCAAAGAAATCACAAGAGAGGATCATACAAACCACTCATTATATTATGCAGATATTTCTTCATGTGGTCAAGTTCCAGGGAGGTCAATTGTGCTGATGACTGGAGCAATCTTCTTGCCTTGAATGCCTCTCTGCCCTCCAGTGCATGGAACTCTGTTTACTTTCCCACAAAAGTGGCACCTATTTATCTACTTGCAATTTTTTTGCTTCTGAACTGCTAGGTTGGCAGGAGCCAGGACAGAGATGGGAGCTCATTCTGTCATGCAGCACTGGGGTCTTGAACTGCTGACCTGCCAACCTTCCAGTAATCAAGTTCAGCATTTTAAGCACTAAGCCAGCACATGACAGTAGAGTAGATCATACTTATTGATCTACATTAGATATTCTTAAATACACAGTATAGGTTGCTTTAAAAAAAGGTGGCATATAGGTTTTGAGACCACTGAGGTATTCAAAATTAGTATCGGGATAATTAATAAATGAGATATCACCATGATTGTTCATCTACAACTTGAATTGGGTAACTTCCTGATGAAAGTGGGACTGCAGGTCTCAGTTGACAAAGCTGTTTGGGATCATGGGAATTGAAATCCAACACATCTGCATGACCACACATTACACACTTATGGCTTCTGATACCTGGTATTCTCTCAGTATCTCGTTTGCCTACATTCCAAATGAAATTAAGGAACAGCATTAACTATGAAAAGCTCATTAGAGCAGTGATGGCTTCACCAGCTGTGTAAATGAAGATAAAGAGGAGGCGAGCTTAACTTCTCAGAGACACAGTCACCCAACCTAGGTGCTGAAAAGACTATTAAACTCTTACATTTCTTCTTTATTAAGAGACCCAAATTCTATAGGTTTGCTCAGTTGCTTTCCTTTTCTGGTACACCGTACAGTGAGACAATAACCGAGAGTCAATCATTCCGTGATCTTTACCCATTGAATTCAACTTCAGTTAATCAAAACACACTCAACTGTTTTCAGTGGACTGATTCACAAGTATGTGTAATTCAATTCAATTCAATTATTCAACGTGTATGCCACCCCATTCGCAAAGCGACTCTGGGCAGCTAACTAAAAGCAAGAATATCACAATAAATACAATTACAATATCACAGTTACAAAATATTACAATTAAAATTATAATGTAACTATCAAAACATTTCAAAAGCAAAACACAGAAATACATTACAAACTGTAATGCTGCAAAGCCTGTCTTTGTGTATCTGAAAGTCCATCCTGTTGTTTTCAATAAGATGGAATGAGCGCCTGTCGTCTGTCCCAGCTCCTGCCAACATAGCAGTGTGAAAGCAAGAAATTGCAAGTAGATAAACAGGTATTGCTTTGGCGAGAAGGTCACAGTGTTCCATGCCCTCCGGCACCTGTCATTTGGCCCACCTTCTGCCATCCTAGCAGTTTGAAAGCAAAAAATTGCAAGTAGATAAATAGGTGTCTCTTTGGCGTTCTTTGTGCTCTGGCGTCTAGGTATGCCTGCCACATGACCACGGAAACATCTGCAGACTCAGACAGCACTGGCTCTTAGGCTGAAAATGGCGATGAGCGCCACCCCTAGAATCAGAAACAACTGACTTTTGAGCAAGGGAGACCTTTATCTTTACCTCCAGGTAGGTGGGTGTAGAAACACACCTTTAGTTTGGAACTAATTCTCAGTACAGTAAAACTCCAACATACATATGCCTTGAGTTACATAAAATTTGACTTACATAACGATTTTTTGCACTAAAATCATGTCCTGAATTACATAAATGTCCCGATTTACATAACACAATTTACTATGGGTTTACTTCAAGTTATGTTAAAAAATTCATTTTTCCTATGGGTTTGCTTCGAGTTAAGTAAAAAACTAATTTACATAAAAGCCTACAGAACAGACTTTTTACATAAATAGGGGTTTTACTGTACTAACTTCTACAAGATGGCAATACAGCAAAAAATAAAAATAAAATAATTCTCTTTTCTGCCGCTTTTTGTTCCAGTGTATGCATACATTGTGAGTATAAAATGTTAAAAACCAGAATTGAGATTTTACCTAGTTTGTGTTAATGCCGTCTAATAAATCTCTTGGTTCCCTTTAAGACATTGCGGTGCGTGTTTTTTATAAAACGGCACTTACTGTATTTTATGTCTTACTGTAATTGGTTGTTTCATCCGATTCAGATTATATTCATGTATAATAGGCACCAGCTCCAGATAGGAATGAAGAATTATCGAACAAGAGAGAGGGCTTTAAAAAAAATTAATACCCTAAACATCCATAGCGGATATATGTTATAATATTTAGAAATAGATCCGGAAAGGCTTATGCAATGTGCTTTAATCAAATCTTGAAAACAAATTGATGGATAAATCACATCCGGAAAGAAATTGACCCATAAATCAAGTCCTGAAAATCAAACTGACAGATAAATCAAGTCTGAAAAGGAAAATGGGCGATATATCAGGCTCATGATGTGTTTATTAAAATAAGAAACTGCTTTGAATGTGGCTTCGTTTCTGGTCCCCCCCCCCCAATCGTGTTAATGACGTGCTTGCTGTACTTCAGCAACAAATGGCTACATTCTGATAAATGGACACTTAAAAGCGGCATACAGATATCTATCAGGGATTTGGGATGTAATCCAGCAAGGAAAGGCAATGCATCATAGATGTTGCAGGCTTGGATTGTAATCTGAGAAATGCAGTCATTGGCAACCGTCGGTTGGTGAAAGTAACTTTGGCTTGCTCAGCCCTTTCTCACTCTCTCTTCTACCCCACAACAAATGTTGTTTGAGAAGGAAATTGCAAAACCACATAGCTTGGGATCCTTGGGCAAAAGTGGGATACAATTAAAGAGCCTTAATATAAGTGCAAATAATAATAATAATAATAATAATAATAATAATAATAATAATAATAATAATAATAATAATAATAATAATAATAATAATTATTATTATTATTATTATTATTATTATTATTATTATTATTATTATTATTATTATTATTATTATTATTATTATTATTATTATTATTAATTTCGTGTCAGAAATTATTCTGGCTTGAAAAGATTTTTGCTGGAGAAAATCTGCTCAGGGGACCCATGAATGAGATGGTGCCTTTCATGTTCCCAAGAATTTTTGCCTCAAAAGTAGTCCCTATTGATCTAGCTTGCAATTTCTTGCTTTCAAACTGCAAGGTTGGCAGGAGCTGGGATGGAGACAGGTACGCAAACCATCATGCAGTACCTGGGTCTCAAACTGCCTACTTGCCGGCCTTCCAGCTAACAAGGTGAGCTTCTTAACCACTGAGACATAGCAGCCACTAATAAGTAATAATGATCAACAGAAAGTATCCCCTGGAGAATTCATAGACTCCTTATAATAAATGAAGCTGAGAAGGAAGTTCTAGCTTTCACTTATGAATTGGTCAGTGTCGTAGTAGCCAGCACATAGATATACATTTTGTGTGCCTCTGGTATCCTCTAGATATCTTGAACGCTAATTTTCCAGGATGTTCAGTAGTCCATTGTAGTCCAAAGCTTCCTACATAAAAACGCCCATCATGGCCATTTGAGGTTCTCCTAAACCAGGAAGCAGTTGAGTTTGAATCTTCTTTCCTTAGCAGTGGAGCCCTGGGAGTGTACGGAATGCTGTTTACCTTCCCACTGAAGTGATACCTATTTTTCTACTTGCAATTTCTTGCTTTTGAACTGCCAGCAATCTGCCATGAAGATTGTCCTGGAAACAACATAATGCAGTGGCTTTCCATTTGCCTTCCACGTCGCAGCATGACACCCTTACCACTGATCTAGTTCCATGAGTCACTTTCTGGTCCTGAGCCCTTTTGGCACACAAAGTCCTCCTCAGCCACAGGCCAGGATGGATGAAGCTGCTGCCCTCCATCCAGATGGATTCCAAGTGGGATTTAATCCACTTGGGGACCATCACCCTTCCCTGTGGACTGTGCCACCAAAGGCCATTAATCCACAGGGTGGTCAAGTTAGTTGACCTCCACCTGTCACTCGGTGTTGAGTCACTGGTAGTGTGGTTTACTCTGTTACTATAGCAGGGAAACCTGACCAGACTGATCTGGGAGTCCTAGAAATTTTAAAATCCCTTCCACAGTAGCTATTCCAGACAGGCCAAAGGAAAAAGCAGTTTTGGGACAACCCACAAAATGAACTCATTTTAAAGCCTCCGTTGGTAAATATGAATTCCTGATCTGTCTCTTTCTCTCTCTGGTTAAAAAGCCCTCTTTGCGAACCATCCCTTGCAATGGAAAACAGTACAATGAAGATGCATCCTGTATAGCTGTTTATGTTCCTTCCATCCAAGGGTAACAGTCACATTTTGGGATCTGATCACAGAAGCAAGAGGGAAGACTGACCATGTGCCAGGTTTTTGCATCCCAAGTTTGTTTGGATTGGGCTATACTAAACCGATGTATTTACAACACCCGAGTCAGCCTGTGGTTCGGCCACACAAAGAACAACAGTAAGGCTTCATCTGGGCAAAAAGTCATTATTCATCTCTTTCTCAATCGTGGGTAACTCACTGTTGTGTCTGTGTCCTACTTGTAACCCCAACTTCATGGCTGTTTAGACTGCCTGTCATCTTGTCTTTCAGTGAGCAGCATTGGCTTGGCTAAGAGACTCACAATGGAGGTAGCCCGTTCTAAACTCAGAAAGAAGTTAACCGCACAACTGAAAGTGGAAGTGGCCAAAGTTAACCACTATTGTTAGGAAAGCAGAATGACCCAATAGTGTGCTGTAAAATCATTATCCAGGCACCCCTAGATTGTGAAAAGGATATGAGAGTGAGAAGCTAGATGCCCCAAAAGACCAGGCAACGGAACCTCAGCATGTAGAGCAATTTTGCTCTCATGGGAAGTAAATTTCATCATACTATCTTGCCCTGGAAAAAATAATTTGAATGTTGAATGATTGACAAGCAACAGATGCATTCAGTCAGGCAGCACGCATAGAATGCTTTACTCTTCAAGGTTTACTCTTCAAAAATAATGAATCAGTATCTGAGAGACCACAAAAAACCCAAAGGAAGACCACCTTGCGATGTGAAGATTTTTTTCAAGAAAAATGCTGGACCAACATGGAGAAGAATTGCCAGGGACAGATCGCCATGGACAGAAGTTGTGCAGAATGTCATCGTGGAGACATCTACTCATACAAGGACTCCTCACTGAATAATGACTCCAAGACTTCCAAGGTATATTGTCAAGGAAGTAGGTAAGAGGAGTGTAAACTCCCACAGTCAAATGAATGAGGAACTGGATGTCCTAATGAGCAAAGCAACATCTATTATTGTTCCAGCTTTGGTTTGTTTACTACTCAAACACATTTCTACAAGCACTCAATCTAGAAACTTGTGTGAGTATACACAGGGATAAAGAACATTAAAAGCTGTCCTTCAGATCCTATTCAAATTAGCCTTCTCTGACCTAACCAGATTTTATGGATAGCATAGCATAGGATGCCACCCCCACTGCCCCCGGACTTCATCTGTGGAGAGACAGCTGTGGCAACAGGTGCCAGGATTCCCTCCACCACCAGAACCCTGGGCCCTGCCCCTGGTTGGGACAGAAAAGGCCGCTACGTAGGGTGGCAGGACACCGCCCCTGCTGCCCCCGAACTTCATCTATGGCCAGGGCAGAGAGGCAGCTGTGGTGATGGGCGCCAGGACTCCCTCCACCACCGGTGCCCTGCCCCCCCTTGACTGGTACAGAAAAGGCCACTATGGTGGCCAGCAGCAGGATGCCCCCACCCCACCCGTGGATTTCATCTGCGGCCAGGACGGAAAGGCTGATACAGTATTGTAACATGATATGTTGGTTTTGTAGGATGAATATTGTATAATTATTGTGTGTATTGTATTACTGTGCATATTGCATAATTATTGTGTGAGCTGCCCTGAGTCTGGTTTCCTGATTGGGCGGCATACAAGTGGGAAAATTAAACTAAATTAAAATTAAATTAAAATCTACTTCTCTTTGTGACTTCCCTATATCTGAGTTCTTTTCATTTCAGTGTCACAAGGGATTAAATTTGTTTTTACCCATGTTCTTAGTATCTTGTATTTACTAGTTTGGTTATGTGCTGCAAATTTTCGAGGTTGCCTTTGCAGGTGCAGGGGCTTGGGTCGAAAAGTGAATGGAAGCTGATATTTCTAGTTGTGTGTTTCTTTTCCCAACTGCTTTGAGCTTTGAAAAGATCACCTGAAATAGTGACACTTACGACATAATGGTAAGAGTCAGCAGGCAAGCACAAGAAGGGCCTTCTTTGCAGACAACTGGCAGCTCTGATTTCAGCGAGGTTCCATTTGAAAGAGCTAAGGCTTGAATTTAGTAAAATAATCTGCCTGGATTCCACGCTGAAGAGGAAGTGGAAATAGAAATAGAAGAAAGCAGTGATAAAAACTCATTTACTTTTCAAGTGTGGTATCACAAACCTTAAGTTGATCCACCGAGTAATGTAGAATACTTGCTAAATTCCTCTTACTTGATGAGGTTGCTTGTTTTTCCTTCTCTGAGGAATTTTTCAAGCCATCTGGGACTCCTTGCCTCTATCAGGAATATGAGGCAAGGAGTCCCCCCCCCCTCCATTAAGAAGCCTGCAATTTGCAAGGAATGTCTCTCTGGAGCTATAAACAAACAAAGTCAGCTGTGTGATCCACACACAAAACAAATGTAGGAGAAGGTGATACCTGTATTGGATCACTAAACAAACAAACAAAAAATCACTGCAAGCTTTTGTGCTTCAAGATCACTTCTTGAAATGTTCATCATGCCATGAACATTTGGACTTTCATTGATAACTTCCCATTCCTTACCCACAAGAATGCCTGAAGAAGTGATCTTGAATCACCAAAGCTTGAAATTATTTTTTGTTTGTTTAGTGATCCAATAAACCTTGCATAAAGAGCACCTCACTTAAAGAGCAGAATTTTCTCTGAATGTTCTCTTCGCTTAACAAATATAAACAACCAAAAACTCACTTAACAAATAAATCGGGGTTTGCAATCCCCTCCACAATTGGTCACTTTCAATGGTGTTTCACTTAAAGAGCTAATTCATTTAAAGAGCAATCCTGTGGAACACATTATGCTCTTTAAGCGAGGTACAACTGTATCGCCTTCTCCTTCTACATTTGTTCTCTACAGCAGTGGCGTCGCGCAGACTTCAGCCGCCTGGGGCGAAGAACAAAATTCGCTCCCCCCCAGCTCGCCGCTGCCACCGCTGCCACCGCCCCCACCCCCCCACAGGACCCAGGCAGAAGGTGGCCCCCCTGCTGACGAGCGCCACGCGCGCCACACACCTCCACCCACCCGCCCACCCAGCTAGCTGCCAGGGGCCCTCCATCACCCACCCCCGACGAGCGTCCCGCACGCGTGCACGCTGCCCACCTCCTCCCGCCCAGCCACCCAGCCATCCGCCAGGGGCTCCCCACCACGGCGCCACCCACCCCGACGAGCGCCATGCACACGCACGCACGCTGCCCACCTCCGCCCGCCCAGCCAGCCAGCCATCTGACGGCAAGCTGGGTGGGTGGCTGGGTGGGCGGAGCCGAGCAGCGTGCACGCGCATGCGGGGCGCCCACCAGGGGCAGGCAGCGGAGAGCCCCTGACGGCCAGCCTGGTGGGAGGGCGGAGGCGAGCAAAAGGGCCACCCTCCGCCTGGGAAGTCCTGCTTCCTAAGCCCAGGCAGAGGGAGGCCAAAGCGGTGGGGACATTTTGCCGCCCCCTGAAAGCCGCTGCCCAGGGCATCTGCCCCCCTGCCCCCCGCTACGCCACTGCTCTACAGCTAGTGTTATTTCTCATTGAGAATAAAAATACCCACATAAAGTGGACTTGGGGCTCATATCCATTCAGAGCAGTGGTGGGCATCAGCAGGTTCGCACCAGCTCACCAGAACCGGTAGCAGAAATTCTGGCTGGCCCTGTCCAGCCAAGTTTTGAAATAAAGTAGTCCTAATTCAGGTGCAACACAGGGCTTTCCCTCTGGCCACGCCCACCATACCACGCCCACAGTGTGGTAGTATAATTTTTTTGAGGATTCTGAGGGTCATTCTCCAAACCAAAGGATATCAACAGATTATAAGAACAGAGTATAGTCATGATTATTCTAGATTCCTGAAATATACAATTAATTGTTAGTGGCCCAGTGTATCTGTGGTTAAGTAATAGCAAAAGGTGAAAGAAACAGGAAAGAGTGGAACTCTGATTACATTGAACAACAGCAATTTTGCTACTGGGAATAATACATGTGATTTACGTGATACAGAGTGCTGATTCCAAACCTGAACTCAGAATTTGCCTATCACATACAGATTTTAAGGCTTGCTATAGCTGTTCAAATGGTTGGTAATTGGGTAATGCATTTTTACATGGGAACATTATAACAGTTGCAGCTACCACTGATCCTGCTTTCGCCTGAGCTGAATCATGTCCCCTGGTGGCATGCATGCTCCAGCAGCGAACAGGCATGTCTGAGCAAGTAAGTGAGCTGAGGTCAGAAATAGGTATATAAGGTGAGATGGACCAAAGGCTTGTCTCTAGTGTGAAACCTTCTTATTGGAGAGTACAGCTAGGCCATAGTGAGTCTGTTTTGAGTTAAAGATGAGCAGGTGCAGCTGTGTTAATAAACTGGACAATTCTTGTTACACTTGTGGCAAATATGCCCTGTGTGATCAATACAAGAACCTAACCAAGAGGGTGAGATTTGCTAACTTAAGAGCCTGATGTCCTAGGCAGAAACAGATTTTAGATTTGGATTCAGCACACTTGATTTAGTATAGGACACATGGATCAGAACAAGTAGCAGACAATTTTTGTGTGTGGTGCAGTGTTATATATTGTGTTTCTGCTAAGCAAGTCATATGATATTATTTCCTGTCTTGTGTACTGTATGTTCTCCTTGGTTAAAAGCTGCTGCAAAGCATGGCTGGTGGTAAAAATTAAGTCTGAGATGCAGAAGTCAAGGAAAAGACAGTGGGAACATGCACAGATGGTTACAAACCACAGAACATCATGTGAGTGTAACATAAAAACAGAATGAACTAAACATAGGTAACTTATGGTTACCTACTTATGGAAGTAGGTAACTTCCTACTCTGGTTAGAGTAGGAAGGAACTGATTATAGCATTGTCCAGCACCAAAATACCTCTGTGTGACACTTGGCATGACACTCTCTTTTAAGCAGCACTGCTTGAATACCAAAACAAAAGTTAGTACAAGAAACAACATTATCAGGAAACTCACAAGCTACTAACGGGGAACTCAACCATCCATGCTTTGTACATCAGCTTTGGCCCTGAGTGTCTCCGCAGCAGTGTATGCTGCTCCAGTATAGAGTGCATCCAGACATGCAAAACAAGTTGACATTGCTGTTAATAAAGTCATGTGTATAGTGACAGGATGTCTCAAACCTACACCATTTGAGAAAATGTACCCTCTTGAGAAAGCCTTGATGCTGGGAAAGGTGGAGGACAAAAGAAAAAGGGGCCGACCAAAAATGAGATGGGTAGATAGTATTGTAGAGACAATGGGCACAGAACTGAGCGAGTTGAGGGGGATGGTGGAGGACAGAAGTGCCTGGCGGACAGTGGTCCATGGGGTCTCAAAGGGTCGGAATCGACTGTGCAACTGAACAACAAAACCCTCTTGTTGGTATCGCTCCACCCAAGATCAGGAGAGAAGTAGCAGTGGATGCCGGAAGAACAATGCAAGAGAAGGACCCTTGACATCCTTGGAATGGATATGAGCCTCAAGTCTGCTGGCTCAGATCAAGGAGGCGCTTTATGGGATAAAGGAACATTATTGAGGGTACACAGAGTGCCTAAATGTAAGACCAACATGCTCAAGTGGGGACTGCTGGTGGACAACAACATGCTGTGTGAATGTGGAGAGACACATAATCTGGCTAATTTGCAGGGTTTGGAGACTTAACTTTGGTCAACGACATAGCCAAGAGAGTGGCCTTGTTTTGGAAGTCCAGAGCTTCATCGGGACATGAAAGAAGAAGAAGGTGGAAGGATCAAAGGCAAGGACTTGGGATTTGCCAATCTATAAATTCTGGATTTTCCCAGAGCAAACTAAATAGGATTTAACCTCAGTATGTTTTCCCTCCATGCAGTTTCCCCCCTAAGATCCATGTCTGTGCAAACAAACTTGTGGGTGGAGCCTGTGTTATTTTCTTCGAGTAACCGGTCACTAAACAAAAGCTAGCTAATTTGTAACACATGAAGATAGATTGTTTTAGGATAGAGAACTCTGCCTTTACTGCCATGCTAATGATATTAGTGTTCTCATACTCATTATTTTTTCCAATCTTAAATTTCTGTTCATTACAAATGTTGAGAACTTTCCAAATTTAACATTATTGCCTTCTGAAGACTATTGTTTAAATATTTTCCCCCAGGAATATGTATTTGTTCTTTTGTATGTTTCTCTTGGGGACTGCGGTGGCTTAGTGGCTAAGACACTGAACTTGATGGCTGGAAGGTTAGCAGGTCAGCAGTTCGAAACCTGAGCACTGAATGACGGAGTGAGCTCCTATCTCTGTCCCAGCCACTGCCAACCTAGCAGTTCAAAAGCAAGAAATTGCAAGTAGATAAACAGGTACCACTTTTGTGGGAAGGTAACAGAGTTCCACGCACTCCAGTGTCTAGTCATGCCTGCCACATGTCCATGGAAATGTCTGCAGACACAGATACTGCTGGCTCTTTGGCTGTAAATGGAGATGAGCACTGAACCCTAGAGTCAGATATGACTAGATTTCGAGCAAGGGTGACCTTTACCTTTTATCTTTATGTTTCTCTTTTGACATGCGAGTTTGTTTTGTTTTTTGTCTGCCCAGTAGACACATTTTGCAACTAATTTTCCTAATCTAATGTAGTTTCATGATTGCTTAATTTAATTTTAATTTAATTTAATTTTCACACCTGTATGCCGCCCAGTCAGGAAACCCGACTCAGGGCCGCTCACATAATAATTAAACAATACCTGTATACACAGAAAAAACACAATAATACAGTATACAAAATTCAGTCTACAAAAACAGCACATAATAATATACAACAACACATTATATTTATCTCTCCCTTATATTTATCTCTTTGCATGAATTTTAAAACATAATAATTTTTTTTTGGTGGGAGGGAATCCAAATTTCATGTTGTAAATGAGGGTTTGCAATAACAGCAAAAGTGGTTACGTCTGCAACAAAATGCCAACAAAATGATTCACCCCCTCATCCATAACGGAGAAGACTGAAAGGAAGTCTGAAGGTTTGAAGAGGAGCATTTGAAACTAGAACTGTGGGTGGCTATCGCTCAGAAGGAATGAAGAAACATTTCCTTTTCTCTTGATTCAGTCAAAATTTATATGAGGAAGTGTAAACCCTTTTATTTATTTATTTTTTGGAGTTCCTTTTTTCATGAGAACAAGGGCAGTTGCTTGTTTATGTTCTAGCAAAGTTTTTTACTCCAAATTGTGTCAACAGCACACAAAGGTACTTTCTGGGTTGAAATGATTTTTGCTGGAGAAACTCCGCTCAGGGGGCGCCTGGATGAGTCTCCTTTCATGTCCCCAAGATCTTTTCCCCACTGAAGTGGTCCCTATTTCTCTACTTGCAATGTCTTGCTTTCAAACTACTAGGTGGGCAGGAGCTGGGACAGAGACGGGCACTCATTCTGTTGTGCAGTACTCAGGTCTTGAACTGCCAACTTGCCAGCCTTCCAGCTAACAAGGCAAGCTTCTTAACCACTGAGCCACCGCAGTTCCTCTAAAAGAGGATGGGCTTCAGGGGTGATGAAGAAGTTAGCAATCAGATGGTCTTGGCATATTATGTTTTTTCTGAACACTTGCAACAAAAGAATAATTTATTGCAAATGGAATTGAACCATTTTTAAAACATGTTTTATGCCATATTCTATTGTTTTAAATAGTTGAGAATCACAATAGGTCTGTGATGTATTCCTTGCCCCCATTTTTTTATTGTATTCTTATTTTGTTCTCTACACATAATGAGCTAAAATCTAATTTAGTCCTAAGTGGAGTAGAAGCAGTGAAATCAAGGGGATGTAATATCAGTGTTGATTAATAAACCCTACTCTATTCACTTTAACCAGTCTCTTAGCAATATCAATAGTAATTACATGCATATATTGTCCGTAACTTTCCCTGTGCACTCTCTGGGTGGCTTACAGGTTAGTAGCATTTTGCCCTCAACATGCTGGGTACTCATTTTACCGACATCAGAAGGATGGAAGTCTGAGTCAACTTTGACCCATGTCAGGATCAAACTCACAATGTTATGGCTGCAGGAGAGCAGTTTAACCACTGCACCACGAGGGTCCCATGTAATCTCATCCATTTGGGATTAAAATTAGATTCAGCCCAATGGGCTACTGAACTCCTTCTCTATTTTATATTATTATATTTAATATGCAATAAAATTTAGATTTGCAATAAAATTCAGATGTCTGCAGGATTTAAAAGGCAGAGGGAAATTTCAGGAGGGCCCAAAGTGTGAACTTTGCAACGTGCAAATGTTTCAGGAGGGTATGAAGTGTGAACTTTGCAATGTTCAAAAGTTTGCACATTGTGTGCAATGTTTGCAATGTGCAAACTTTGCAATGTGCAAATGTACAATAAAAACGTACAATAAAAAATTGTAAGCAGACAGAGATAGATTGAAAGGAAAGTTTGAACGGGTGTGGTCAGTGGAAATGGCTTGATGGCACTTGAAAACAAAACAAAAATCAGGGTTAGTTTTTATTATGGTGTGGTTTTCTTTCGGACTGTATTGGGTGTCATGAACAAACTTGAGAGTTTGAGAAAGATATTTTGAAGACTTTAAAAGTAGAAAAGAAAATAATAGGGATCTCTCATCAGGTAACAGTTGCCCTTGCTTGAAAGCCAGTTGTATCTGACTCTAGGGTTCAGTGCTCATCTCTGTTTATAGCCAAAGAGTCAGCGCTGTCTGCATCTGCAGATGTTTCTGTGGACATGTGGCAGGCATGCTTCAACACCGGAGTACACAGAACACTGTTTACCTTCCCACCAAAGTGGTCCCTATTTATCTACGTTCAATTTCTTGCTTTCGAATTGCTAGGTTGGCAGGAGTTGGGACAGAGACAGGAGCTCATTCCGTCATGCAGTCCCCAGGAATCAAACTCTGACCTTCCAGTCAGCAAGTTCAGCATCTTAACCACTTGAGCCACCCATCACAGATAGGAAAAGTACAAAGAGCATTATTCTGAGCATGGTACATGATTCTACTGGCTGAGAGTTTTGAGATTTTTTTAAATTACAATTTTCCTTTCTGTTTTTTGTCTTTCAAGTGTAGAGTACTTTGTGGAGGAAATATTTTATATGACAAGAACTGCAGAGTTATGAATTGGTTGACAGCCATAATAATTTTCATAGGGAAACATGCAGCTCTGGTCTTTTCAAAACAGTAGGGTGTAGTTCAGCTTTATTAGCTCCTGTTGTGGATTTGATGCTGTCGCATCTCAAGCCATAAATTCTCACATGTTGTCATGTGAGATCAGCAACAAGTGCTGATGGACCCAATCTCTTCCTACCTAGAGCTACGTTTTAGCTGCCAAGTACAAGATAATATGAGCACTGCCTCCCATTAGTCCGTTGTATATGTTTCGGCTCCATCCTGCTGATGGGTCATCCTTGGCAATATGGCATTGACCATTGGCAGTGGTTGTCGTTGTTGTTGAGTCGCACAGTCAAATCTGAACCTTTGTCACTCCATGGAATATAGCACATCAGGAACCTCTGCCATCTGCCATACTCGTAGCCTGCCCAGATCTATGCCCTCTGCATCAGTGATGACATCTAGCCATCTCATTCTATGTCACCCCTTCTCCTTTTGCTCTTGATCTTTCCTAGAAGCAGGGACTTCTCCAGTGAGTCCTCTCTTCTCATTTAATGGTCAAAGTACTTAAGCTTCAGCTTCAGTATCTACCCTTCCAAGGAGCAGTCAGGGTTGACTTCCTTTAGGATTGATTGATTTGGTTTCCTTGCATTCTAGGGGACTCTCAAAAGTTTTCTCCAGCACCACAGTTCAAAGGCATCTATTCTTCTATGCTCAGCCTTTCCATGGTCCAGCTCTCACAGCCATACATTACTACTGGGAAGACAATAGCTTTAACTATGCAGACTTTTGTTATCAAGTCTGTTTTGTATGTTCCTGGTCAGTTCTGCTGATGTGTCTTCCTTGGCAATATTTAAGAAACATCCTCAATCCTTACTGTTTAGGGAGGCTTTCAAAGACCATATTCTAACACCTGATTAGTTTAGTTTGTTTAGTTAAGTTTTTATTATTTATCATTTACAAGACATGTAATGAGGAGGAAGAGTAAAAGCAGATTTCTCAATTTGCTGTGAGGGAGAGATTTTAAGGTTTTGTTATGTTTATAATATCATTTTAATGTTGTATTATGTTTATGTTTCTTCTTTGGAAACTACCTAGAGTGGAAAAAATCTCCCAGTTGGACAATGCACAAATGTTACATCTGTCCGTCTGTCTGTCTGTCTATCTAATCTAAAGGGCTGGCTGGATATTGAGTCAGGAGTAAAGCTGGCAATTCGATTTTCCATGGTGCCACCAGGCAGGAAAGCCAACCTGTGCAGCCTTGGGCACGTGTCACATTCCTAAGAGCTCCCCCTAAAGGAAAAGAATGGTAAACCACTTCTGTGTACTCTCTACTTAGAAAAACCAGAAAGATGTTGATGGCACATCATCATCTTCATCATAAAACAAAATTAATATGATTACAGTAATGATGGATTTTTCAGTCTTTTTTTTTAAAAAAAGATAAAATAGAGAGCAGAGCATAGGTGAAGGGCTAATATCAGCAGCATTTATCTCATGTCATGGAGGTGATGTAAATGGGGCAAAACAAATGTCCAACCTTTCATCTATGGCAGTGATGGTGAACCTTTGGACTCCAGCTGTTCTTTAACTTCAACTTCCAGAAGCCCTGATCAACAGGAGTGAAGACTTGGCCTTCTGGGAATTGAAGTCGAAGAACAGTTGGAGTGCCAAGGTTGGCCATCGCTGATCTATAGCAGTGTTCCACAACCTTTGGTTTTTGGACTTCAGTTCCCAGAAGCCAAAGTCAATTATCCCAAGCTCTGATCAGTCAATGTACTGACTTAAGCTTCTGGGAATTGAAGTCTCCCCTGTGAGGCATGGGCCCCATGCTGGAAACCCCTGATCTAGAGTCATGTCTGCCTCTCTCACCAGGTGTGTATTCACCTTCTCTTGTGGACTGTCACAGAGCTGACAGTGTCTCATATAAAATCCCAGAAAACAATATCTGAACTCACCAGTAATTAAGTTGTAGCATGAGTGGACAACTCTGGCATAAGCTAGCAGCACCTTTCCATGACAAGGACCCCCCCCCAATCTCCAGTAGATATAGAGCATATCTATGCTGCTTCCCTAGCCTGTCATTAAGGAGACCATAGGTAGGATCTAAAATAGAGCCTCCTGACAGTTTGATTTCCTTTTGCTGGCTGCAAGCACCCTTGGAGCACTTTAAGACCCTATAAAAATGCAAATCAAGGGATACCCTGCATGAGGGCTGCAGGGCTACTGTAAGTTGGAATAGAACTCACCCTCCCTCCCCTTGATTTTCCCAAGCTGTCTCAAAGCCAGCCTGCTTTTCAGAGGATTCCATCAACTAAATGGTGTAAAATGTGAACCAAAAGCCAGTTAATCTGGTCAATTTGCTGGGAACAGTTCTGAAGCATATTGTTGGAAATTATTCCACTTGAGAGGGGCAGCGGAGAGGAGCGAGAGGAATTTTCTTCCATGGTTTTTACACAGCATCTGTTATGGCCTTTTAGACAAATTGCACTCTGAGTCTTTTTCTTGCTTGCTTGCTTGCTTCCCTCCCTCCCTATAAAGCAGTACAAACAAGAGCATCAATAATAATTTCATGTCATTTATTTATTATTTATTTAAACAAACTTTTATGTCATCAATTATTCTGAGTTGAAAGGATTTTTGCTGGGAAAACTCTGCTCAGGGGATGCCTGGATGAGGCTCCTTTCATGTCCCCAAGATCTTTTCCCCACTGAAGTGGTCCCTGTTTATCTACCTGTAATTTCTTGCCTTCAAACTGCTAGGTTGGGCAGGAGCTGGGACAGAGATGGGCACTCAAACCGTTATGCAGCACCTGGGTCTTGACCTGCTGACCTTCCAGTCATCAAGTTCAGCATCTTAAGCACTAAGACACCATCATCCCTGCAGTAGAATAGATCACACTTATTGACCTACATTAGATATTCTTAAATAAATAGTATACAGTGGCCTTCTAGCTAACAAGGAGAGAGTACTAATCAGTGATGGGATGTAACAGGTTCTCACCAGTACGCCAGAACCAGTAGTAACTTTCCCCAGTGTCCCGGAGAACCGGTAGCAGCTTTTGTGGTGAACCACCTTCGGGGCTTACCTTTTCACTGGTTCCCCCACTGCGCATGCACGCCAAGCACTTGGTCTGCATGCACGCCTACAATGCTTGGCGTGTATGCACGGCCTCCTTGCTGTCCTCCCAAGCCAGGAGGAGGAAAAGAAGCTGCTAGCCTGAAGCTCCCCAGGGTAAGTGGCTCACCTTTGGATGTGGTGTGTCTGTGTGTATTTTAATGTTTATTTAATACCTTTACTTATATTGATGTATAGTGGTATAGTGGTACTGTGGGTGGGTGGGTGGGTTGAGGGGTATGAGTGTGCGTGCTTATTTTTATTTTATTTTATTTTAAAATTTTCTTTGGCCCCGCCCACATCATGATGTCATGATGTTAGCTCCACCCACACAATGACATCACGGTGGGGTAGTAAAATTTTTGACATCCCACCACTGGTGCTAATGATAATCTACTCTCTTGCATAGTATGGAGAAACTATGGAATATGTACCGTATATACTTGACTATAAGTCATCCTGAATATAAGTCAAGGTACCTAATTTGGACCTCTAAAACTAGGAAAATAGATTGACCCCAGTATAAGTCAGGGGTGGGAAATGCAGCAGCTGCTAGTGAGTTTCAATAATTAAAATACATGAAAATGCAGTACAATTAATTTATTCAGACATTTGTGTGGGTATGTTTTCAAATTTTTATGGTAGTGTTAGTGCTTTTTAAAAAATGTATGTTTGAATTAGCACCACCACACTTTTGGGACCCTTGGGGTCGTTGACCCGAGTATAAGTCCAGTTCCTTTTTTGGATCTCATTTTGGAGGCTAAAAACCTAGACTTATACTCGAGTATATACAGTATTTTTAAACCACATGGAGGTCTGTAGCTGTCACCTGCTTCTCCTTTGTTCTGTCCCTCTCCACTCCCCTCTCTTTTCGGATGTGTAAGAAATGTCAAGAGGTCACACTGAATAGATGCCAGTTAACTGACCACAGTTCCTGTTTTGGATGATAGCCGGCACAGTGGTGTACAGAAGCAATATGCATCCAACTGTGTAAAAAATGCTTCCTTTGGAAGGATGGAGCTGCCAGAATACAGAAAACACTTACGGAGCAGCAAAGTAGGGAGGGATTGACCAGAGACACGTCTGCACCTTTTGTCTTGACAAGGTGACAAAAATCGGAAGATATTTTAAACTGGAGAAGTTTGGAGATAACTCCTAAGCATTTTCTGCACTTGAGAGCAGGAAAACCTTATCTGTCCCATTGCTATTACTGTGAATTTTCTTTCTTCTCCCATCAGAGATATATTGGGATACAGAGAAAGAGTCTCTTCAAAGGTTGTGGTAGTTTTTGAACCACAATCGGGCGTACCCTGGTAACGGCTTCCTTGTGTTGCTGGCTAATCTTTCTCAAACTGGGTGCGGCAGAAGGAACTGAAGAATGAACTCACCAAAACGTGGTTTCATTTTAGCAGTTTCACATCTGACCTATACATTTAAGAAGAGGAAGAGGAAGGAGTAGGAGTAGGAGGAAGATATATTTGTTCACACCCAGCTATTCCCTCATTTTATTAGACATTTTTGAAGTGGTAGCTATGATACTCTGTTCAGGCATATCAGAGAGTAAACAAAAAAAAGAAAAAGAAAAAAGAAAAAGACCAAAAATGTTGTGACACCTCGAAGACTAACGCTTGTATTTTAATGTTAGCTTTTGTGGCTCAAGTCCACTTTATCAGACATAAGAGTGAGATTTCCTTATGTCTGATGAAGTGGACTTGAGCCACGAAAGCTAACATTAAAATACAGGAGTTAGTCTTCAAGGTGCCACAATGTTTTTTTGCCTCATCTTATTAGTTTATCTTTACATTAATTAAGTCCTTAATTTGTGTAAGCTTATGTTACAGGTTTCCTTTGTGGTTGTCCAAAAGCTGTCATTTTGGATGGTTAACACTGATTTGGAAGGGAGCTTCATGTGTGTGCCATAAACATTCCCCTTAGCTCTGCTTCAAATGCAAAGTGAAATGCTTCCAAAAGATGGAGGCATCAATGAATGTGCCTCTCCTATCCCGGATCTGCTTAAAACAGGAGTTCTCAACCTTATAAGGCCGGGGGCCTGGTCACGCTCCCTCAGACAGCTTCGGGGGCCAGATGGCCATTTTGCCCTTCCTCCACCACATGGCACTTCCTGGTGTGGTGGAGGTGGTGGTGGGCCACATGAAATGGTGCTGCGGGCTGCATCCATTCCACGGGCCACAGGTTGAGAATCCCTGACTGAAAACATAGTTATCCCAGAGAGCAAAGCCACAAGAGATTGTGTCCCTTTGTAACTGCTGATTGCTCTGCTGAATATACTGAGCAGTGGGTGTATGTTGGGGTTATTTTAATTAAAGGCCAAAGCCTTGGAAAACTTCTCCTTCACCGATTGGAACCCAGAATGATGTACTGTAAGAGAAGGAGGGCAGCACTTTAAATTAAAACAGGTCAGAGTGATCAGGATTAGTCCTGAATGGAGGTCATTGACTCTCATTTCAGATCATATAAACCTCATTAATAACAGAAGCATTGACCCTTAAACTCCAGTGCCTTTTCCTCCTCAGTTCCCTCCACACACACATATCTTCTCTCTAAGGAAGAACAGGCAGTAAATCACCCCTTCCCTATCCATAATTGGTAACCAACTTACATTTTGTTTTCTCATGCCACCCTGGATATCTGGGTATGATGCTCCTTCCAACTCTGTTTTGAAAGTTACTTCTAGAAAAGTGGTATACAGTAAAACACCGGATAACGATTAGATCGGATAACGCTAAAATCGCATCATGTTAAGTAATCTGGGGAGAAGAATTGGATCGAATAACGTTAAGGTCCTATGGGATGGATCGGATAAGAACCGCTAAAGCCTGTGCGGCTACAATGTATCTCTATGGAGCTTTAACGTTATCCGATTCATCCCATAGGATTTTACCATGGATCGGATAACACTAAAAATCGGATAACACCAAGACTTGTGGAACCAAGTTTTAGCGTTATCCAATGTTTTACTGTATATTCAACTTATAAAGTTATTGTAGTGGGTCAAGTGGCTAAGATGCTGACTGGAAGGCGGGAGGTCAGCAGTTCAATTCCCAAGTACTGCAGGATGGAATGAGCTCCCATCTTTGTCCCAGTTCCCGCCAACCTAGCAGTTCGAAAGCAAGAAATTGCAAGTAGATAAATGGAGACCACTTTCTTTCTCCATGGTTTCATTCACCTTCTCTATGTGTCCCCCAAGATGATTCCTCCCTCTCTCTATCCTTTCTTCCCCCTCTGTGGCTCCTTTGTGGGTGTTTATTTATTTAAATGTACATTGTTGTGGTCAGTGCCGTAGCGTGGGGGCCTCCACCCTGGATGAGACTTTTTTGGGGTGGCAAAATGTCACTTGGGTGTATGGGAGTTCTTGGACTTCAAATTCCCAGAAGCCCTAGACACCACTGCAGGGACGGGTGCTGGAGTATTGGGTCCCACCCAGGGGGTAGCAAATTTGGCTTATGACCTGAGTGGCTGAAACCCACGTCCTGGGCCCCGGGCAGCTGAAACCCATGCTACGCCACTGGCTGTGGTAAGACTAAAGTCCCAATCTACCATCTTGCCCCATTCACCCTCCCGGCCCCCGTCACCGGCCGGGAGGAAGATAAAAGGGGCCTCCCTCGGCCAGGGGAGGCCCGAAGAAACGCCGCCGCCGCGCTACACGCCGCCGCCGCACCCTCCCGGCCCCCATCACTGGCCGGGAGGAAGATAAAACTAGGGGCCTCCCTCGGCCACCCGGCCTCGAAGGGAGAGAACTTGGGGCTTTAGAGGACTCAATAAGGGGGGGGGGGTTGGTGCGATATTGTTTTTGTTTTGTATGGAAGCCGCCTAGAGTCAGGTTCGCCTGAGCGAGGTGGGGTATAAATTTGAAGAATAAATAAATAAATATAAATAAATATTTCCCTGAAATACTGGCAAGTGTTTGAGCAAACATTATGGAATATTTCAGTAAGCATGACCGGGAGTTTATGAAATTTTTCCTACGTAGAACAAATATGTTTAGATCTCATATCTTCTTAATGATCAGAAATGTCAACATCATTTTTATTTTTAAAAATAGAATATTTTGAGAAAGCAATAGAAGGTATTTGAAAGAAAATAATTATGAAATTTGCTAAAAGTCACAAAAAGGGTAATGAAATGAGACCAAAGGCAGGAGGGGCTCGACCTTTTCTAAATTTGGCATAGAGCAATCCCAAACAGCTTGTGGTCACTCTACAACATATGGCCCTCATTCAAGTTTTTGTTTTAGCTACTCATTCCTATCAGAAATGGTCCACAGAATGCTGTTTTGACTGGCCATAGAAAATGACAGGTTTCCATCCCTTTGGAGCTCTAATAATGGGTATTGTGGGACTTGGAAATAATATTTTAGAAGATCATAGCTTGCAAGTGTATCTGTTGGACATGTGCATTTAGCAAATTAATTAGTAACTATTACAGCACTCTTTAATTTCTTGTTTCTAGGAAGTAACTAGTTACTTTTTAGCTTATTTCAAAGAAAATTTGGAATGCTACCACTATTAGCCTGTAATACAAAAATCACAATTCTCTCACAACACCTTAGAAATGCTTCAAAGCACAAAGTAGAGCATGAGACTATGATCCAGTATTTGAACAGCATAATGTTCCTTTCAAAAAATTTCATGATTCCTTCTCCGCTAGTAACTATTATTTTTAACAGCCATGGATACATGGCAAGAAATTGTAATTTTCCTTCCTTAATTTGCAATTATAATCCAGTGTCATTGGGGGAAATGAAATAATTATAATTTACACCATTTCCCACCTACTTCCAGGTTCTGATTAGAAGCAGGATTTTTCCCATTGCTACCTTTAGGGCAGGGATTCCCAACCTTTTTACAACATGGGCCTTACCACATACCCCAGACAGCTGAGTGGGCCAGAACAGATCCCTTGGAAGTGGAAGTAAATGCGCCCACTTCCACATTTATGACAGCTGTGGGCGCATTTACAGCTGATTTAACCACGTTTACGGATGCGTGGGCTCATTTTATGGCTGTCATAAATGCATTCGCTTCCACTTCTGGGGGCAGCGATGATGACACAAGGCCACATAAAATGGTGCTGCAGGCCATGTCCGGCCCTCAGGCTGTAGGTTGGAACCCCTGCTTTAGGGTTTTGGAAGGATTCCTCAACTGAACAAGACTCCCTCTCTCAGTTGGTTTGATTACCCTCCAATGTTTAATTTACTGCAAAGGTTGAGATGAAGCTGTTGCTTTTCTGTTCTGCCACATCAAAAACACCCGTACCAAAGTGCTAACTGTGGAAAGAGCCAGTGATTTAATTTTCTGTCCTCTTTCCAAAAGCAAATGGAATTAAACACTTTCAAGGTCTTTGGGCTATCACTTTACCCAAAACAACCATCCCAAAACATTCGGCAGAGGCCGGAAGATGCTGCCTAGCTATTTACTTTAAATGGCTGATTAAAATTTCATGAAGACAGGAAGTGGTGTGTGTGTGAGAGAGAGAGAAACAGAAGACAGGAATAACAAAATCCAGGTCTTTGTAGTGTTTAGCGCAACATTTTAGAACAACAAAAGCCTTCAGAAAGAAGGGAGTGTTTGGGGGAGGGAATTTTGGAAAGAAAATGTTCACAATTGCGCTGAGGCTACGATGGCTGCATTTTCTTTCTAACTATGATTTCTGGAAGGAAAATTAGCTATTTTAAGGCTACAGTTTTATGTCCATTTCTCCTGGAGAGAATTCCATTGGATTCAATGCCCCCAAATCCTGTTGCTTAGCGTAGCAAATCACTCTAGAGTTGTCATCGGCTGTTACTCATAATCCGAGTATACAATTTCCCCTGGAAATCCAGGAAAAATGCCACTGGCGTGAATTGTTTAAGGTGGAGCCCAGCTTACCATGAAATGACCCACACATTGTGATCACAGAGCCATCTCCTGTGGTACGTATGAAATGAGACATGCAGGATTTAACACTGGAACTGCAATGGATAGCCATAGCCTTGAGGATATTAACAAGTTGTGCCTTCACAGTCAGTCCATCTGGCATGGCCTCTTCCACCTCCATGACCATTGGGAATCAGAATAGGGAAGTGGTTCCTCCTCTGCTCATGTTGCCGTTGGGCCCAGTGTGATGGTTTCCTGTGGCATTTCCTCCACTGAGGGGGCCATCACCCCATTTAAAGGGGCTCATCTCCCGTAGTCATTGGCCCTTTTAGGGAGTCAGGTTATTTACCACTGCCCATCACCCACCATTGAGTCGCTGGCTGCTTTGTCTACACCATTACCATAGTGGGATGTCCGGCCAGGCATGGATATGGTGTAGTTGATACAGAAAGCCCATTCTGGGAACATACTCAAGCTATGGCTTAGCTACATCTCCATTCTTCATAGATCTTTGAAATGTGCCCAGCCTTTAAAAGAAACAGAACTGCTGGTTCACACTGTGATTTTGGAGCCAGAGGTTGTGAGTTTGATGATGATGATGATGACGATGACGATGACGATGACGATGACGATGATATTTTGATTTCTATACCGCCCTACTTGGTAGGACCAACTCAGGGCGGTTCACAACACATGTAAAGTTACAAGTTCATAAACACAACATGTCAATATTTTTATTTATTTATTTATTTATATTTGTTTATCGCCCTCCTCCCCGAAGGGACCCAGAGCGATTTCCAACAATTTTAAAAACACTTTAAAAAAATTAAAAACTTTTAAAAAGCTTAAAAACTTAATTAAAAGCTAGGTATTATAACTTGGACGTACTGGGGGCCAAACCATCCAAATGGCTGGGGAAATTGAACCATCCACTCCCCAGACCAGACCTGCCAGCCAGGTTTTCACTCCTTTCCTGAAGGACAGCAACTCCGTCTGCAAGCGTAGCTCTGTCGGGCGGAGGTTCCACAGGGCCGGAGCGGACACCGAGAAGGCCCTCCTTCTAGTGCCAGAGAGATGCATAAATAATCAATATCAATATCACATAACATCAGACTATCAATATCATTACAGTAACAAAAAAATTCAATAAACATCAATATCAAGTAATAGTCAGAAATTTCCATATCTCCATCAGGTTTACACAAAAAACAGAACTAAACAAAAACAAAATAATTGCTAAATCCCACGACAGGTGGCAAGCCTCTCCACCCGTTGCACAGCGTCTCTTAAAGCCCTAGCAGGGCGGGGTCCTCAGGACAGGTGGTTCGAGTCCCATTGCTGGACACCTCCTTGGTAGGGGCTGGATTCGATCTATTGGGGCCACTGCCAGCTGCTGCTGCTGCTGCTGCTGATGATGATGATGACCAGTGCAATTTTATGAGTTAGAGACAATTTTTAAAATAAGCCTCAAGATAGCTGGCAAGCTACAACAGGTTGTGTCTTTTGCATAAACCGGCTGCTCCTTCTCAAGTGGAATATTCTGCCCTTAAATAAGGAAATGCAAATTAGTGATTTACAAAAGGAAAAAGGCTCCTTCTGTTTCTAGAAGAATCCAAAGCTAATCTCCATGAGATTTTGCCGGGCAAATGTATTTCCTCAGGACCAAACCCTATGAGGAAAGACTGACAGAACTGGGCATTGATATTGATATTCTTGAGAAAAGGAGATGGGCGGAAGGGGGGGATATGACCCCATTCTTCAAATACCTGAAAGATAGCCATAAAGAGGAAGAGTGGTATATCCCGGGGGGGGGGCATCTTTACTATTTGAGCAATATGACAATGGAACTGATGACCTTACACTAGGGGTTCGCAACCAACGGCCCATGGACTTCCCCTGCCCCCCGACGCCATTCCATCCAGCCCACACCGATGACCCCAGAAGCAGACGCAACCATGCATGTGCAAACGCACCCACCAGCAGAAGGAATCACGTGTCCGGCCTGCTCAGCTGTCAGAGGGGGAGTTGCCTGGCCCATGGCGTGGTAAGGTTGAGACCCCTTGCCTTACACAGTGGAAAGAGAAGTCAGTCAGATTTGGATCCCTGCATTGAGCAAGGGATTGGACTCGATGGCCTCATATTGCCCTTCCAGCTCTACGATTCATTTAGTTTTCATGCACATATGCCAATCTTTTTGCACTCATTACCAGCGTGTCATATGTGCACCTACTAGCTTAATTGTGAGGAACATGGTGATAATTAGGGCTCTGTAATATATTCATCCTCAAGTGTGTTTGTACATCTGTTAAGGATTATGCAGGAGTAGTTCATTTCATTTTTTCCCTTTCTTTCCAAAGAAAGGACGTTGTTTAAAAGCTGTTTTGTTCCTTTAAAGCAGGGGTGCCAAAACTTTTCGGGCCACAGACCAGTCACATGGTTGAGTGGGTCGGTGACATGTTTACAACAGCTGTGAGTGTTCTACAGCAGCATTTTGCACATGCATGGGTGTGTTCAACTTCCGCTTCTGGGAGTGGTGAGGGCGGAGCGGGCTGGATTATTAGGTACGATGGGCCGGAAGCGACCCCTGGGCTGTAGTTTGGCACCCCTGCTCTTAAGTGCCACCAAAGGTGACAGGAAGGGAGAGAGGGAAAAGGAAAAATGCTTCTCAGTTTAAACAGAACTGTAGTGATGTACTGTTTACAAATACAGTAAAACACCGGATAACGCTAAGACTTGGTTCCACAAGTCTTGGTGTTATCCGATTTTTAGTGTTATCCGATGTATGTCAAAATCCTATGGGATGGATCGGATAACGTTAAAGCTCCATATAGATACATTGTAACCGCACAGGCTTTAGCGGTTGCTATCCGATCCATCCCATAGGACCTTAATGTTATTCGAGCCAATTCTCCTCCCCAGATTACTTAACTTTATGCAATTTTAGCGTTATCCGAGGTAAACGTTATCTGGTGTTTTACTGTACAGTAAATTCAGTATGCGGGCTGTGATTTGCTTGACTCTTTTGAATTAGTTTGTGAAATTCAGTCATCCTTCTGTCTCAACAGTAGCACGAAAACAAAGCCCCTCTCAAGTAGTTTCCCCCTCAAGTTTTTTTAAAATAATAATAATAATAATCCTCTCCTACTTCCATTCACTTCAATTTGTTTGTGGTGGAGCATTCAAATGAGCAATTTATCACTCTCCTCCAGGCACACATCCACTGTGTGCTGAGCTATTCACCTAGCAGTCTAGAATTAATATCTGTAAAATGTGGTTTCCAAATTTAAGGGATTAGCGCAACAAAGGGCTGTTTTCTAGTCTCCTCAGACTGAAAAGATGGATCATTAAATACCAGTGAGAAGCAAATGGGTGCCTGAATCCATCACCATCTGTCATATTTGTGGACTTGTATTCTGCTAATTTGTCACTGTTGGATACATGTCTGCAGATGCGTAATGTTAGATGGCACAATATAAATTTCAGCCTCTCTAATACTATTATTGTTATAATCTGCCGTCAAGTCAGAACCGTTTTTAGACACACTAATAGGACTTTCAAGATAAGAGAGAAGTTTAAGGAGTGATTTTTATCAGTTCCAGTTCCCCATTGTGCTTCCATAACCAATTCCATATGAGTCCTAGCTAGAGGTTGCTCTTGCTTGAATGTCAGTTGTATCTGACTCTAGGGTTCAGTGCTCATCTCTGTTTATAGCCAAAGAGCCAGCGCTGTCTGCATTTGCAAACGTTTCCATGGACATGTGGAAGGCATTACTAGACACCAGAGTGCACGGAATGCTGTTTACCTTCCCACTGAAGTGGTCTCTATTTATCTACTGTATATACTCAAACATGTCGGGGTTTTTAGCCCCCAAAATGAGGTCCAAAATGAGACTTAACTTATACTTGGGTCAGCATAAACACTCCAAAACATACCCACACAAATGCCTAAATTTATTAATTTTACCGTATTTTCATGTATTTTAATTACTGAAACTCACTAGCAGCTGCTGCATTATCAACCCCGACATACTCGGGTCAATCTATTTTCCTAGTTTTAGAGGTCCAAATTAGGTACCTCGACTTATATTCGGGATGACTTATAGTCAAGTATATACGGTACTTGCAATTTCTTGCTTTCGAATTGCTAGGTTGGCAGGAGCTGGGACAGAGAGGGGAGCTCATTCCGTCATGCAAGACTTTGGTATCAAACTCTGACCTTCCAGTCCATCACTAATAGGTGAATGTTGAGATTCTACCTGGCTGGTGCACACCTTGAGAAGCACCGACGTAACTCCAAAGAAATAAAATTGAAATATTCCGATTGGTACTCAAAGTGTGGTTGAGTAAATGATTAAGTCTACCTTAATTCAGTCACTCATTTTAATCACTCACTCAATATGGAAATTTTTAAATATTGTCAGAAGTTGGCAGGAGTGGTTTTGTGGCAAAGGTCAGAATAGGTCTATTTCAAAATACTTAAATGTAAGACCCTCAAGGCCTTAATATGGTGGCTGGATTCTGTAGTGACCTCCTTGTACTTATATTTCTAAGACCTGTAGTGCTGAGTAAGCATTGGAGTTTAAATACAGTTAAATGAAATGTCAGTCAGTCGGGACTAGCTTTATTTTTTTCTTTTCTGAATGGAAAAAAGTTCTATCACTATTGTAGAAAGCAGGATTCACAATAAGATGAAATGCAAACAATCAGATGTGGATTTATTTATTTATTTATTCCTATTTGTATGCCGCCCTGCTCACCAAAGTGACTCAGGGCGGCTTGACATGGCATGACAGAACATTAGAACATCAATCTAACAGTAAAATTATCAAAAGAATCAAGACCATCCCCTAAAAATTCAAATTAAACTTTTAAAAGATTTGATGAATTAAAAGATTAACAGGATTAAGAGGTTAAAAGATTAAAAGTTAAAAGATTAAAAAAAAAATTCCATGAGAATTTTCCCTATTACAATTTTGAACTTACAAACAATCTGTGTTGAATCTAATGAGTGAACATTACAATTTCAACTTGCTATCATTCTTGGGAAAATGAAGAATAATACAATATGTTAATAATTAGTAGCAGATTAAAGTACTAATGGTAGGATACTTAATATTTTTTTTCTAAAAATTAATTAGAATGACTAACAATGACCAAAGATATTCAAAACCTCCCGAGAAAGTCATGTGAAACACGATTTCTTGCAGAAGTTACTATAGTCAAATAAATTATTTCTGAATTCCTTGTTGAAAACTTTAATCAAATATAGATCGTTATTTTTCAATTAATTATTTCCAAGCACTGATATGTCTTGACCTCTGTAAGGATAAGATAGCCCATTATCCCACTACCACAGACCCCATTCCACCTGACAGAGCCCTCCACCCATTTAGGAAGCCACCGTTGCTGCTTCATAGTACACGAGGTTCTGCTCCCAGGCTAGGGAAGTCTACAATAGGTTTCATTCTCTGAAGAAGAGGGGAAGGATTGGTTCTTAGTCACCTCAGAGTACAGGACACATATTAATAGGCTCAAATTATAGGAAGCCAGATATAGGTTAAATATCAAGGGTGGGGGACTCTAAATCATTATTGCCATGCAACAATTAACCTCATGACCTTGGGAGGTGGTGAGCAGGGGACTGGACTCTGTGGGTTGATTGAGAACAGATCATGTCCCTCCCCTTTATGAGTATATTTCAGTTATATGTAGGACATTAACCACCGCCTTTTGAGAGTGGTTTCATTTTCTTTTTTGGCCTGAAGTGTGACCTGCTATTGAGCAACCATAAAAGTAAATTGCAACATGGCTTTTCTCCTCTCATCTGGTAGATTCACGCAGCAGGGCCTACCACAAAACATAAGATAAGATTTGAGGTGCATTGTAACCACTTAATACTCATTCTCAACCATTTTGTGAGGTCACCTCTTGTAGTTGTTCAGTTGCACAGTTGATTCTGACCCTTTGTGACGCTATGGACCATTGTCCTCCAGGCAACTCTGTCCTCCACCATCCTCCTCAACCTGCCCAGCTCTGTGCCCATTGGATCTACAATACCATCTAGCCATCTCATTTTTGGCCACCCCCTTCTTCTTTTGCCTTCCACCTTTCCCAGCATCAAGGCTTTCTCAAGTGAATCCTCTCTTCTTGATGTCCAAAGTACTTTAGCTTCATCTTTACTATTTGACCTTCTAAGGAGGAGTCAGGGTTGATTTCTTCTAAGATCGACCTATTTGTTCTCCTCGCTTTCCAAGGCACCCTAAAACTCTCCTCCAACACCACATTTCTTATACTTATAAAAATTACTTAACGCGTTACAGTAGCATTGCAATACAAGTTAGGGTATCTGCTGTTCAGGTGCAGTTGTAATGTAACTTAGTTATATCTTTGTGATTAGTTGGAGGAATTAATTCCAGGTAACTATTTATTTAGAACTAATTACTTCCAACTTCTTCTTCCGTGTCTAGGCCAGCAGTGAAACTGCCAAAATGGAGCCACTTTTTTGTGAGTCCATTCTGCAGTTCCTTTCGCCTGACCCAGTGTGAGAAAGATTAGCCAGCAACACAAGCAGTGGTGGGCATCAGCAGGTTTGCACCAGTACGTACGTACCGGTAGTAAAAATGGCTAGCCCTGCCCACCTCCCCGCCCCTCCCCGCCCACCTCCTTCTCCTCCTAGAAGAGACTTCAGGAGGGGGCTGGCTCCATTTCCTCCATCCTCCAAGGCTTTTCCTGGGCTCTCCAGAGTGGTTGGGGAAGCACTTTGGGGTGAAACAGAGCCCAGGAAAAGGTGGAAGGGGGGGAATGGCTTCAGAGGGGGCTCTTCGCTATAGAGCTATGAAAATAGAAGTCTCTTCTATTTTCATCATTCTATAGCGAAGAGCAGTCACATGGCCAACAGGCCATGCCCACTTAGTCACATGACCACGCCCACAGTGTGGTAGGAATTTTTTTTTATGCCCGCCACTGAACACAAGGTTACCATTCTACTTTCAACTCTTGACTGTACTGTAACACTTCATATAGGGATGAAATTCGACTGCCTTGTTTTATCCTGACCTTTCGCAATATAATATCTCTAGACATTAAAAAAAATAAAGTTCAGTGAGCCAGAATTACTCCTGTTTCCCAAGAAACAAACCCACATGTCTGTATGTCAAGATATCAAAGTAGAGAACTCTTGATACAACTAATTTTCTTGAGAGGCGTTGAACAAAAAGAACTGGATGACTTAAGAGGAGGACAGAGATCCTAAGGGCAAAACAGTAAAGGGCAACCAATCTGGTACTTGGCAGCAGATTAAAATAATTTGTAAAAATACATTTTTATGAGACAGAGTAAATAAGGCACATCATACATCATTTGGAAGACACACAGAAATGAGGCACAGGAAAAAAATGCCATTGGATGTTTTATATAAGGCTGTTTTCATGAGTCAGCTTATTTTTGAGGTTTGCGCGTTCTCCAGCTGCACATTTTGCTTTCTGCTTGTCGTACAGCATGTGCCAGAATTAGCTTATAATTGGCGGCACTGTCCCCTTTCTTCTTTTTCTTCGTGTGACATATCTGATTCTGAATATTGGCGATCCTCATGGTGACCAGCCATGAAGACTGTCTTGCAAACACAACGTTGTGGCCTTTCATCTGCCTTCCACATCGCAGCTTGACACCTGTACCACTGATCCAGTTCCGCGAGTCACTTTCTGGTCCTGAGCACTTTTGATACACAAAGTTCTCCTCGGCCCCAGGCCAGTATTGATGAAGTTGCTGCCCTCCATCAAGAGGGATTCAAGTGGGATTTAATCCACTTGGGGACCATCACCCTTCCCTGTGGACTTCAGCAGCCAAGCCATTAGTCCTCAGGGTTGTCAGGTTAGTTAACCACTGCCTGATTATCAGTATTGAGTCACTGTCAGTAGCAGTGATGGGATGTCCCCGGTTCCAGACGGTTCCCTGGAACCGGTAGGACCAATTCCGGAGGGTTCTCCATGAGGGGAGTCCACTTTTGAGGCGTCCGGTTCCGGACGCCTCACCGAAAGAATTTTTTTTTAAAATCGGAGCTAAAATGGCTCCAATTGACTGCGCATGTGCAGAAACTCAATCTGATACATTGCGCATGTGTCAGATTGAGTTTCTGCGCATGCGCAGTCAATTGGAGCCATTTTAGCTCCGATTTAAAAAAAATTGTTTTACTGCTTTCAGGACGGCGGCGGCAGCACCAGCCCTCTGAGGAGGGCACCTCCCCCGCGGCACGTTGAGGGCTGCCTGGGCCGTCCGCTGCCGACAAGCCCCATGCCCTGGGGACGCGCGGCGCACTGCTGCCGCCTCCTCCTCCGCCGGGTGCCTGTGGACTGGGTGCCTGCAGCTGCCGCCCCACGCCACCGCTGCCGGACCTGCCTGCATCCCTGTGGCCTCCTCCTTGGGCCGGTCCCTTTTTAGCCCGGCTGCGGCGCCTGGCGGAGGAGGAAGCTGGAGGCGGTGTGGCATGGGGACGGCAGCCGCCACCATACCCACTGCTCCCCGCAGGCCCTGGCTGCCCATGGCCGCCGCCAGAGCTGGGCTGAAAAGGCTCCGCCCCGAGGAAGATGCAGGCGCCCGGCGGAGGAGGATGTGGCGGTGGCGAGCCCCGCCGGGCTTACCCAGGGCATGGGGGTTTGTCGGGCCCCAGTCCCTAGGAGGGCGCGGTGGCGGCGGATGGCCCGCGCAGACACCAACGTGCCCGTGGGAGCTCGGTGGCTGGCCAGAGGCTGCAGGCGGCTGTGGCGGCCGTGGCCGGCGGCTGCAGGGCCGGCCGCGGCCTTCGTAGGAGGAAACAGCCACAGTCGGGGGCAGCGTGTCTTGCCGGGTGGCCCCGGGCCACATGGAGGTTCGTCGGCGCCAAGGAAGGTAAGTGAGGCTTTTATATTTAGGGTGGGTGGGTGATTTATTTGTGTTTTGGGTGGGTGGTTGTACTTTTATTTAATTTTTATTTTATTTATTTCTTTATTTTATTTCTTTAAGTTATTTACGGGTCTGTGTGCGTGTTTATTTTTTTTATTTTTATTTTATTTTTGGCTTTGCCCACAACGTCATGATGTCATGATGTTGGCTCCGCCCATGACGTCGTGACGTCATGACATTGGCCACACCCATGACATCCATGACGTCATGGCGTGGTAGTAGAATTTTTGACATCCCATCACTGGTCAGTAAAGTTTATTCTATTACCATAGCATAGCAGGATAACCATGCCAGACTTGATTAGTCCTTCCTTTCTACCAGGTCATAATAATGGACTGTTGAGCAAGAACAACAAAGAGTAGCTAAACATTTGGGATTTTATTGAAGTTCTACTGCACCTTCAACATGCTTTGTATCTGGATGTTGAATTAAAATTTACTCTTTGTACAAAATTGACAAATGCTGCAGGGATTTGAGACAAAAGGGAAACTGGTTCCTCCCTGGCCCCCTCCTGCTATGCCCTGTTTAGAGGCACATTGGACTAGTGCTTACATATCACTTCAGCACTGGGACTGTATCTAGCACTTGGAAGACTTTAGGCTAGTTTACAGGGTAAGGTAAAACTCTTGAAAGTCAGCCGTGTCTGACTCTAGGGAGGCAGTGCTCATCTCCATTTTCAGCCAAACAGCCAGCACTGACTGAGTCTGCAAACATTTTCATGCCAGGCATGACTAAACGTTGAGACTCATGGAGCAGTTACCTTTCCTGCTGAAGCAGTACCTATTTATCTATTTGCAATTTCTTGCTTTCAAGCTGATAAATTGGCAGGAGCTGGGATAGACAATGGGTGCCCACTTCTTCATAAAGCACTTGGTCTTGAACTGCTGACATTTATTTATTTATTTATTTATTTATTCAATTTGTATAGCCGCCCCAATCGACATGCAACCTTCCAGCTGACAAGCTCAGCATTTTAACCACTAAACCACCACAGCCTCTGCAGTTTACAGGGTACATAATGCTTAATGACATGGTGATGAATTTGAGAACTACACTTTATTTTATGTACTTATATACTTGAGTATAAGCCTAGTTTTTCAGTCCCAAAAATGAGCCCCAAAAAAGGAGAAATGGCTTATACTCAGGTCAATGACCACAAGGGTCCCAAGACCGCATCAAATTGAGATGCGCCAAACATTTAATTAATTTTACCATATTTTCATGTCTTTTGATTATTGAAACTCACTACCAGCTGCTGCGTTTCCCATCCTTGGCTTATACTCGGGTCAATCTATTTTCCTGGGTTTTAGGTCAAAATTAGGTGCCTCGGCTTATATTCGGGTCAGCTTATATATGGTATGTTTTAACTTGCTTTTGAGGGGGCTTAAAAACAATTTTAAGTGACTATTTATTTCGAGACCTTTACCTTGTCATGAAAATCCTATCTTTGGGCTATGTTTTTTCATGCTCTTTTGCTTGCTATACAACTCTGTGCTTCTGCTCATCCAAGGGATGTTTAGACTTGCTTGCTAGGACCAGAAATGTGGCTATAGAAGCCTGTATTAGAGAAACAGATAAACAGGCACCTGTGAGATAAGGTGGATGTGGGTTCCTTCCCCATGTGAAAGAGGGAGCCTGCCAACTTTATCACCAGCCAACTAACTCCAATTGGATGAGATTCCACACGTGAGGAAGTTGATATCAAAATAATAAGACCAAAGAGGGAGGAATTCTACTTTCTCTTTTGCCATGGAAGTCCAGGGGAAGGGCCTCACATAGGAACCTGTGAGTACTAGGGACCCCAGAACGGCCAAACCTAGTTAAGTTTTCTTATTTATGTATGTACTCTACGAATGACTAGATTGCAAGTCTGATTTCCTATGCTATATTCTTTAACTTACTTAAATAAACTTCATAAAACATAGATCTTTTGAGAGGGCCACATTTATGCACCTACTGAGAGGGCCATGTTTATGCTACCTAACCTAAGTAATCTGAGTAATCTAAGCCCTGCACAAGCACTAGCCTGAGGCCACGTGAAAGTTAAAGGGGAGCCCATAAACCAGGGTTGCTACACAAGGTGGTGACAGACATGGAAGGTAAGGAGGCAAAGGGTGAAGTGTGGCAGGATAGAATAATAAGATCACTAGGTCAAGAGATCAGAATCATGACATATTTTACCCTTTAAATTTATTATTTATTTAATATAGATTACAGTAATAACCTGGATAACGTTATGACTTGGTTCCACAAGAGAACCAATCACGTCTCTCTCTTTCCCCCTCCCTGTAGTTTAAATATAGGAAGGGAAAGAGAGACAAGCAGTCTCTGCGACTGCAGTAGGGTCAGGGGAGAGGTGCATTCTACCCAAACCACCCCACACCCGCAGACCATTGCCTCGGATAACGCTAAGAATCATTATCCAGAATCGTTATCCGATGCAAGTTTTCCCCCCAAAAAACTTGCATCATTATCCAATTCTAGCGTTATTCGATGCAATCGTTATCCGGGGTATTACTGTACTTCTATATTATGGGACCCAATTATTATCGGATATATATATTGTTCTTTTAATTCAGAGGTGCCCAAACTACAGCCCATGGGCCATATACGGCCTGTGTTGCCAATTAATCTGGCCCGCACTGCCTACGTTGCTCCCAGAAGTGGAAGTAAAATGCATGTGCACGTGTGCATAACTTGTTTACAACAGCTGTGGGTCATTTATGGCAACATTATGTGCATGCATGGGTACATTTATGCGCCCACACATGTGTGTTTTACTTCTGCTTCCAGGTGGGAGGAACCATGCGACCGACACACTCAACCATGTGACTAACCCACGGCCCGAAAAGTTTGGGCACCCTTGTTTTAAATGAAAGATTAGAAAGAGTTAGCCAGCAAGGTTGCTGCCCAGCGTACGGCCAATAGTATTCACAATCTTTGAGGAGGCTCTTTCTGTGCACCTCAAAGGATGAATGAGGGGTGCCCATCTGATGCATATACTTTGCATCTCATGCTCATTCTCTTTGGCTCACTGTGTACACCAGACCTTAACTATTGGTTGCTTTAAGCCTGGCTTTCTTGACTTAGCCCCAGCAGAGATTTCAAACATTACTGCAGAAATTTGTTTTAACTTGCTGAGCTTCACTGTCTTCATGAAGGACACACTTTAGAAAAGGAAAGAGCAAGAGCAATTTGCTGACTTGCAAGGAGAAACAGCAGACAGACACTAACTCCGGGTTTCCTTTCGCTCTCAAATTCAGCTGTTGTTCCTTCCCAAGCTATTTTCCAGCACTCTCACAGTTCCCTACCATAGTTCTTTTTGTTGAGTAAGATCTCCTAAACATCCTTTCAGTCCCGGGGGTGGAGGTGGGGAGTGGTCCCCAGACATGCATGCCAAGAGTTTTAGGGACAGATGATTTTATTTTGCAGTGTGAATGCTCTCAAAATGTATCAGGATACATGAAGTTTCCAATAGCCGTGGGTTCACAGCCTTTGAAAGCTAACTGTGCTTTGTATTAGAACACTGCCATTTAGCTCAGTAGCTCAAAGAACTTCATTTCACAAAAGGGAAACCAAAGTTGTTTGAGGTTAAGAGCACAGCCAGTAATAATATAGCAAAGTCTTGTTTCTGAAGATCCAGGCTTCATTATATACACTCTTTCATCTTTCCCCCCATTCTCTTACTGGGCAGATAATTCCATCTTGCTCAGAAGAGGGCTTTGCTTGCTGTGTCTGTGTCTCCTATTGCAGCCAAGTCCATCACAGAAACCTACAATTGAGACTGGTTTTTTAGAGTTTCCATCAAAAAAATAAAATAGTCAGAGCTGGGAAATAACCATTTGGAAATAGTGGGTTCATTGCAAATTCCACTTTTGCTAGAGCTTGAAAATAGTATGTTACGAATTTTGGTGCTGCTTATACCACACTAGAGTAAAACCTCGAGTTATGAACAGTTTGACCTACGAAAAACTCGCAATATGAAGGGAAACCTCAGATAATTTTTGCTTTGAAATATGAATTTTATTTGAGATACAATTTTTTGGGGGGTCTTCCAACACTTTTCACAGTGGTTGGGGTGGGTGGGGTTGGAGCATTTCTGCTCCATTTTTGGAATTTTCTTGTCATGTCTTGGCACTGCCAGAAGCTTTCCCCGCAACCACAAAGTGCTGAAAATTCCCCTGTCCCCTCAACAGCTGATTGACAGGTACTTTGGCCACTAGATGGCGGTATCAGAAATGTGCTGATTATGCATTGAAAACCAAAATAATAAGTTCCAAAGCTCAGGAAAAACCCAAATAAACCTCTTTTATGTGTTCAAATCTTTTTATAAAAAGTGGCCAAAATGCAGTGAAAAATTCCAAAGTGCACTTTAAGAAGACTTTTGAACAGAAAAAAAAATCATTTTTTCCTGCTTTTTCAGAACTCTGAAACTTTTTCAGAACTCTGCACTTTTCAATGCATTCCTATGGGAAATCATGTTTCGAAATACAAAATTTTCAAAATACGAAAAACCTAGAGGAAAGAATTAACTTCATATCTCAAGATTTTGCTGTGTTTTATTTTATTAAGATTAGGAGTTTAATTCCCCACTCTACATCCCAAAAGAAGAACCAGCCTGTGTAGCTCTGGAAAAGGCAAATAGTCCCAGTGTGCATCCAGAAGAAGGAAATGGTAAACCATGTCTGTGAATGTTCTACCTAAAAAAATTCCTGGAAAGGGTTGCTGTAATTCTGAATTGACTTGATGGCACACTATTATTATCGTTACAGTTGTATAATATGCTTCAGTTGTTACATATGTTTTGTTCAAAAGTCATAGCATTCAAGGACGATTCCTCATTCAAAAAGTAACTATTTACTTTTTGATTAATATTTACTTTTTAAAAAACAACAACCAAATTGTTATGGATGCAATGTAAACTAAGTAAATTAAGGTGGAGTTAGCAACTGTAGCGGGAACTAATTATTATTTTTAAAGCAAACTTTTTATCATCTGAATATCATATAAAATGTATCAACAGATATGGAATGCAAAGCTAAGTGTATAACATAATAAAACAAAAAGTAAATATTGTACCATACCAATGGACAAATGCAACTCACAACAGTTAGTGAGTCTAACCGCCTAGAGTCAGGTTTGCCTGATTGGGGTGGGATAATAAATCTAAATAAATAAATAAATAAATAAATAGTGGCAAAATTCACTGCAACTTTTGCGTTTAAATTTCTTTAGGGCCCAAACTGTATAAGAAAAAGGCTTTCTCTTTCCAGACATTTCATTTCTTCTCGTTTTTGCACAAAGTTCACCATTAGCATTGGAAGGCCTCAACTATTCAAACAGTTTTATAATCAGAATAGTATTAGAATTGTGTGAGAGAATTTAACTGGGGAACAAATGATATGGGGGAAAATTATTTTCCCCCTCTCTGACATGATCCTCTTTTTAAATAATCCTATGCAGTTCCTCTAGCCAAGAACTGAGGATTGAACTTAAATCAGTCCAAAAGATTTTGTTTAGTTAATTTTTAATTTAAAAAACAATAATAAATTGAAGGATTTATTGAGACATTTGACAGAAGGAATTAGAAGTTTAAAAACAACAGAGATGAAGGCAAAGAAAAATGAATCTGACAGATTTTTGTCAATCCTCATCTTTCTGATTGCTTTGAAATAAATTTGCATTGTGGTTGCTAACAGCTTTAGTACAATGTTTTGTGATGACGCTGTGATGAACGGATACAGCGACTCTTTTATTTTAATTATTTTTTTAAATAATAATGGAATATGTTTATTTTTTAATTTGTCCCTTCTCCTGGATGCCACAGAGAGCTTCAAGCTTTCAAACCACATTTACTGCTGATGAAACAATGCAGATACCAAAAGGTACCCATTTCTTTTAATAGACTGGAACCAGGAGATGTTTTCTTGTCACCCTGAACCTGTTAAAGAAAGAAGCAAGACACAGTTGTTATGGTATAAAGCAGGGGTTCCCACACTTTTCAGGCCATGGGCCAGTCATGGGGTTCAGCGGGCTGGTCACATGGTTCCTCCCACCGGAAGTGAAAGTAAGACACACCCGCGTGTGCGGAAAAACGCTGCAATAAATGGACCCTTGCGTGTTGTAAAAGCATTTATGACAGCCACGGGTGCATTTACGCCAGTGTTTTGTACACGCAAGGATGCGTTTTACTTCTGCTTCTGGGAGAGGCACAGGCAGTGCAGGCTGGATGATTTGGCACCATTGGCCAAATCTGGCCTACAGGCTATAGTTTGGGGACCTTTGGTATAAAGCTTGGGTCGCATTAATTGAAATTTAATTAAACTACTGACCTATGAGGGAGCCTGGTAGCGCATAACTGGTATCATTGCAGGAGACCTCTCTGGCCTGGTGTGTGTGTGTGTGTGTGTGTGTGTGTGTGAATCCCTTTCCCCTGTTCAGTGCCTCTTTGCATCAGTTCAGGCAATCACACACACCACAACATAGATGCCAGCCAGTCACGGCAAAAATAAGCCACCATTGCTCACTGAATGATGGTTCCCCAATGAAGAGAGGATTCCCTGTAGGGTGTTCTTGCATCAAGCTTTATATATGTGGTAACTGGTTTTTAATTTGATTCCATCTCTGCCTAATCGGAATCAAATTGTGCGGTAAATCACCAACTTAGTCATCTAAGCAGCGTTTCTTTTAACTTTCCATTTGCTTTGCCTAGAAATGTGCTATGAACAATACACATAAGAGCAGACTGCCTACATGTGTGCGAAGGTCCTTCATGCAAGTGAACTTTTGTTGTTTTAATTATGGCGGGACTTGGACGGGTTGAGTCACGTGGGACATAATGGCTGAAAATCTGAGACTCACTAGAACAGGGCTGGAAGTTTTGAGTAGCAATTTCAAGGGACCAGCAATGCAGGGAGACCCCCGTTTAGACTTGAGAAGGCTGCTGCTCATCGGAGTGAAACCAGTAATGGGTATTTAACCAGCACCGTATTGAGGCCCATGTGAATTCTTCTTGCTTTGTGTCCAGGTCAAACTTTAAACTGCCACAGCGAAGCCACCTTCTTGATTTCCTTGTTGGCCAAACTTAAATCCTCATGCCGCTAGAGATGCCAGAACAAGAATCTTGCATGTCCCTTGACACTTGATGGGGAGAGGGGAGGAAGAGGAGGCACGATTAGCTTTTTGAAATAGGGGAAGGTATAACAATTAAGATACGTGGGAAGCAAGGATAGAGGGTGCACTTGTTAAATGTTATATATGAAGTAGTAACACATTAATAATTTGAAAGAGGGGCTGCAATTGCTCAGTAGTTAAGAAGCTTGTCTTGTTAGCTGGAAGGCTGGCAAGTTGGCAGTTTGAGACCCGGGTACTGCATGATGGATTGAGTGCCCATCTCTGTCCCAGTTCCTGCCAACCTAGCAGAGTCAAACCTTGCATAAAGAGCACCTCGCTTAGAGAGTAACTCGCTTAAAGAGCAGAATTTCCTCTGAACGGTCGCTTCGCTTAACAAGTAAAACCAACCAAAATCTCGCTTAACAAATAAATCAGGGTTCGCAACCCCCCCACACACACACCAGAAGTCACAATTGGTCATTTACAATTGCATTTTTCTTAATGAGCACACTCTCTGAAAGAGCAATCCTATGGTACACATTATGCTCTTTAAGCGAGGTACAACTGTAGTTTGAAAGCAAGAAATTGCAAGTAGATAAATAGGGACCACTTGCGAAAAGATCTTGGGGACATGAAAGTAGCCTCATTCGGGCATCCCCTGAGTGGAGTTTCTCCAGCAAACATCCTTCCAACCCAGAAAAATTTCCAACACAAAATTATTATTATTATCTGAAAAACAACAAACTATGCAAGTATCCTCTCTTTGCAGTAGAATTCAGCTTTCCATGGTGTGGAATTTGGTACAGTCTCTCCTCAGGTGTTAATGTTGCTTTGGAAAGCACAAAGTACGTGCAACCCTGATGGTGTTGTGGGAAAAGTGCCTGGCTAAGCTTGGAGCAAATCCCTGTTGCAGCTTTTACAGCTCCAGGGGGAAAAGAACATTGGACGTCAAATCTATCGCCACCAGAATAGAGACAGTCGGCTCAGGGAAACTCAGCATTTACACTGTAAAAAATGCATGCCATTCCCGAGTTAGGAGCACAGCTACAAATGAAAGGGAGAGAATGCTCCCATGCTTATTATAACCCATCTCCATTCACACAGTTCATGTTCTGTCACCCTGCCCACAGCCAACCACCCTGTTTTACCAAGGCTTTTTCTTCTGGCTGTCAAGCACATTGTTGCGGACTGGAAGTCGGCAGGGAAGATCTGAAGTACAGATGCAATTTTCCATTTGGTGATTGATGAGGTAAACTCAGAGGAGTTAGAAGCAAGCAACTCATCCATCTGGGCTTGGATACAAACCTCCCTGTTATTTTATGGACTGGCCTTTCTTCCACTGCCTTTTCTCTTACTTTTCCTTTTCTTCCTCTCCCCCCACCTTTTGCTTGTTAAAAACAACATAGCAAAGGCAATGTTTGCAAAGGCAGAATAGCCTGTAGGGCAACAAAAGGCCAAGCTATGATGCCTAAGGTCATTACAATTTGCCAATTGGCCAGCAATTTGATTTGATTGATTGATTTGATTTATCGGATTTGTATGCCGCCCAACTCAGTTATGTGACTCAGGGCAGCTAACAGCAATCACAATACATCTAATAATACAATAATTGAATACAATACAGTAAAATAAAACACCAGTGTACATCACACAAATCATAAATACAGCATCACAAAATATTGTAAAAAAAAAAGAGAAAAGAATCCATTTAAAAAGTCCATAGTATTCATTTAGCAAGTCCACAACAACACAGCATGGCTACAGCATCCTTCCATCCCCCGGCTGTAGGTGGGGCCCAGAGGATGGGGACAGCGGCCACAGCTGCTCCCAATCCCCCGGCTATTGTTGGGGGCCAGAGGACGGCAGCGAGGTGCTCTGCCACTCATGGCCACACTGTCCTTTTATCCCCTAGGCATATGTGGAGCCTAGAGGATGGCAATGGCAGCCACAGGTGCTCCTCATCCCTCAGCCATTGGTAGGGGCTGGAGGATGGTGGTGAGGTGGGGCGGGGTGGGGCTGGACGACAGCGGCAAATTTCCTCTCAAGTTATTGAAGTTGCCATACTTCTTACTTGAACTGCCTCAATCAGTTTGTATAATTATGCAGTGGAACCCTAGGTTATTTATTTATCTATCTATTTATTTATTTTACTGATTTGTATTGCTGCCCAACTCCAAAGACTCTGGGTGGCTCACAGAAAATAAAACCAATCTCATTTTATAAACCAATAAAAACCCAATTAAAACTGCCACCAAAAATTACTCCGACACTTCAGGTAATTGAAAACTTGACTTAAGGAAAGAAATCCATTGGAAATAATGCCTCAGCTTATGAAATTTTTTTCAGAATGTCTCCCCCCCTCCCCCCCAGTACTTTCCTATGGGAAACCACATTTCACTTTACGGAAATTTTTTCTTCAGTGCATTCCCATGGGAAACCACACAATGCATGCCTATAGGCGCTTCATTATAAGGAATTTTCACTATAAAGAAAACCCTGTGGAATGGATTAATTCCATATCCTGGGGTTTTACTGTATTTGAATCAATTCAATAACCAGGATAAAAAAGAACCCTTACTTTAATCTACTTTTTGGGATTTTTTTTTAAAGCTGTGTCCCAGAATTAGAAGCTGTTTTGAAGTCCCCCACCATGTAATGGCTTTATTGGGCTATTTGGTGTGCTGCTCATATGGATCTTCCTTGATTTATCCCAAGAATAGCCCAAGAGCCATGGTACAAATACCACTTAACCATGTTTCACCAAAGTTACCTCTAGGAAGAGCTTTATGGCAGAAACAACATTCTTGAAGTTTTGCAAGAGCAAATCTAAATTAGCTGACTGGACAAGGAATAATATTAAAGGAGGCTTTAGCTGAGGAACTCAACCTCCCCTACATCACTGAATAGGAGGACCCAGAATAGGCTGAGGGTTGGAGTCCCTAAATGCAAGACCAGCATACTCAGGTGCTGGTGGACAACAACAAGCTGTGTGAATGTGGAGAGATTCAGAATCCAGCTCATTTACTGGTCTACTGATTACTACCAGTAACATATACCAATGAAGATTTAATTTTGGCCAATGGCAAAGCCAAGAAAGTGACTTCATTTTGGCAGTCCCAAAGTTTGATCTGGGATTATCACAGGATAACCTGGCTGGACTGGGAACCTCAAACTGGTTCAAGCATTCCTTTCTCTTAAGGGCCAGCTTAGGGTCGCGTGTGTTGGCAGGAGAACCACCGGGAGAAAAATGTCCCCCTGTTTTTCTGGTTTTCTGTTAGACGCCAAGTCAGTGTGAGCCATCCTCCTGAGGATGGCTTTGCCTTTGGCCATTGAAAGCATCTCCTGAAGTCCAGCAGAGAAGTTCTCTAGCTCTTACACTGGATATTGTCTTAATTATAGGTCAAGATCCAATGGTATAGTCTGGTCTCCAACAAGCTTGTGGTTATACTTGTATGCCGCCCTACTCACAAAGCGACTGAGCAGCTAGCAAAGAAACAAAATAGCACAATTACAATTACATGGTATCACATTACAAAAAAAATATTCAGAAATATTTTGAAAAAATATCATAATTACAAAATATCAAATTAGCATAATACAAAACACTTCAAAAATAATACACAGAAAAACATCATAAAATCAACCCCATCAAGTGTGTCCACTTCTCTCCAAGCCGGTTGGCCAAGGGAGCATCCAGAGGTGGCAGTAACAGTGGTGGTGATTTTGTAGCTGCCCGAGCTGCACAGTTGCTACTGCTTCCCTCCAAACCTAACAGTTTGAAAGCAAGAAACTGCAAATAGATAAATAGAGAACATTTTGGTGGGAAGGTAAACAGCATCCCATGTGCTCCAGGGTCTAGTCATGCCAGCATCATGTCTAGGAAACATCTGCAGATGCAGACATTGCTGGCCTTTTGGCTATAACTGGAGATGAGCAATGAATCCTATAGTCAGATACGACTAGCTTTCGAGAAAGGGCGATCTTTACTTTTACCTTGGGCAAAGGAGGTGTTAAAATCAAGAAGAAAAATAAAGTATTGTGCGAGTGGGTTCATAAAATAAAATCCTTTTACTATGTGCCTCTCTGTAGCGCTACAAGAAAATTCAAAGCAAGAGTCAGACAAGCTCTCAAATGCGATGAACATTGTCTGCCGTACTCACAGCATACACACCCAACCAGAAAACCAAACAGCTCAGACACATGCTAGAAGGAGGTGGAAGAAGCAAGTTAAAAGAAAGTTCAGTCATCAGAATGTTCTCATAGAAATTAAGGCGAGAGTTTTGTGTCCTTTGTGCCACATGTAAAAATTACAATTTCATCACCGAAGGATCAGTATGCCTTTAGAGTATACATAGAGAAAAGCCTTTCCAGATCATATTTTGTGCAAATTGTAGTCCTTTCTCAGATGGGAAAGCCATATATTAGAGTAACTATATAAATATAGGCAGTGATGCTGCTTTGTCAGTCATTTTTAGGTACCCTTTTGACTTACAAATCCAGCATGATTGTGGTGTCTTGGTCTCCAGAAATACAGAGCTGTGCCAGATATTCGAGGCATTGAGCATTCATCATCTGCCTGTAACTCCATCAAAGCTATTCAAAGATGTATGGAAGCCCAAATATTATCAAGGGCTTAAATTTCGGCTGTAGGCATGATACAAATACTTTGGGGGGAGCATGTCACTGCATCAAAATTCTTGATGGGGGAAAAAGTAATAATACATCAAGTGTCGTTCCAGTTGTCTGCTGCTGAGAAAAAAGCAATAGTAATCAGATTTTGATTCATTACATGCATTAACATCCATATTCCTCTTATTTACACACACCAACATAAATTGAAGCATCAAATTGCTGCTAGTTAAGGAGTCAGGGTTTGCAATTATTATTATTATTATTATTATTATTATTATTATTATTATTATTATTATTATTATTATTATTATTATTATTATTATTATTATTATATTTAGATTTGTATGCCGCTCTATTCGCCGAAGCGACTCAGAGCGGCTAACCTCCTATAGGGCAATACATATCACAAAATTACAATTTCACACTGTAGAGCAACAGGTATCACAGTATTACAACATCAAATATAAATACAGCAACATAACACAGCAGCATAAATACAGCAACATAATATAAATAAATATAAATATTTATTTCTGGCCACACACCAAGCCAACTTCCTCACTGGCAGAAAGATCCTCCTTGAAGATTATGGTCTTTTTGAACCACAATCGGGCGTACCCTGGTAACGACAACCTTGTAGTCCTCTCTGAGATGGGAAATCTGTGTATTAGAGTAAGTAGACCTCAGTGTACAATGGTTAAACAGCTGTACTGTAGCCCAATCTGCACACGTTGAGAGTTTGATCCTGACTGGGTTCAAGGTTGCCTCATCCTTCCTTCCGTCTGGGGTTGGTAAAATAAATACCCAGCATTTTGGGGTCAAAAATGTGGATTCTCTTGTGAACAGCCCAGAAAGTGCTCTCAATGCAATGTAAGTGTAATTGCTATTGCTCGTATTTTAAGCTCAGTACTGGGAAGCACTTGGGTTAAATACCGTAATAGAAAAGCATAAATGTTATATATTCAGACAATAAAGGGGAGAAGCAAATTTGTGTTTAACCATTAGGAGCAGAAGAAATAACAGATCAAGAAAAGTGATAAATACATGACTGCTTAGTGTGGGGGTCCTAGCCTACAGCCTGTGGACCATAGCCCGCACCGCCTGTGCCACACCTGGAAGTGGAAGCAGACACATTTACATCAGCTGTAAATGCACCCGTGCATGCCAAAAGTGCATGCCACTTATGACAGCTGCTTTTGCTTCCAGGAGGAGTGGTCAGTGGTGGGATGTCAAAAAATTTACTACCCCACCATGATGTCATCACAGTGTGGGTGGAGCTAACATCATGACATCATGATGTCATGGGTGGAGCCAATGTCATGATGTCATGACATGGGCGGGGCCAAAGAAAAAATATAAATAATAAAAAAGAATAAATAAAATAAAATAAAAATAAGCACACACACACACACACACACACACCCCTCAACCCCAAGCCTGGCCACCAGGCCTTTTTAGGAACTGTGGTAGTATGTCAATATAGGTAAAGGTATTAAATACATATTAAAATACACACAGACACACCACATCCAAAGGTGAGTCAACAACAACAACAAAATATAAAGCTCTGCTCTTCATTTTAATTTTTACTACTGTGGTGTCTCAAGCGGTTAAGATGCTGACCTTGACGACTGGAAGGTCGGAGTTCAGTTCCCAGGTACTACATATCCCAGCTCCTGTAGACCTAGCAGTTCAAAAGCAAGAAATTGCAAGTAGATAAATAGGCATCGCCTTGGCAGGAGAGGTAACTGCATTCTGTATTCTGCTGTCTAGTCATGCCTGCCACATGACCCCGGAAACATCTGCAAATGCAGACAGCACTGGCTCTTCGTCTATAAATAGAGATGAGCACTGGACCCTAGAGTCGAATATGACTGGCTTTTGAACAAGGGTGACCTTTACCTTTAATCATTCCTTGCATTTTGTCTATTAGAATTGATTTTGTCTTCTCCCAGCAATAGATACTTTGAATTCTGCAAGCCTAAAACCTCAGATAATGCTAAAAGTTGGTTCCACAAGTCTTAGTGTTATCCGATTTTTAATGTTATCCAATGTATGTTAAAACCCTATGGGATGCATCGGACAACATTAAAACTCCATAGAGATACATTGTAACCGGCACAGGCTTTAGCGAACGTTATCCGATCCATCCAATAGGATCTTAACGTTATGCAATGCAATCCCCCCCGATTGCTTAACGTTATACGGTTTTAGCGTTATCTGATGCAAATGTTATCCGAGGTATTACTGTATATTCTAACTGTGAGGCAACGCCTGAAATTACTAAGATTTCCCAGAGAGAGCAACTGTTGATACCGAACAAGAAGAACAATCCCTAGCTGTGCTAAGATGCTCTGGGCTCAGAAGAAACAAGTATAGCTCAAAATCCCACCATTTCAAAGTTTTAAATTTTCAAGCTATTTCTCCCTTTAAATTGAGACTTGCAAGAAATAGGTTGTGTAAAAAAAAAAAAAAGAACAGTTCACTGTGACTTTAAGTGTAAAATCCATTTTAGTAGCAGGAAGCTGTTATACGGTTAGAGCAGTTATTTTATTGTCTGTCTGGGCATAGTTTTTAACTGCAGGCACGGAATAAATCAATAGTGCCATAAAGCTACGCTCGCCCTGTGCCCTTTTGAAAGGGACATTGTTCTGCACAAATTTTCACATGGTTCTGCTGGATGAGTGTGCTGAATTACACATCCAGGAAGGGAGGTTATTTTCACGTGAAAGATGTGCAGCCCGCTTTCCCATTGGTTCTCATGCACTTTTCAAATAGGTTTCCAAAAGGCTGGGTAAGCACGTTCTTTCTTTTATTATAGCAGAGAGTAAACAAAACAAAACAACAACAAAAAAGACACAAAAAACTTGTGGCATCTTAAAGAGTAACTCCTGTATTTAAATGTGAGCTTTTGTGGATCAAGTCCACTTTGCCAGACAGAAGAGCGAGACCTCGTGGCATCAATTTGTACACGCCAGGTGCAGAGGCACAGAATGGTTGGCCAGCCTAACAGAAAAATAACATTGTAGCTTTTTACAACTGACAATATTGGAAAATCCACAGCGGTAATTCAACATGTTATTCAGTATATTATTCAACTATTGTGGGTTGAATTCCTGGAATTAGATATAGAGCATGAGTAGCTACTTATGTATTCAGGCATCAGGTACCAATATGCATATAGCAACATGCTAGACAAGGAGCATGGATATTTCATCCATAGTGTGTGATTCATATTGACCATTTTGCACTGGCAAATGGTCTTCTTCTTCTTCTTCAGGTGCCGCCACCACCACCACTGGAAGGGGACACATTTACGACAGCCGTGGACACATTTTACGGTAGTGTTTATGGCAGGGGACCCATCAGTCTGGCCTGTCTCAGCTGTCCAGCCCATGGCTTTAAAAGTTTGAGAACCCCTGGCATGTAGCAACACAGGGAATACATAACATCTCACTGTTTGGACCTTTGTAGTGAGATTTAGATCTCTACTGCATCACAAATGCCACATTTTTCTGAAGGCGGGTCTTGCTTTTTCTCTTCGTATTTTAATCTCTAACTTTGAGATCCCACTTTTCATTTAACATACTCCTCAAACAGACAGTTTTATCCACTCTTTCGATTTCTTGTGTTCCTGCCATTAGCTTGCCACAAGTTGGGGCTCGGCTTACAATGGTCTTACGTGAAGGGAAATGGCTGTTGATCGTGCAAAGTTGTAAACCGTATTGGTGTGGAACTTCAGAAGTGTCTCTGTCTCAGTAGTTTTGACAGTAACATCCGGTCTCTGTCTATGCACACAACTGTCTCTGGTGCACTCGGCCCAGTTTCATTTTGCCAGAGATCCTCCCTCGTGGGAGAAATTGATTGAATGAAAGGGACTTCCCTGTTCTCTTCCACAATGCTCTGCCCCCCCCCCCCGAACTAAATGTGCAGCTGTACTGATAGTCTGAGAGCATTAAAAACATTAATGCTCTTGCTTAGAAGCTGGTTGTTTTGACAGTCAACAGTATAATAACAGCATGTTGAACGGAGGCATTGCCCTAGCGGCAGCCTCCTTCAGCCCTGATCAATTGTAAATAATACATGGGTAGAATCATTCTCAGAAAGCCAAAGCAGTTAGAAGCTTTGTGAAGGGATATGTGTCAAAGGGATGCCACTTATACTTACCAGGCCATTTGTGAGCTGCCCAATGCACACGGGTGCACATAGAGAGGGAGAGATGCACACACGCACAGAACTCAAGCCAGAGAATGGTCAGAGAATAAATTAAATGCTAGAGTGCACTATGAACCTCCAGTGCAGGGGTGCCCAAACTATGGCCCGGGGGCTGGATCCGTATGGGCACGTTATATTTCCTCTTCCAAGAGCAACGAGGGCTTCACGGGCCAGATGAATTGGCATCAGGGGCTGGATCCGTCCCCCAGGCCGTAGTGACTGGCTCCCTAAACCACATGACTGGCCCGCAGCCCGAAAGGTTTGGGCACCCCAGCTCTAGTGTCTATTGCCGGCTTTCACCCAGAGATTTATACACGATGCAGTGAGACCGGCTTAGTGACACATTTTAATTTAATTTAATTTCCTGTTGGATTGATGTTTGATCAAATCAATAATGTTAATGTTTTTGCAATTTAGACACAAAAGCATGGATTAGCACGTGTGCGTGCTTCCAACCTGCCTAGCAGTTTCTAAAAAGAGCTTCTCTTCTATGCATCTTACCTTGGATGCACATTATGAGGAGATGACCATGGCTTGGAGATGCTACCTCTGATGGCTAAGAGGTGGCCTTGACTAAGAATCTAAAAGAGAAGAAAAGAACACTAAGGGGGTATTTCCAAAACATTAAATATTTTTCTCTTATTCCTTTCCCTTTTACTAAAACATATTCAATACATTCACCCCATATCTCTCTGAAATTGGACTTTTTATAAATAATACTAATACTGATGATGATGATGATGATGATGATGATGATGATGATGATGATGATGATTTAATTTCCCCCCTCACAAGTCAATTTATCATTTGCCATATCCCATATCTCCTTATACCATTCATCCATATTGATTTCACATGTCATTTTCCATTTTTAAAACCAGTCTCAAAACTGTAACCAACATGACAATCAATTCCTTATTTTTTTCCATTCCATTTGTTTGTTTCCAAAATACATTAATACAGTGATGCTATTCTGGGAAGCAGAAGAGGAACCCAAGGTGGTATTCCAGCTCTCAAGGTAAAGGTCACCCTTGCCCAAAAGCCAGTCGTATCCACCTCTAAGGTTCAGTGCTCATCTCTATTTACAGCCAAAGAGTCAGCACTGTCTGTGTCTGCAGACGTTTCCATGAACATGTGGCAGGCATGACTAAACACCAGAATGTACGGAACACTGTTTCCCTTCCCACCAAAGTGGTACCAATTTATCTACTTTCAATTTCTTGCTTTCGAACTGCTAGGTTGGCAGGAGCTGGGACAGATACTGGGCTCCCTGCGTCGTGCAGTGCTCGGGTCTTGGGAAACTGTTTCCATGAAGCAGAACAGGCTAAAATGAACTATGATAAAAGGCTTGGTGTTGGTACTTTGCGATAAATAAGTGGGTTTTTTTGGGTTGCAATTTGGTCCGTTTGCTACTTTAAACATGATAATACAAAGTCACTGTGTCAGACATCCCAGGAGGGCAGCGACCAGGTTGGGAGAGATAATTTTCAAGGAATTGTAGATTGCAAGATGGTTATTTTGTAACAAGGGGATTAAATTGGATTTATATCTCCGTGACAAGCACAGGCCGGGCCCCCTCTCTCCTGTTTATTTTTCCCGAAGTGCTCAGTAGTTTGTTTTTACCTCTGGTTGCCGTGTGGGTCAAACTGACCCATATCTCTACTTCATTTTGGTGTCAGGCTGTTCCATTGAGCAATCTCTTCTCCACCCCATCCCCATCCCCATCCCAAGTTCTTCACTTCCCTGTGGACTATGTTTGAATGTTCGGTCTTAGCCAGTAATTACCACCTTCTTCTTCAAGTGCTGTATCCGATTCCAAATATTGGCAATCATCATGGAAATCCAGGATATCCTCAATGCTCTCCTCCCATACTATATTTCAAACATTTATCTCTGGTGATACAACCTTACATTTGATGTAATTTTCTGATTTCTTCATTGCTCTCTTTTCAAGTGTTAATCTTCTTCTGATTCCTTGGCTGTGGCCTGCATTTTGGTTGACAGTTCAACCAAGATACTATATACAGATCCTTGGAGACTGTGGTGGCTCAAGTGGTTAAGACACTGAACTTGAAGGCTGGAAGGTCAGAGTTCAATACCTGAGTACTGCAAAATGGAATGAGCTTCCATCGCTGTCTAGGCATGCCTGCCACATGTCCACAGAAACATCTGCAGACTCAGACAGTGCTGGTTCTTCGGCTTTGAAACAGAGATGAGCACTCAATCCTAGAGTCGGATACAACTGGCTTTCGAGCAAGGGAAACCTTTACCTTTACGTAGAGGATCCCTTCTTACCAGCAGAAAGCAGCAATGAATTGAAATGAGTTTACGAAAAGTGAAAGGAATGCTCTTTACCTCCTCACCGAAGTGGTCCCTATTTATCTACAGTCAAACCTCACATAAAGAGCGATTCGCTTAAAGAGTAACTTGCTTAAAGAGCAGAATTTTCTCTGAATGTTCGCTTCGCTTAATGAATAAAACCAACCAAAAACTCGCTTAACAAATAAATCGGGGTTCGCAATCCCCCCCCCCATTGGTCACTTACAATGGTGTTTCGCTTAAAGAGCAAACTCGCTTAAAGAGCAGTCCTGTGGAACGCATTATGCTCTTTAACGAGTTACAACTGTACTTGCAATTTCTTGCTTTTGAACTGCTAGGTTGGCAGCTGGGACTAAGATGGGAGCTCATTTCATCCTGCAGTACTCAGGAATCAAACTGCTGACCTTGCACCTTCCAGTCAGTGTCTTAGCCACTTGCGCCACTTCAGTCCCTCTAATGTAGAGATCCTCTACAGATTTCAAATTATTGATGTTTGTTCCAACAATTTTCACTCCCTCTGGATCTGAATCTAGTCTGGTTTAACTTGTGAATTACCCAGAGCCTGCACTAAGCACTATGGTGTGGTATATAAGTGTGATTGCCTTTTTGCATAATAGATGCATAATTATATATGCATATATAAGCATAATATATTATACATATAAACCACCACCACGGCTGCAGGCAGTCGAGAATGCTCCTGCTCGTTGACCTCTGGGTGATTCTATAGCTTGTATTTCTCTGGTCATTTTTGTGAACTTTCTCTGTTTTCGTTTATAGCGGACTTTCATGCTGTGATGTTTATGTGGTACTTTGTTAGCCCCCCTGAGTCGGGTTGTGAGTGGGTGGCATACAAATGTAAACATAAATAAATAAATAATAAATAAATATAGAAGTTGATATGGAAGCACAGAATTTCACATTCATAAGCCAGAGGTTTTCAAAAGAATTGAATGCCTTACATAATACACAATGTGGTTATTTTTCACCTCTGCAACAACTGCACGCTGAGTACCCGGAAGTGGTTTTGTTCTGGGCAGCTGTATTTTCCCCGAGGACTGAGTATGTCTTGAAAAAAAATTCCCCACTTTTGCAAGGCTCAGGTTGTGTAATGTCCTTTTAGGTAGGGGGAAGGAACTTAATTCATGCTTCTCAGCATAATGTAGGACCGTGAACAACTTGACGTGGATTGTTACAAGTTGAAGGGTGACTGCAGGTCAGTTGAAAGAATGCTAGGGTGAGTTTTGCCTCAAGAAAGACAGTGGAGAGACTTCCACTGATTCGCACAGCTGTTGCATGGCCCGTGTTGACTTTGTGGTTGCTGTTGTTGTTTCAAAGGATGAAGACATTTCAGAGGAGAATGGAAGTAGCAAACAGAGTAGCAGCTGATGAGGTTGTTTCAACCCAGACTTTTTTCTATTGCAAGATGAAAGCAAGGTTGCATTGTGCCGGAGTAGAGAAGGAAAGTTTCAGTCAAAGTTATTAGCTTGTCCTATATCGTTGGCAGCAACTCGTATCCGAGAATGCATTTTTTTCCCCTGAAGGAGGAAAAATGCCATGGGTGTGAATTTGCTTAAGGTGGATCCCAGCTTGCCATGAAGTGATCCACACACTCTGATCACGGAGCCATCTCCTGTGGCACATATGAAATGAGACGTACAGGATTTTATACCGGGGCTGCAATGGACTGCCACAGCCTTGAGGATATTATCAGATGCGCCTTCACAGCAAGTCCATCTGGCATGGCTTCTTCCGCCTCCATGACCATTGGGAATCAGAGTTCCTCCTCTGCTCATTTTGCCGTTGGGCCCAATAGGATGGTTTCCAGTGGCAATTCCTCCACTGAGGGGGACCATCACCTCATTTAAAGGGGCTCAGCTGCCTGTAGCCATTGGCCCCTTTAGGGAGTCAGGTTATTTACTGCTACCCAGCATACATAGTTCAGCATCTTGTCCACTAAGCCACCATAATTCTGGTGGTTTAATACTTGACAGTTAAAAACACACATGAGTTGGAAAAAGGAATTGGCAGCAATCTGAGAAGGGTTCCATGTTGTTGTTTTTTAAATGATGTTGACTGATGAGCCCTGGTGGCACAGTGGGTAAACTGCTGCCCTGTAACCTCAAGGTTGTGAGTTCAGTCCTGACCAGGAATCAAGGCTGAAGCAGCCTTCCATCCTTCTGTGGTCTGTAAAATGAGTACCCAGCATGTTGGGGCAAAATGCTTATTAACTTTTGAACTACTCAGAGAGTGCACCAAGTGCTATGGGGTGGTATATACCATATATACTTGAGTATAAGCTGACCCGAATATAAGCTGAGGAACCTAATTTTGACCTGGAAACCCGGGGAAAATAGATTGACCCGAGTATAAGCCGAGGGTAGGAAATGCAGCAGCTGCTGGTGAGTTTCAATAATAAAAATACGTGAAAATATGGTAAAATTAATTAAATTGTTGGCTCATGTCAATCTGGCATGGTCTTGGAACCCTCATGGTCATTGACCCGAGAATAAGCCGGGTCTCCTTTTTGGGGCTTGTTTTTAGTGCTAAAAAACTTGGCTTATACTCAAGTATATATGGTAAGTATGCTTGCTTTACTTTTTGCTTTGCTCTTACTCTGAAAACCACCTTGGCCAGTTTGGGGAGGGGGGACACTCCAGAGCATCATATATCTACCACTTCCTGTGCATATTGGGGAGGGATGCGTGTGTGTGTTTGTGTTTGTGTGTGATTATTATCCACAAAATGTATCTCTCCCACTCTGCACCTGTGTTCTACATTCAGTAGCACAAGAGACTTTCCACTACAATACAGATTTTTAATAAAATTTGCTGCCATCAACAGTTTCAGATCAGGGCTATTTGTCTTGCTCTGTGACTTATTGTTTCTGTTTAGTTCCACAATGTAGGTGAAAGATAAAGACATGTTCAGCACTTTTCGTACCAGTCACATGCTATTTATTTCACAGGGATATGTGCGTGTGTGTGTGAGAGAGAAATAGCATGTGGCTTCTCTATATGACAAATTCAAGTTCTTTTTAAACAACCCTTTGCAGTCGAATGATAGCTATTGCTGTTATTTGTTAACCTCTGAAAGTATACTGGTTATGATTTAAAGCAGCTAGTCGTATCCAACTCTAGGGTTCGGTGCTCACCTCTGTTTATAGCCACAAAGCCAGCACTCTCTGAGTCTGCAAGACGTTTCTATGGATGAGGCAGGCATGACTAGGCATGGAACGCTGTCACCTTCCCACCAAAGTGGTACCTATTTATCTAGTTGCTAACTTGGCAGGAGCTAGGACAGAGACGGGAGCACACTCGGGTCTCGAACTGCTGATCTTCCATTCATCAACTTCAGGATCTTAACCCACCCAGCTGCCAAGTTGGCTCCTTCTTTCGTGGTTTACCACATTGAAATGGAAGGGAGCTATTATTTTAAATCAGACACATTTTGACTTTTTAAGAACTACTGCCCAGTTTTAATGGGGGGCTTCAATACCAAGAGGAAGGATGTGTGAGAAATGATCTGATTATGTAGAGGAATAATGAGGTTGTCAAAACGGGTCCAGTAAATGCCGGTTTTCGAATCAAAAGTCTTCCCCAGGACTTTAAATACTTGTCATAAAATCTTAATGCATCTAACAGCTTCTCAGGAGAAAACCTTCTTCCATAATCAGCCCAGGACCTTCTCACACTCAAGCAGAAGGCTTTGAATGGTTAGCTCAAGCATTTGGGAGTAGATCTTAATCTATCCAACTATGGTTCTGGTGCCAAATTTCTATCTCTTTCTTTGCTGACAACACAGCTACTTTTATCACAGGTAGACAAAATGTGATCATTCTTGGAATTAACTGTAGCTTTTACAGTAGGACTGTGCAGACAGTCCAGAATTGTGCTCAGCTTGCTTTTGTGGTAGCTTATTGGTTCAGACGCTGAACTTGACAACTGGGATGTTGGCAGGTCAGCAGTTCAAGACATGAGTGCTGCATGACGGATCGAGCTTCCGTCTGTGTCCCAGCTCCTGCCATCCTAGGTGTTCCAAAGCAAGAAATTGCTTCCTTCATTCATTCGACAAAAAGGACTTGAGGGTTGAAAGAGAGGGAGAGAGAAAGAGAAAGTGAAACTGACAAATGTGGCATCGAAAATAGATTATTTATTGTGTTACGTATCTATTCTCCCTGAAAGAAGCTCAGGGTTGAGTACAGAGAATCTCTCCTGCATGTACCGTCGTGTCCTTACAATGGCCCTGTGAAGTTTGTTAGGCTGATAGAAACTGACGGCCGGATGGTTGTCCAGAGAGCTTTAGACCGGAGGGAGGAATTTGACTGTAGGCCTCCTCCATCATAATCTGACAGCCTAGCTGCGAGACTTTGTTTTGACAACGTGTTGGGGAAAGGAAGAATTTAACTCCACTCACCTGTACGCACCTATTGCTCTTAGAATCAAATGCTAAATTAAAACTATTGTATATACTCAAGTATAAGTCTAGTTTTTTAGATTGAAATGGGAGCTCGACTTATACTTGGGTCAACAATCCTGATGGTCCGAAAACTGCAGTGGTGCAAATTCAAACATACAGTTAAAAAAAAGTACTAACACTACAGTAAAAACTCAAAAACATACCCACACAAATGTCTAAATTAATTAATTTTACTGTATTTTCATGTATTTTAATTATTGAAACTCACTAGCAGCTGCTGCATTTTCCGCCTCGAATTTATACTCGGGTCAATCTATTTCCCTAGTCTTAGAGGTCCAAATTAGGTACCTCGACTTATATTTGGGATGACTTATAGTCAAGTATATACGGTACATGGTTTCTCTGAAAATACAAGAATGTGTCTTAGTGGTTTAGACGCTGAACTTGACAACTGGAAGGCTGGCAGGTCAGCAGTTCGAGTTGTGCATGACAGAGGGAGCTCCCCTCTCTGTCCCAGCTCTTACCAACCTAGCAGTTTGAAATCGAGAAATTGCAAGTAGATAAATAGGGACTGCTTCAATGGTAAAGGTAACAGCACCCTATATTTGAATGTGACTGGATTTCTAGCAAGGGTGAACACTGTACGGAAACCTGGGTGGGTGGGCTGCAAATCTAATCCCTGAGGTAATTCTTCGAGGCTTTAATCCTTTGCATTTTACATGCCCCCAATCCATTTTGGGGGAGCGGCATGTCTGTAATCTAGGCCTTGCTCCCTTTGTTTCAATAAATGTTGTTTTTAGCAGTGCTAAGCTGCAGTCCACATTTGGATCCGTCCTGTTTTGAATTCCTCTTCTTTCAATACTGCAGTGAGAGTTAAACAGACAACACACACACACACATCTCTTACCCTGCCATGCTGGGATTCCAGCCTGGATTGTGTCTCCTCATAGCCCCCAATGTTGGAGTGAAGAGATTCTTCATGATGTGCCAGCTTTTCTTATTTTTTTCCAAATTACTCTAAATCCCTGAGGTGTGGTAAAAGTAAAAGTAAAGGTCACCCTCTTTTGAAAGCCAGTGGTATCCAACTCTAGGGTTCAGTGCTCATCTCTGTTTATAGCAAAAGAGCCAGCACTGTCTGCATCTGCAGATGTTTCCGTGGACATGTGGCAGGCATGACTAAACACTGGAGTGCATGGAACACTGTTACCTTTCCTGCCAAAGTGGTACATATTAATTTTTAATGTTAAGGTTTTGTATATTTTATATTTGTTTTTAGATAGTAAATGGCACAGCGGGGGGGGGGGATATTGCTATGATTTTAAGGGTTTTTTAATTGTTTTATATTTTAACTTGTGTACTCCACCCAGAGTCCTTTGGATAGGGTGGTATATAAATCTATTAAATTAAATTAAATTAAATTAAATTAAATTAAATTAAATTATTTATCTACTTGCCATTTCTTGCTTTTGAACAGCAAGTTGACAGGAGCTGGGACAGAGATGGAGCACTCGGGTCTCGAACTGTTGACTGACTGACCTTCCAGTATCTTAACCACTGAGCCACCACAGTCCATTTAGGTGTGGCAGAAGATGCTCAGTCTTTGTACAAAAGAAATAAAGATCATAAGGAATTAAGTTTTGTAAGCTGAGAAATATGACGGTACAAGTATATACGGAATGTAAAATCAGATATATATTTTTAAAATATATATCAGATTTGTTTTTATGGGATAGCAAACATGCCATTAACTCTTTGCTTCCTTTGTTACTCTCTCTTCTTTGTTCCTTGCTTATGCAAGAGTTTCTTCCATACAACACAAATGAAACTTTTCCAAACAGCAAAACAAGCTCTCTCTCTCTCTCTCTCTCTCTCTCTCTGTGTGTGTGTGTGTGTGAGAGAGAGAGAGAGAGAGAGAGGCTACATTCCTGATGGCATCATAAAAAAATGAATGCCAGGAATTTCCTATTGGTAAGACCTTTACATTCCAGAAATGCAGTCACTTAAATCTTTGCTTGATAAAGGCAGCTGTAAAAAGTCAAGGCTCTCTCTCCTAAGATTGGCATCATTTGCCTTAGCTGTCCACTACAGTAAGAGAAGATAAAATCAATTTAGGATTTGAAGCTGCTGAATTTACAATTTCCTTTCACTACAAAGGATTTTCTTTTTCTTCCGTGTCTGGGCTAGAGGCCAAACTGCCAGACTGAAGGAACCTATCGATGAGTTGATTCTGCAGTTCCTTTCCCCTGACCTAGCATGAGAAAGATTAGCCGGCAACACACGGTTGCCATTACCAGGGTATGCCCGATTGTGGTCCAAGAATACCACAGTCTTTGAGGAGGCTCTTTTGGTGTACCCCGCTACTAAGGATGAAAGATGCTTTCCAGATGCTGTAACGTAATCATGTTCTTCCAGACTTTCTCAGGCCTAGCATGGTGTAGTCAAGAGTCAAAAGAGTACAAAGCAAAGAGGGCTAAAGCCATGTCTACTTGTGTACCTCCACCTGCATAATGGGAGTGATGTCTTTTATTTAAATTTTGGGGTGTACATTGCTTATTCACATTGCATGCTAGCTACAAACACCATGAAATTGGAAAAGAAACTCTTTAATTGGAGGCAATATAATTAGGGATGATTAGGGACGGCAGTGGCTTAGTGGTTAAGGCACTGGACTTGATGACTGGAAGGCCAGCAGGTCAGTGATTTTAGGGGCAAATGAAAACAACTTGAGAAGTTAGTGTCAATATCTCCTTTTGGATTCTGAGCCAAACAAGTGGAAAGTAGTGTCATTTGCCTACCCCAACATCTTAACTTTTGGCCATTTGCAGCTGAGTTATATATAGTGACAGGATGCCTCAAACCTACAATTCAAGGTGCTGGTTATCACCTTTAAAACCCTTCATTGTAGTGGACCAGGATATCTCAGAGACCGAATAGTCCCTAGGATTATCGACCTTTCCCACAAGAGCAAACCGAAAGGGCACCCTTCATATACCATCTGATGGGAAGGCGCGCCTCTCCAGCATGAGGAACAGGGTCTTCTCAGTTGTAGCCCCACACTATGGAACCTCCTCCCGGTAGAATTATGTGTTCAGACCCAGCTGCTACCATTTAGGAGCAAACTGAAGACATGATTAGCGAAGCAGGTCTGGGGGCCGGGGTTGTCAAAAAGCTCCCCTTTTTGGCTCATCTGAGGTCCCCCCCCCGGTTGTAATTGGTTTTTAATGATTTTTAATGATTGTATCATTCTTAATGTCATGCTCTTTTTATACCTATTTTAAGAGATCAATAAGGCACCGCGGGGGGGGGGGCAGCATTATTATGTTGGAAGGGCTTTTAACTGTTTTTACATTGTTTTTTAAGTGTTGCTGAGTGGCCAGTGAGGTCTTCACTGGACTGTGTACACCATCCAGAGTCTATTGATTGGGGCAGTATATAAGTCTACTGTAAATAAATAAATAAATAAATAAATAAATAAATATACTCAACCTTCCCTATGCCACTTTGAGGACTCTAAATAGGCTGAGGGTTGGGGTCTCTAAATGCAAGGCCAAAGTGCCTAAGTAAGGGCTGTTGGCAGACAACACAATGAGTGAATATGGAGAGATACAGAATCTGGCTAATTTACTGGTCTGCCGATGATTGCCAGAAACATGCGCTGATGAGGACTTAAGTTTGGCCAACGACAAAGCTAAAATAGTGGCTTCATTTTGGCAATCCAGGGTTTAATTGGGACAGAAAAGAAGAAGAAAAAGCTGAGTTATTCACCGATGGGGTGATGTCAACTTATATATAACTAATAAGATCCTGTACAAAAGGTTCCTTAAAAAATTTTTAGACCCAGGACAATTTTTGTTCTCACTCTCCCACAGCTCAATACACACGGACTTTGTTTCTGCATTTTCTCTCATCTTTTTTCTGTCCTGGCTTACTTGTAGGAAATTAATCCCTTTTTGAGACCCACATCAAACACCAATTTTGTCTGTTAGTGACATGTAATTAGCAGGTGTGATTAATCAATCTGTGATCGCTATCAGTGCCTGAAACAGCTTGCTGGGATAAGGCTGAATAAGACAAGTGGTAATCCGAAGAAATGGCTTTCATATCTTTATGTTGTGTTTGTTCCTTGCTGACCTGCAGTCTTTTGTAAATGTGCAGAACTAGATTTTCTTATCTCTGTCGTGCAAACGCTCACAAGTAACTAGTTGAATGCAGGTTTTTTTGTGCAACTAGAACAAGCTGTCATTTCTGCCAAGACAATTTTTTTTAATGCTAAGTTTTGCCTGCCTTTAAAAGCTCATCCAGACCTGCTTAAAAAATCATTATTTTTTTGGTCTTTTGGGTTCAATAGTACTGTGGAGCAAGGTTATTTCTTAATGTAAACTATAAGGCTTGTGTTGGCAAAAAAAAAAAAATGCTGCCAGGATGAACTGCAGAAGGAAATGGATAGATGCCATATAATCGCTGTGCCAGTTTATGGGTTTTCCTTATTTTTGATACAACTTTGAGGTCCAATATGTGGGTGAAATGTAAAATGATAGCTTATAAAAAGATTGAATAACCTGTCTCGCCCTTGTGGCTATAGCTCTATGGCAGTGATGGTTAACCTTGGCACTCCATGTGTTCTTTGACTTCAGTCCCCAGAAGTCCTTATCAGCAGAAGTGCTGACTTTGGCTTCTGGGAATTAAAGTCCAAGGACACCGGGAGTGCCAAGGTTTGCCATCGTGGCTCTATGGAGTGATGTGCATGTGCAAAAACAAGCCTGAATCTTTGAGTCAGACTAGGTTGGGTGTTAAGCAGAGCAATTCTAAGTGTTAAAAATGTTGTACTAGCACATGGCTTTCTCACCTCCAGTATCTTGCACATTGATTAGCTTCATTTTGTGACTGGGCATCAGGAAGTGAACACTGCTGCCAATGGAAAAATAATGAGTTATCAGCTTCTAAACTGGAAGCTGCTATTCCCTCTAGCACTAAAGCCACAAGAGTTGCTACGTTTGTAGAAAAACAGCTACTTTGTGTTGTTGTCATTAAAGTAATTAAAACTCAGAAACACATATCAGTCGATGAGTTGGTCCAAGTATGTTTATCCTCAAGAAAATAAAAAATTGAGTTATTTATTTATTTATTTATTTATTACACTTGATACCCCGCCCCAATCGGGAGGACCCGACTCTGAGCGGCTTACATGAGACTAAAAATAAGAATAAAAACATAAGACAATCTTAATGTGGTAACTATCTTTCAATATTTGAAAGTCTGTTGCATGAAAGAAGGAACAAGGTTGTCCTCTATAGGTCCAGAAGATAAGATCCAAAGTAAGAGATTCAAGTTATGAGTCAGGAGATTTCATTGAAATCAGTGATCCTTGGAGTTGCTTCCTATTCTATCACTCTGCTGCAAATAATCCAGTAATCTATCAATGGAACCCAGTCCAGCTTCTGCCAGCCCATGATGTAATTCTTGTTGCTGCTGCTATTTTTTATACCATTATAGTCTTCATACCAGGCCAATACCTGGTATGCCATAACAGAACTTTATGGCAAGAACAAACATTTTTGAGGTACATAAGAGCAAAACCAAATTAGAAGATGAAGGAAGGAGTTCAGAAACATGCGCCAATGAGGACTTGGGCTTGGCCAACAACAAAGCCAAGAAAGTGGCTTCATTTTGGCAGTCCAGGGTTTGCTTATGCATGAAAGAAGAACCAGGCCAAAGTTCTGAAAAAGAGTGAAGAGAATTATGGTGCAATAGCATGTTATACACCAAAATAGAAGAGCTTCTTGAAAATGCTTTAGGAGGCTCTAAGTATGTGAGTGAGCCCAGTAAGATGTATTAAAGCATGATGACCCAATAAATCAAAGCAAAGCTGCATGGAAATTTTAATTCTACTCATTAGCTTTCTTGAATGTGAGATGAACCGCACCTATGTAAGATTAGCTATGCCAGTCATTGTGCTTAACAGAGAACCATCTTCTATGTGACCATAGCGTTCCCCAAACCATATTAACTTTCTGCAAACATTGCAGAGGGGCGTTGCTACTGTTAAAAGTCAACCAAAGACCAGCATAGAATAAAAGTAAACATCATGGTACATATATTTACCATTGGATTGGGATGGCTTGGTCTTCAGAGGTCTGACCAACATCTCTTTGCCCTAAATCTTGTCAGTTGTGCAATGTGCTGATCCTCCACATTTTGGTCATCTGTAAATGTGCGTGTTTTGTTAATCTTCCAGATAAACTCTCCATTGACATCAGCAGATGGAGTTAAGTTTCTTCCATAGAGGAGATATATAGAGCTAACATTTCCCCAGGCATGCTTCTTTAGAATAGATAATTATGCCCTATATAAAATAGAGAACTGTCATGATAATGACCTGTGGAAAGTGGCGTTCACCACATCACCTTCCTCCTCTCTGACCCATAAAGTTTTACCATTACAATCTCCCTTTAATCACCTAACCATTTTGAGTCTTTCAAGGACAATGGTTTTTATGCCACCCTTGCTAGCCTTAAGTATTAATCTAGAGTTATTCTGTGTATTTAAACGGCTTCTAAAACATAATGTGGGAGGATTAAGTCCATTGACCTGTATATTCTTCTCTGGTTTTCATGCTGTTGCCAAAGCTGGCTAGGATAATGTGAGATATGAAGCTGTTCTACCCTGTTCTCCAAGGACATGTAGAAAACCTTGGGGTCAATGTTGAAGGACTGGATTTTCTTATGCTAATGTGCTCTGGTTTTGAGATCTTTGGGTAGTACCTTTCTGAGATTTGTTACTCTAAGAAGTAAGAGTACCTGGTGACTTCTTCCAGCCTCAGGAGAGTCATCAAATGGAAGGCTAGGCTGGCAATTGTAGGTGCTAGTTTCTCAGGAACAATTTTAAAAAACTGTTTATATATCACAAATGTCTCTCCTATGTTGAATTTCCATAAGGCAAGAAACAAATAATTGAATAATGTTCAAGTGTAATTAAGATTTATTGGAGAGAATTTGTTTGCTTGTTCGTTCGTTCATTCATTCATTCATTTTATTTCTCATATTTCAATCAAAAATGGGACTCAAGGTAGCTTACAATAAAATTTTTTAACAAATACCATGAAAACATAAGATGGAAACAAGAACAAAATATTTGAAGCACACTAACATCAGGGTCTGTAGATGTTTCTGTGCTTCTGTGGCAGGCAGGACAAAACCGGAGTGCATGGGAACTTGTTTTCCTTCCCACCATAATGGCACCTATTTATCTACTTGCAATTTCTTGTTTTTGAACCGTTAGGTTGGCAGGGACTGGGACAGAGATTGGAGCTCATTCTGTCACACGGCACTCAGGTCTCGAACTGCTGGACTGTCGACCTTCTGGTCATCAAGTTCAGCGTCGTAACCACTTTTGCATTTGCAATAGGGCAGTGGAGGAGAGGTTTGCCGGTACTCTGGACTGCCAGAAAGACAAAATAGTGAGACCTAGAGCAACTCTCTGGTGGCAAAGGTAGTAAAGTTGGCCTATTTTGGGCAGATCATGAGAAGATTCTCTGGAAAAAGCAATAACGCGGGGAAAGGAAGAAAGCAGCTGGAAACGAGAAGACCAAATGTGAAATATTGTTCTTGAGATATATACATATATATTTTAAAATGTACTCTATGAACAATTTCATGATCTGCCTCCTACTTGGTTTTTTCCTCTCTCTGTCATATTTGTCAATCAGCACTTTACGTCTCCCTTTTTAAAGCGTTTTTATCTCTTTGATGCCAGCGTTTCCGATCTGACTAGTGGAGTTCATTATTTCCTTCTGCATCCCTAGAACACCCATATGTTGGGGACAGCTTTCCATTTTACATCAGGCAGAGACCTTTTTTTTTTATTTAGATGGGATTTTAGCCACTAATTGCCTGCTGAAGCATGACTTTTAATTAGTGGATGCTCTACTCTTTGAGCTTATAATTCCTTGGTGGCTTCCATGTTATAATTTGTTTCAATGTCTTTTAACTTCATAAGAAAGGCAAGATGTTAAATCAGTCAATCAGACAAACAATCCAACATGACTCCACCGGTTCTCATGTATTATATCAAGGGTTCCCAACCTTTTTGAGCTCAAGACCAGGTCATGCTCTCTCAGTCAGCTTTGAGGGGCGGATGGCCATTTTGCCCTGCCTGCATGAAGGAGGGATGCCATTTTGCCCCAACAGCTTCAAGGGGTTGGCCATTTTGTTGTGCAACCACAATGCATTATGCACACATAACCAGCTGCCTCAAAGAGAAGGCCATGATAGGTTAAGGCAGTGACGGCAAACCTTTTAGAGACTGAGTGCCCAGACAGAGGGGCTGGGCAAACTGTGCAGGGGGGAGGGAGGAAGCGCTTCCATTGGGGACCACAACCCCCCAAAACTGCTAATTTATCACAAAGTGCCAACACAGCAACAGGGGAGGAAGTAAACACTCGCATTGGGCTGCTGGACTCACATTGGGCTGTTGGTGGGGCAAACTCTGTGCAGAGGGGAGGGAGGAAGCGCTCCCATTGGGCGGCTGGGCAGAGGGGCAGGGCATACTCTGTGCTGGGGGAGGAAGGAAGTGTTCCTATTGGGCTGCTGTGCAGGGGTGGTGGTGGAATGAACTCTGTGAATGCCAACAGACTCGGCTCTGAGTGCCCCCTCTGGCATGTGTGCCATAAGTTTGCCACCACTGGGTTAAGGTATGTGTGACAAACTGAAATATCCACTGAAGAGCCTTGTCAGACCACTTCTCTCATTATTTGCTTAATCACTGACCTTCCCCATCAGATAAGTAGTGCAGGATATTAGCGGTCATTTTCCAATGCAGGCTTAAAATAAAGCACTTACCATATATACTCGACTATAAGACATCCTGAATATAAGCTGCGGTACCTAATTTGGACCTCTACAATTAGGAAAATAGATTGACCCAGGTATAAATCGGGGGTGGAAGATGCAGCAGCTGCTAGTGAGTTTCAGCAATTAAAATACATGAAAATGCGGCACAATTAATTTATTCAGACATTTGTGTGGGCATGTTTTCAAATTTTTATGGTAGTATTAGTGCTTTTAAAAAATGTATGTTTGAATTTGCACCACCACAGTTTTGGGACCCTTTGGGTCGTTGACCCGAGTATAAGTCGAGTCTCTTTTTTAGATCTCATTTTGGAGGCTAAAAAAACCTATATACTCCAGTATATACAGTATTGGTGCTGTGTTAGTCTGGATTTCCTGGAGTTTTGGCAATTAAAGGCAGACAGACAAAAGGGAATGAACATGAATTAAAGTTGTGTGTGTGTGTGTGTGTGTGTGTGTGTGTGTGTGTGTGTGTGTGTGAGAGAGAGAGAGAGAGAGAGAGAGAGAGAGAGAGAGAGATTGAGAAAGGGTAGAATATTTCTCCCTGTAGTAAAGGCGATTATGTGTAGGCATCATTCCTCATAGATGATTGCTTTTACCCCTTCCGCGCTTCATTAAAGGTGGTGACTCAACTAAGAGGATAGACGTGGAGGTTAACCACATCGCTGCCTTTTGGGGGATTAGACTCTTGTATAGCTGCACTGATTTCCCTCCATCTTTTTTTTTTCTTCCTCCAGAAGGAAAACGGTATTATCAGGCATCATAAATAAGGTCTTTCAAACTTGTGGCCAAGATCCGTTTGCAGCCAGGCAGAGATACCAAGGATGCTGGTGGCTCAGATATGAGCTGTGCATGAAAGGGAGAGGTGCTTCTTCTCCATAAGATGCCATCATGAATGACAGAGATAAACCTGATCACCTTTCATAAAATCATGACCCCCTCAGCACTTATCGTGACCGTTCTGCAATAGGCAGTCAGGCTTCAAAACATTACATGGGGGGCCTTGGGAACAATCTGTTTATGAAACTCAGATATTTTAAAAATGTTTTAAAACCCTTTTCCAATTTTCACCAATGTTTAATTGTTTTTGAATACCCGTATATACTCGACTATAAGCTGTCCCGAATATAAGCTGAGGTACCTAATTTTGACCTGGAAGCCCAGGAAAACAGATTGACCCGAGTGTAAGCTGAGGGTGGAAAATGAAGCAGTTGCTAGTGAGTTTCAATAATTAAAATACTGTACATGAAAATAGGGTAAAATTAATTAAATTGTTGGCGCATCTCAATCCAGTGCGGTCTTGAGACCCTTGTGGTATAAGCCGAGTTCCCTTTTTGGAGCTCATTTTGGGGCTAAAAAACTTGGCTTATACTCAAGTATATATGGTATATAGGTTTTAATAGTACAGTATTTTTATTGTGGTTCATACATCGATGTGCCCATAGCTCGTCAGATCTCAAACATGCTACAAATCTCAGAGGTTAGCAAATGGGAAAGCATTCAGGTTTTTCTCTTTACTTTCAAGATAATGAGATTTCTTTGCTGGTCTCTAGGAAAATCTGTGTATTTGAGACTCTGGCTTTTATGTGCATTTCTATATGGGTTCAAGTTATGTTTTCCTATCCTATAGCGTTTTTGGAAAGGTGGAAGACAGAAGGAGAAATTGGAGGCACTGTTCTGTCTCCTTTAGAGGCAGTGCTGGATGAAAAGCAAAATACAATGATAATACATTTTGATTTCAATTAGTGCAAATCTAAGAAGAACCTGAAATACTTTGTTCTCTGAAGTTTTATCTGGGTGGAACAAGTTGACATGTGCATGGGGAGATTTCACGTCCACTCCAGGAAATAAGATAAAATAATGGGCTTAGTGGTCAAGATGCTGAATTTGATGACTGGAAGGTTGACAGGTCAGCAGTTCAAAACTCAAGTGATGCATGATGGAGTGGGCTCCCATCTCTGCCCCAGCTCCTGCATTTTGAAAACAAGAAATTGCAAGTAGATAAACAGGTGCCACTTGAGTGGGAGGGTAAACAGCATCCCCTAGTCATGCCTGTCACATGTATACGGAAATGCCTGCAGATGTAGACAGTCCTGGCTCTTTGACTGTAACAGGAGATGAGCACTGAACCCTAGAGTCAGATACAACTGGTTTTTCAGCAAGGGAGACCTTTACCTTTAAAGGTAAAGGTTTAACTTGCTCGAAAGCCAGTCATATCCAACTCTAGGGTTTAGTGCTCATCTCTGTTCCAAAGCCAAAGAGCCAGCGCTGTCTGAGACCTTCCCATGGTCATGTGGCAGGCATGACTAGACCCTGGAGCGCATAGGACACTGTATACCTTCCCATCAAAGTGGTCCCTATTTATCTACTTGCAATTTCTTGCTTTCTTTACCCCCACCACCCACCCCCATAAAAACTAAAAAGAGGAACATGGGTTTCCTCCATTTGCCATTTACATGGTGTCTGTAATTGGTGGGAAGCAAATATGAAGTAGACCTCTTCCCAACAATCAGCTGCAAGGTCTGCATACAGGAATCAACATCAAAACTAGGGAGGGTGGCTTTCTAGGCTCAGCTGCCGTTTTGCTTGTTTTGCTCGGGATACCAACTGTGGTGCTAATTAAAAGCAAATTGCATAATCTTCTTGCATCAGTCAAGGGAGTCTGTCTTCGAATATGAGGCCCCCTGTGAAAGGATAAGGGAAAGGAGAACCCTCATGGACGTCGCAGAAAGCTGCAGGAGATCTGTGATATTGAGTGAGAGATGGTGGGTGCACTGCTTGTCACTCGATCAATTACACAGCTAGGATGCATTTCGGGCCAGCTGCCGTATCACAAGACTTGTCGTTGGCAGCAGGTACTGGAGCAGCGATAATGACATTTGTGTCGACTCATTATATAATAAGACACATTTTCTTTGTGATGTCTCTCTCCAAAATTATGTCCACATCAGAGATGCAGCTGGCATATTAATCTTTCTGGGGAAAACCGTTTCCGTGAAGCAGAGCAGGCTAAAATGAACAGTGAAAAAAGGCTGTGGTGTGTGGGTTTTTTTAATAAAAAACCCTAACAACTCAGTTGCATTACTTAGTGTGGAGGGAACCTTTGGTTGTGAAATTTTCAGACAACCTTGACAACTACAACTGCCACTTCTTCTTCTTCTGATGTATCCGAATCTCTTTGGTTGTGACATTTTCAGACAACCTTGACAACTACAACTGCTACGTTTTCTTCTTCTTCTTCTGACGTATCCAAATCTGAATATTGGCGATCCTCATGGTGATAAGCCATGATGACAGTCCTGAGAATATAATGCAGTGGCCTTTCATCTGCCTTCCACATCACAGCATGACATCCATACCACTGATCCAGTTCCACGTGTCACATACTGGTCCTGGGCCCTTTTGGTACGCAAAGTCCTCATCGGCCCCAGGCCAGGATAGAAGAATCTGCTGCCCTCCATCAAGAGGGATTCTAGTGGGATTTAATCCACTTGGGGACCATCACCCTTCTCTGTGGACATCACTGTCCGAGTCTGTTAGACCTCAGGATGGTCAGGTTAGTTAGCAATTTGCATTGAGTCACTGGCAGTAGGGTCTACTTTATTACCATAGCTGGATAACCTAGACAGACTCTACAATGGCCACTACTGCTTGTCAACATTGTGTTTGCCTCTTCTTGTATACTGCCAAGGCAAAATAAATAGGTGGAGGATGTTTTGTCACTTTATTAATGTTTTCAATTTTTAACAATCCTAATACGTCTGCACTAGAGTGTAAATTGATTTGCTCCCAAAGTAGCCTAGAAAATCAGATGTGCAGGTGTGTACACATGTTTCCAGCCAACATTGCATACACCCCTTGGAGATGTTAAGTTCTACCCTGTTTTATAACATTAATAAATTACAGTGGAACCTCGGTTAACTTAATTAATGCGTTCTCCGGGACATTACTTACAGTGAAAATTACTTTAACAAAATTTCCCATAGGAATGTGTTGAAAGCAATTTCCTGTAGGAATCCATTGAAAACCAAAATACTTTAACTGAAATGCAGTTTCCCATAGGAATGCATTGAATATCAATTAATCTGTTCCCAAAAAAAATCTGTAAACCGAGCCACTATTTTCTATGGATTTCCTTTTGTTATGCAAATTTTATGTTAACTGAACTGTTTGTTAACCAAGGTTTTACTGCATGTTACATAGCATAGGTTACTGCATACACAGACAACAACTATACTATACTACCATTTTTTTGACATTTATTGATATAAATATTTTTACAACCCTTATTGCCTCCAAAAAGACTTACTTGGTACTCTGCACTTCCATTTCCTTTCCTTTCCTTTTTTTATTTCTTTCCAGAAATTAGCAGCTGTTTCTGATTTCAGTTTTTTCCAACTTTGTCTTGAGGCCTTGCACTTCAGTTGTGATGGAGAAATGCATGTCTAAGTCAACACTGAGAAAGGTCCAGCTTATGATGACTGAGTGTTGACTGAGAAAGGTCCAGCTTATGATGACCCTATGAACAAATGGCTTCCAAAAGAAACCATCATTAATCATCATGTCTGGGTCTTGCAAATTAAAGGTGGTGGAATTTTCTCATGTTTGGGCTTCTTCTTTTCCTACTACCTTCCGCTTTTGCTATAATTATTGTCTTTCCCATTGAATTTCATTGCCCTACAATATTTACAAAATATTATCACTTCACTTTTGCTCCCAATGACATCTCTGGCATGGTTTGTTCCAGCAGTTGCTTATTCATCTTTTTAATGACCCACAGTATCCCTAGACTCATAAATGCATTGTTTGAACAGTCTCTGGAAAGAACCTGGACATTTTAGCTTTCAGTACCAAAACCATCATCATAACCATTGACTCCCTCAATGCCTCTGAAAGGAGTTGCAGAACAAAAAATGTATTGTTGGCCATGTATAACACACATTTTCTCTCATAATTTTTAATCCTCTCAGAGAACTCTGATTTTTACAACCATTATCAGATTTTTTTTTTTTGCTGCCACCCGGCTGTCATTAGGAAGAACCTTCTAGAAGAAAGATGCTTTATTTATTTATTCTCCTCTCCTGGTAATAACAGGCATCACTAAGGACTTCAAATTGCCTTAGTGCAGTGTCGGTGAACCTTTTAGAGACCAAGTGCAAAAGGAGGCATTCCCACACACCCATGTGATGTTACCAGCTCACCTCCAGTGACATCACACGGGGTGTGCCCGACTCCTAGGAGGGGTGGGTGGGTGTCTGGTCACCTCACCTCGCCCGGCTACTGCCACCTGGGCAGGATTTCAGCCTCCCTTCTCGCTTCCCCATTGGTGGAAGCGATCCTGCCATTGGCGCCAGCCAGGCTGGCAAGGGCTTCCCCTTGATGGCATGCATGCCAACAGAGAGGCCTCTGCATGCCACCCATGGCACGTGTGCCATAGGTTCACCACCACTGTCTTAGTGGCATAAAAATGCACTCTTTCATGTCAAATTTATTTGCTCACAAAGTGATTTTGTGACATTGATATTATTGTTCTTTGGGTGGGTAGCAAATATCTTCTCTCTTCTGGTTGACAAAGAAATAAGAGACCCTGTCAGCTTCAGGAAACCCATCTGACACCCTGCAAAAAGGATGGATAGAGGGAACAAATTGTCCAGAAGCTGTTGTAGTCAATAGGACATTGTAGTTGCTTGTGTGGGAACAATGGGTGGGCTTAGTCTGGTAGCTGAATAGTACTTGTCATATGATGTAAGCTGTTCAGGTGGGATTTGTATGTAATTGCCCTTTAGATTTGTGACAGAGAAGGGGTGAGTTTTGCTTTCTCCATATATCTTTAATGTTGTAATGATTCATCCATTTGGAGTCATTACTTTGGGTGATTAACTCTTCAAAATCTGGACTTAAATCCTTTGCCTTCCACTGGGCTTGTGCTAAGCTGGGGTGGCTACCTATTCTTTTTAAAATGTCGTTCATCCTCAACATCTGTATAGGAAGGAGGTATAATGTAGCCCTTTCAATGGTAAAATGGGAGGATGCCTTCCATTCATTTTTTAAGAGACCGCATTGCCCTAAGAACATCCGTCCGTCCCACCAGAGTGGACCAGAGAGGCTCTCTGGTTGTACCATCGGCTAGAGAGGCACACCTCTCTAGCACTAGGAGGAGGGCCTTCTCTGTGTCCGCCCCAGCCCTATGGAACCTCCTGCCAATTGAGCTACGTCTCCCGTCAGAGTTGCTGCCCTTTAGGAAGGAGGTTAAGACCTGGCTGGCAGGACAGGTTTGGGGTTTGGGTCAGACAGTAGCATCAGCCTGTTGGCTCATCTGACCCCTCCCTCTCTCAAAGTATGAACTTTTTAAATAATTTTTTTAATAATTGCATAATTTTATAACTTGGAAATATTTAATTTCTTTTAGCTTAACTTTTAATTATTGTATTAATTTATATTTTAACTGTGAATAGGCTATCGTATATTGATTTGTGGTTTTATATTGAGTTGTGGTTTAGCTATGTATTTTTAAATTGTGTATGTAAGCCTTTTTAAACCTTTGTTAGCCGCCCTGGGTCTCTTGGAGGAGGGTGGCATATAAGTCATAAATAAATAAATAATAAATTGGTGGATGGAAGGAACTTGGTGTTCAAAAATGCAGATGCCAAGGGACATCCATTCACAGATTAACCCTAATCCCTAAAATTAAAAATGTTACCAATATATTCAAGTTGTCTGCTCTTATCACTAACAGTATAAGTTATGCCTGCAGAAGGGTGATGTCATTTCCAATTGAGGGAAGTAAGGGTTAGATTTTCTACAATTAAAGAGTAAATGCACAGACTAACACGGCTACCACTTCAAAAATTTCATCTACAATTAAAGGCTATGAGCAGTTTATGGATCAGCATTACAGACAAAAATAAAGTAAACTAATTAAACTCTCCTAGCTGAGAGTGTGATAATGATCTGATAGGAGGAAAAAAATAATTACAATCCCCCTGCCTCTCTGCAGTGCACCAGGAGAAGTGTTTAATTTGCAGGTATTGTGAAGGTGCTCATCAGCCACTTCAGCATAAGGGGAAAGGTTGCTTGTGTTGTATGGGTGGGAAGATTCATAATGAATGATCCTAGACCAGTGATGGTGAACCTTGGCACTCCAGCTGTTCTTGAATTTCAATTCCTAGAAGCCCAAGTCCCTGTGAATCCACATGAATGTTCCACGGTAAACCCATTTGTGTGGATTCACAGCGACTTGGGCTTATGGGAATCGAAGTTCAAGAACAGTTACATTGCCAAGGTTGGCCATCACAGTCCTAGGCTGTTCAACAAGGGGCAGTCTGGACATGCTCTCAATCATGTGCACAACAGTGACGTCCTCTGGCACTTTGTTAGTAAGCTCCAGATTGTAGCAGAAAGTTACACCAACCTTCTATGACTGTCAGTAGCCGTCCAAACAGTGAACTGCATAATCACAATATTGTTCACTTCTGAAATCCAATAATCAGGTTACTTTTCTATATGTCCACAACAACTGTGAATTCATCCTAATTAGTCTAAAACTGACAAGCTAGATCCCAGCATGAGTGGGTCCACAGAAATAAGTGGGGTTTGTTCATTAACACCAAATATCATGCATTTCAATGGGTCTACTTGAGCTAGGACTTAAAAAAAGATTGTTAAATGTCATGGCATCATTGCTAAATATCATGGTACACCTTTCAGAACAACAGTTCACTGAAGCATGTTGGGGCTATTCTTTTCACATGAACCATTAAAATGAGATGAAAATAAAGAAAACAAGGTACAAATGATACTTAGACAACAGAGGAACAGTATACTAAATACTCTTTAAACTATGGATAAAACAGGAGGTAAATTCAGTGCATTCTACCACATCAGCATAACAAGAAAAGAGTTATTGATATTCAGATGACAGATGCAAGCAATTTCCACTGAAAGCCTTTGATATTACAATTTTTTGCTTCTCAAAACAAAACACAACAGCATGAAAGATGTCTGAATTAGAGATGATGAAAGTATTCTGAAAAATCAAAATTAGTCTCAAGTAAGAAAATCTGCTTCGATAAGGATATGAATATTCAGCCAAATAGCAGAAACTGTTTAGGCAGGTCTATTGTGCTCCAGGAAAAGCCCATGTTGTAAAACTTTATGTCTAGTTCTTTCCCCCCTTTTCTGTCTGGCAAATTTAGATCCTTGCTTCTGTTTCTTCTTAACTTTCCATTTCAAAATTTGTGCCACGCTCAAAGTGGCTTTATGCCACACATTTTGAAGCAAAAACACATGTTATCTCTCTAAGAGGTATGATCCATACCTATAAAGCAGAGTATCTGAATGATCAATGTGATTGATCTCCTCCTCAGATGCCTTCATTCTGAATGGTACAATATGCTAGGCTCCCTCAGAAACCTGCCAAGAGCATTATTGGCCAAATTTCCTCCTTTTACTATTTCTACATTTCCCCTTTCCTTTTCTCTCATGGAGACAAGCACAGAGAAACAGACACAGAGAACATAATGCTGGAACAATTCCAATTATAAAGCGATCTGAATATTTTTAAAACTAAGCCAGGTCATCCTGGTATGGCAATAAAGTAGACCATGCTGCTAGTGACTCAATGCTGAGTGTCAGGTGGCAGTTAACTAACCTGACAACCCTGAGGACTAATGGCCTTGGGTGGCAAAGTCTACAGGGAAAGGTGATGGTCCCCAAGTGGATTAAATCCCACTTGAATCCATCTTGATGGAGGGCAGAAGCTTCATCAATATATGCCTGGGGCTGATGAGGATTCTGCGTACCAAAAGGACTCAGGACCAGAAATGACTTGTGGAACTGAATGTGGGTGTGGGTGTCATGCTCTGATGCGGAAGGCAGATGGAAGGCCACTGCATTATATTTACAGGACTGTCTTAGTGACAATTTACATCAACTGCCTGTGCATGTCTCTTCATTGTCTCATTTCATGCAGAAGCAGGTCAGGAAGAGAGAGAAACCTTGATCCAGAAATTGGAGTCCATATCCCCACCCACCCCCAGTCCATGTGTCTTCCATGTAGATGCTAAAGGCATGGATGGGATAGAGAAGCCTATCTAAAAATGGAAGCCCATCTGTAAATATGTACTATACACACATAGGTTTCCACACCCAATTGTTCTGTATTCCCAGTGGTGTGGGAGGTTAACGTGTAGGCTCCCTATAGCAGACTTCCCAGTTCACTTCCTGACCTGCACCTGAGCTCATGGGAAGATCATGTGAAGAGAAAATTGCAGACAACAAATTTTACTTTGTTGTACCTGTTATATGCAGCATAAGAACCCCGTGGCTGTCTATACAACTACCCTGTAGGGCAGGGGAGCCCAAACTTTTCGGGCCACGGTTCAGGGGGCCAGTCATGTGGTTTAGCAGGCCGGTCATATGGTTCCTCCCACCTGAAGCAGAAGTAAAATGTGCCTTGCAATCTGTTTTGCAGCAGATGTTTTGCAATAGGATGAGATAGCTTTTTTAGGCTGCCATTTTCTCTGCTTAAAGCGGTGGTGCCCAAACTATGGCCCGTGGGCGGGGTCCAGCCCCTGAAGCCAATTCATCTGGCCTGTGCCACCCTCATCACTCCCAGAAGTGGAAATAAAATGCACCCATCTGGAAGTAGAAGTAAAACGCACATTTTAGATGGTGGTTCTTCCCTCCTAGGCTGAACATAGGAAGGAATAGAGGTGTGTGGGATTTCATGCTTTGACAGTTGTTTGAGAAGTTGCTTACTTCTGCAAGATGTCTTGATTTCCAACGGAGAAATGAAAGGAGTCTTTTCCTCATTAAAGTTTGTGTAGTCTGTACAAAATATCTCTCTACAAAATGTGCGCCTTTTACCTCCATGAATCAAAGCAGATGGACATTAAGCACAGAGGAATTGGCTGATTGATCCAACAAGATGCAAAGGACCCATCCAATGCTTTTAATTTATTTATTTTTTAAAAAAAATCCATACAACAAAGCACCAGCTATTGTAGTTTTGCAGAATGTGATTGAATGTGAGAACTCTTACTGATACCAATCAAAAATCCCTCTCCGTCTCACAGGCTAGCTGAAAAACGTGGTTTTTTGTTGTTCTCACATGCAAAAAATAAGACATGGTATGGTTTATGTCCCAGCTTCCTGTTTAATTTAGTAGAGGAGCAGCAGGAGGAGGTTCAAACTCAGCCAGAAACATTTCCCCCATTATTTGTCAATATAGCCTCAATGTGCTGCAGCGATGACCTGGCTGTCTGACAGCTATGGTATTCCTCTGGCAGGTGCAACTATGCCTCAAAGATGTTGGCTAGTGGTCCAGAATGGTTTTCCATTCTGGAACCGCAGGTCAGCTAAGTGGAGTCGGGTACTTGGGCAATGCACCTGGCCAATGCACTGCTCTAACTTGGCCAACTTCGACATTAGCCCAGCCGGCAGTATTGTTCCATTTAAAGTGGCTAAAGGAGCATCAAAAACATGGGCCTCAGTCCCCCATGCACCATCGAACCCTGCTATGGTAGCGGTTCGCACCTCCAGATGTCGTGAGCCTACTAAAACCTCATGGGAGAAAATGCTTCAATCTGCCACATCAAACTAGATGTGTGAAGTCAGGATCAACCAAGTAGTCAAGTAGTATAATCACACCTTGTGAGGACAGAAAACAAATTCAATTTGGAAGGTTAGACCTTAATTAAGCATCAGATGGTACAGGGCCATTTTCACCTTGTTTTAACTGTCTACATGATCCTCACACATTCTGTGTTACCCTGTTATTACTATTTCCCCCCCCCTCTTCTGTGGTAATAAATTAATGTCAATAGCCAGAGCTTTAACTTTTATTCTCGATGTGCCTACAGTATAAGTGTGGAGCTCTGATTTACCATTTCAAAGTGTTAACATTTCTAGCCTGAAACATCATTGCTTGATCAGAGATACAAATGTTCTCCCAGTGTCTGCAAAGAACTTTAATGGCACTTTATCTTTGCCTCTTGGGGGGCGGGGAGTAAGAAACAGGAGGGATTAAAATGCTTCCTTCTACTGCTTTAATTCATTGCAAACCAAAATAATGGGTTAATAATTCTGGCTGAAGCAAATATTTTTATGAGATTTTCAAAATTTGAAACCTGGTGTCAACATTTGATCACTGATTATTATTTTCTTTACAATCGGTTGATCATGTCAGATGAACATTGCACTGATAATGTCAAGTGTTCACCATGGGTAGGGCTATAACTTTCTTCTTCTGCCATATCCAAATCTGAATATTGACAATCCTCATGGTGATCAGCCATGAAGACAGTCCTGTGAATATAATGCAGTGGCCTTTCATCTGCCTTCCACATCGCAGCATGACACCTACACCACTGATTCAGTTCCGTAAGTCATTTCTGGTCCTGAGTCCTTTTGGTATGCAAAGACCTCCTCAGCCCCAGGCCAGAATTGATGAAGCTGTTGCCCTCCATCAAGATGGATTCAAGTGGGATTTAATCCACTTGGGGACCATCACCTTTCCCTGTAGACTTTGCCACCCAAGGCCATTAGTCCTCAGGGTGGTCAGGTTAGTTAACCACCACCTGACAATTGGCATTGAATCACTGGCAGTATGCTCTACTCCAGGGGTTCCCAAACGTTTCATGCCGTGGACCACACCCCCAGACAGCTGAGAGGGCCAGTCACATGGTTCTGCCATAAACATCGCTGTACATGCACCTGTGGCTGTCATAAACATATTTACAACAGCCATGGCTGCATTTTACAACAGAATAACGCATGGGCGTGTTTATGCATGTGTGGGCACATTTTATGGCTGTTGTAAATGCTTCCACTTCTTGCAGTGGGAAGTGCAGCAGCGAACCACATGAAATGGTGCCATGGGCTGGGTCCGGCCTGTGGGCTGTAGGTTGGTCACCCCTGGTCTACTCTATTGCCATAGCAGAGTAGCCTGGCTAGACTGGAGATAACCTGACCAAACTGGAAGGGCTGTAACTACAGTTTGGATACAAGCGATGCAACAATCAGACCTTCGTGCATTCAGGACAAATCTCTGCAGAGGTGTTTTTAATGTACTATATACAGTAAATCACCGGATAACAATTGGATCAGATAACGCTAAAATCGCATAACGTTAAGTAATCTGGGGAGGAGAATTGGATCGAATAACATTAAGGTCCTATGGAATGGATTGGATAACAATCGCTAAAGCCTGTGCGGTTACAATGTATCTCTATGGAGCTTCAACATTATCCGATCCATCCCATTGGATTTTAACATGGATCGGATAACACTAAAAATCGGATAACACCAAGACTTGTGGAACCATGTTTTAGCGTCATTACGGTATACTCAAGTATAAGTTGGGTTTTTTAGCATCCAAAATGAGGTCCAAAAATTGGACTTAACATATACTCGGGTCAACATAAACACTCAAAAACATACCTACACAATTGTCTAAATTAATTAATTTTACAATTTTTTCATCTATTTTAATTATTGAAACTCATTAACAGCAGCTGCATTTTCCACCTCTGACTTATACTCGGGTCAATCTATTTTCCTAGTTTTAGAGGTCCAAGTTAGGTACCTTGACTTATATTCAGGACAACTTATAGTGGAGTATATACGGTATTTAGTTGCAAATTCTTACAGTGCTGCAACAGGAAACTGTTGGCATTTACCTGGAGAGATTGCGTGGCTCTTTCTGTCTGCCAAAGTCCTTCCCATTATCCCAACAGAGAGTGAGCAGGAGAATAAGTTCCACCAGTAAATTAATCACTCATCTCCTCTCATGCTGATCCGCAACGAGCTGTGAGTGGGAAGCAAATTGGAGAGCGAAGCAACAGGCACAGATTGAAAATGCCTCTGCTAATGTAAGAATGACACTGAGATGGTTACAAAGGCAAGCAATTATCACTCAAGTCTTCCTTGTCACCAGGCGAGATGGAAATTCTGTTTAAATTAATGTTATGCCACATCATACAAGCAACAACGCCCAGTCACTCTGTGTTCAGTCACGATAATGAAATTGTAAATCTGATTAAAACAAATGCTTTTGACAGACAGAGCATGGGGAGAGGGAGGAACATGGCATGATTTGCTTTGAAGTTCACTAGTGGGAGTTCTCAATGTGAGCTGAACTGTTGTTCATATGATGTATCAGAGGCACAATGTAAAGAATAATTAAAGCCAAATCCCAAATCGTAAAAATAGATTGCCAGGTGGGGGTGGGGTGGGGATGAACTATACATTCCTCTGTGTATGTGTGACTGTGTAGCTGTGTACCATGGAACTGTAGTGGCTCAGTGGTTAAGACGCTGAACTTGACAACTGGAAGATCAGCAGGTCAGCTGTTCAAGACCTGAGTGCTGCATGATGTCCCAGCTCCAGTTAACCTAGCAGTTCAAAAGCATGAAATTGCAAGTACAGAAAAACACCAGATGATGCTAAAACTTGGTTCCACAAGTCTTGGTGTTATCCGATTTTTAGTGTAGCTCCATAGAGACACATTGTAACCATACAGGCTTTAGCGGTTGTTATCCGATCCATCCCATAGGACCCTAATGTTATTCGATTCAGTTCTCCTCTCCAGATTACTTAATGTTATGCGATTTTAGCATTATCCGATCCAATCGTTATCCGGTGTTTTACTGTAGATAAATAGGTACCACTTCAGTGGGAAGGTAAACAGCATTCTGTGAATTCTGGTGTCTAGTCATGCCTGCCACATGTCTATGGAAATGTCTGCAGACGCAGGCAGCGCTGGCTCTTTGGCTATAAACAGAGATGAGCACTGAACCCTAGAGATGGATACGACTGGCTTTCCAGCAAGGGTGACCTTTACCTTTACCCATAGTTGTGTAAGCCTACTTTGGTCTACAGAGAAATGTAAATTTAAGCCGGTCCTTGATTTATTTTTATAAAATAAATTTATTTATCTATCAAGTAGATCGGGGGTCTCAGCCTATGGCCTGCAGCCCCATTTCATGTGGCCCTCATCATTGTGGCTTCCAGCGGTGTAAATGTGCCCACAGGTGTTGTAAATGCATTTACGACGGCTGTGGACATGTTTTACAGCAGCGTTTACGGTGGGAGGAACCACCGTAGCTGGCCCGCTCAGCTATCTGAAGGGGCATGGTCTGGCCCACGGCCTGAAAAGGTTGAGAAACCCTGAAGTAGATAGTCACACACACACCAATTTATATAATAAAATCTTGATGTGGTTTCCAGATAAAATTTCTAAATTTAGCAACACATGCCATTTTTATTCCTAAACAGGAAGGAAGTGGATAGAGCATGTAGCAGACAATTAAACTGGCAGTTTGTTCCATTACTAGATGAGTAGTCATGTGACACAAATTAATTACACCCCGATGTCAGACGGTTGATTTCACACTTAAAACACATTTTATTTCCATTTAGATTAGCTGTAGGTGATGGCGATGCCACACTGACCCCTTGGATGTTCTGAAATGTTGGCTCTTTGGACAACATGCACCTTTCCCTTAGTATTTCTGAGCATTTTTTTCAACACCGATGTTCAAACGCCCTGCCTAGAAATGACATTTATGTGATTTAAAAGACTGTCTTGATTGTGACTGAGATCTACTTGGGCGGTTTGTGCTCTGCTTCAGACACAAGAGCACTATAGCGGCTTAGACATTAAGATGCTGAGTTTGGCGACCAAAAGACCAGAGGGTCAGCAGTTCAAGACCGTATACTGCACCATGGAGTGAGCTCCTGTCTCTGCCCCTGCTCCTGCCAACCTAGCAGTTCGAAAGCAAGAAATTGAAAGAAGATAAATAGGGAAGGTAACAGTGTTCTGTGCACTCTGGTATCTAGTCATGCCTGCCACATGACTACAGATACATCTGCAGACACAAACACCACTGGCTCTTTGGCTATAAATGGAGATGAGCACCGAACCCTAGAGTTGGACATGACTGGCTTTGGAGCAAGGGGGACTTTAGCTTTACTTTAAAAAGCAAGAGTGGTAATCTCTAACCCAAAACAATGGCAATTAATTTCAATTTCCCTTATCTTAGCCCAGAAATCTTGCACGCTGTTTCCAAAAAGAGGCTCTCCCTTCCATGCCCTGTCCTCAAGCACTACTACATGGCTACACTTCAAAAATCTACAATTCAAAACTTCTTGACGCTGAATACGCTTTCCACACGCGTCTTTTCATAATTGGTTTTCCCGACTAGCCCATTCTGTGATGTGTAATTGTTAGCAGTTGTAAAAAAAAGATAACTCAGTTTTTAAAAGCCTAACGTTTGCTCCAAGCAGATAAAAACTGTGACAAATTACGGTCCCAAAAAAATCATAAAAGTGGAAAGACATGTTAATAACCAAAGGTGAAGTTTCATTTGGAGGTCAGCAGGAGTTATTAAAGTGGTCAGTAATTCCAGGGTTTGCTACTAGTAATTTTGACCATATCACTTATCTATCCTGGTCCATGCTTAAAAATCTCTCTTGGCGGAAAAAATATATATAATCCACTAAACGTAATGCAGGAGGTCAGGGATGACCGTGGAGAGAAGCAATCTAGTCAAAATAAACCATGCTTTCAACTGCAAGACATTCAAATTCCCATTCTATTAAAATGCTTCCACTCTCAGCCATTTCACCATAATGTTCAGATGCTTCATTTAAAAAAAAAATTACCTGAAATATCTTGAGAGAACGCTTACCGACCACAGGTAATGAAGAATAATTAGACAAGTCTGCCACTCTTTGTAAGGCTAGAAGACAGTTGAAGGGGAAGGAAGGGAACCATAAAGTTAAATTTACGGAGAAATTAAATAATATTATAGCAAGGGCAAGTGATACTTTTACTGTGCTGTCAGGCCATTTCTGACTTCTAGGTTTTTCTAGGTAGATAAAATCTCTCTCTCTTGTGTGGGGTTGTGTGGTAATTCTGGCTAAAGTAACCTAGTAAAGGTAAAGGTTTCCCTTGCTCGAAAGCCAGTCATATCTGACTCTAGGGTTCAGTGCTCATCTTTGTTTCAAAGCCAAAGAGCCAGTGCTATCTGCTTCTGCAGACGTTTCCATGGTCATGTGGCAGGCATGACTAGACACCAGAGTGCACGGAATGCTGTTTACCTTCCCACCAAAGTGGTCCCTATTTATCTACTTGCAATGTCTTGCTTTCGAACTGCTAGGTTGGCAGGAACTGGGACAAAGACGGGAGCTCATTCCCTCCTGCAGTACTCAGGAATTGAACTGCTGACCCTCTCACCTTCCAGTCAGCGTCGTAGCCACTTCCTCCTCCTTCCCAGTTGCCTATCTTCTTTGCTGTGTCATCCGCATTGTGTGCCTGTGGGCAAGGTTTTTTTTTTTATTTCACTATCCTGCTGGGGGCAGGATGGTGGGCTAAAAATACTAACAATGACTATTATGACAAAGACAAGCATCAGCATCCAAGCCCAATTGTCAAAAACGCTTGATATAGCTTTAGTCAGAAAATACCTCAAGTGGTTAAGACACTGAACTTGAAGACTGGAAGGTCGGAGTTCGATACCTAAGTACTGCATGACAGACTGAGCTCCCATCTCTGTCCTAGCTCCTGCCAGCCTAACAGTTTGAAAGCAAGAAATTTTATTTATTTATTATTTATTAGTTCAAATTTATATTGCCGCCCACTCACCATGGCGACTCAGGGCGGCTTACAGACAATGCATTACATTACAATACAATATGTTGGGGTGGGCACAGGGGATATTGTAAATTGCAAGGAGATAAACAGGTACCACTTTGATGGGAAGGTAAACAATGTTCCGTGCACTCTGGTGTTGAAGCATGCCTGCCACATGTCCATGGAAACATCTGTAGACACAGACTGCTCTGGCTCTTTGGCTATAAACAGAGATGAGCACTGAACCCAAGAGTCGGATACAACCGACTTTCAAGCAAGGGTGTCCTTTACCCTAAGAGAAGGAGAGAAGAAGAAGTGGACACCAAGAAAACTAAGCAAGAGAATAACCCTCAACATCCTCTGAATGGATATGGGCCTTAAGTCCACCGGCTCAGATCCAGGAGGAACTTTATGACAAGAACAAACATTCTTGAGGATACACAAAAGCAAAACAAAATCAGAAGATAGAGAAAGTTGCTCACTGGACAAAGCTGAGGAACATGACCTCCCCTATGTTACATGGTGGACGCTGAATAGGCTGAAGGTTTGGAGTGCCTAAAAGCAAGACCAACATGCTCAAGTGGTAGCAGCTGGTGGACAACAACACTCTGTGTGAATGTGGAGAGATACAGAATCCAGCTCATTTAGTGGTCTGCTGATTACTGCCAGAAATATGCCCCGATGAGAACTTGAGTTTGGCCAACGACAAAGTGAAGAAAGTGGCTTCATTTTGGCAGCCCAGGGTTTGACTGGGACATGAAAGAAGAATTCTGCTGGGTAAGGATTTGGATCAAAACCTCTGGTTCCCTCAGCTTTCCCACAGATAAACATGTTCAGCCCACTTAGGTCTCTCTGCTGAAAGCACTACTCCTTTAATACCCCTATGCTTTTCTTCCTCCTGTGGGAGCTGGTGCTCAGTGAAGAAAACCTCCACATTATCAACTACAATTGCAGTAATTTTTTAGTCTAATGGGGGAAAGTACATAGTCCTTTGAAACGGGAGTCATAAAACAACATTGTGTGATATTTTTTACAAGCTGTGTTTGTGCTCAGAAGAACCTCTGGTTGAGTGAGCGCTTCCTTCTCAGAGCCTCTGTAGACTAGATTAACTCTTCTTTATCAAAGGAGCAGTTTGTTAATAAATTATGGGCCTGTTGTAGAGTGCAGCGAGGAGATAGAAAACATTTGCATTGCAGTGAAAGATTGAATTGTGTGTGTGTGGCAGAGGGGTGGGGTTGGGGTCTTGCTACACGAGAAGCATTTAAGGAGCGAAACATCAGCTGTTCCAGAAATTATAAGAATAACACACTTGAGTTTTCATAAAATTCCTCTTTTCCAATATGGATGACATAAAGTGTCCACCCTGTGTCGTTTTTCTCTCTATTAGCAATTTGCATTTTGTGACTTCTACTTGAATACCTCCAACAGAATATAACAGTATGGTTAAAAGGGGGCAGGTTAGCCCCAACCCAAAATTTCAGGGTGGGTGACCCTCCCCTGCACTGGCACAACTCAAGGGTTGGAATCTGCAATAAAATATTATAATATGGTGTATTTTCTCCCTTGGAATTATTTGTTTTCCAAGGTAATTGTGTGACATATTTTTTGTGCAACAGAGGTGTCTGTTTGACTGGGGCATCGCTTTTTTGAAAGCCTCCTTCATTTGAAATGTTGGCTGGATCAAGTGAGTCAGAATCCATGAAAGTGCATACTGAGATTCATTCACAGGGGTTTGCAACCTCTGGCCCATGGGCTGGACCCTGCCCATGGCACAATTTCATGTGGCCCAGATTGCTGCTGCCACCACACTGGAAGCAGATACATTTAAGGGCTGTCATAAATGCATTTACGACTAGCCGTAAATGCGCCTGCAGCTGTTGTAAATGCATTTACGACAGCCTCAGATGCATTTTATGGCAGTGTTTGCACTGAGGGAATGCATGTGATCAGCCTGCTCAGCTGTCCAGGGGGTGTGGTCTGGCCCACAGCATAAAAAGCTTGGGAACCTCCTGTCTACAATGTTAAATGTAGGGTTTGCTGTTATCCACTGTTCTAGAATTTAAGTATGGTGAAGGCAGATATCTAGACTGTAAGTATGGCATGTGTGGTATGGGCATTTCGTGAAACTGAAGCTTGGAGAACTATTCTCAACTGCTCTACCTTATGCCCATTTATTTTCCAGATGTTTCTTAGACCTTTTAGCAAAGTTTATAACTTTGCTTTTCTGATAATTAATCTCCAGAGTTGCCAACGCTCTTCTAAGATCTATTGTCTGTTTGACTGAGAGAATTGCATCATCATCTGCATATAGGAACGTGTGTATGGGTTTATCAGCAGGTTTGGGAGGGTGGAAGGCAAGGCTTCTTAGATGATCAACCATATCATTGATGAAAGTTAAATAGAAGTGAGGCCAGTACACAGCCTTGCTTGACACCCTTCAACGTTGGTAACGGGTCCGTAAGGTGTCCCTGCTTGGAGTATCTGACCTTAAGATTTGCGTTGGTTGTTATTATTATTATTATTATTATTATTATTATTATTATTATTATTATTATTATTATTATTATTATTATTATTATTATTATTATTATTATTATTATTATTATTATTATTATTATTATTAGATGGTAAATGTTTTTATATAACCTAAAAAAAAGGATGCCTGAAGGGCCGTGGGGGAGAGAATAAGAGAAGGGAAAGATTTATGGAGGTGAAGATGCTTAAATGATAGATTAGACAATGTCATACCATATTTGATGTCTTTAACTGGGGAAATGTGTAGCAAAGCCAAATGTGAATTAAGCTGCTAAATTCCCAATCTCTTTGCAGGTTTCTAAGCTTAGTTCAGGTTCAGGTGTTTCAAAGTTCAAACGCAGCTTATCCACTTTATGTTTGAATAACAAGCTGAACAGGGAAAGATATTCCCCTCTACCGAAGCAGCAATCTCTCCCTCTCCTTCCCCCATCAGTAGGCATTTCAGAAGAGTAGGCAAGAAATAAAGCAAAGGAGGAAACTGAGATATTTCTTGTGGGATATTATATTAATACTCTGCAGCCAAAACTCTTTGATTGAAATGAGCTGTGCAGGCACAAGGCCGGCCTTCTAGGACACCCGTTTCCTTCCCTACAGATGAGTTTTGTCTCCTCCAGCTGAAAAGACGCACAAAAATGTCTATTCATAATAGACAGATAAAATATAATTTCTTATGACTATAGATAAAACTGACCAATTTACTTTCTTTAGGCACTCAGGTGAGGATTAAATGAACACTTGAGGGAAGGTAGAAGCATAGCCTCAGTCTCTGTTTCATTGCTCTCTTCGCATGGAACAAGGTGGTCTAAAAAAGAATATCTCTGCTACATGTCGAGACTGTGGCCCTGATCCAAATTTAGCGGTTTAAAATGCATATCCATTGAAACCGATGAGATTTAAGTGAATCATAATGAACATGCTCAGCACATGTCAGATAGTACATAAAACAAAATAAAGAAGGCAAAAAGCTCAGCACAGTGAAAGATGATGGCTTCAGATACATGGTCAAAGTGAACTGTATTTATTTATTTTATTATTTATTATTCAAACTTATATTGCCGGCCCACTCCAGCTCACAAGAAGAACAAAGACAAATCAACCATCCACAAACCCATCGCCAGCAATAGATTAAAAGATTTAAAAGTTACCTAGTCACAAAATACAAAGTTACAATTTAAAAGACTAAAATTAAAGTTAAATTTAAATTGAGTTACATGATTAAAAGAAAGAAAAGAACCTTTACCGGATTAGGCTGAACTTTACAGGAATTATTCAACGCACTAGAATTATTTTGAGCTGTACCACAGGTGTAGTTCCCAGCCAGAGAAGACCAAAACCAGGGGGAAAGGTAAGGCAGATAAGTTGCTAACCAAAGCAGAAATCCAAAGTAGGGTGATCCCATGCCATAGTCAACAATAGCCAAAAGGTCAAAGCAAGACCAGTATTTAGCAGAACCCACCTGAAGAATCCAAAAGTGTCACCTAAGTAGTCCATGCATAAGGAACCTCAAGAAATGCTCTCTCTAATGGCTTGTAGTCCCAACGGAGGTGTTTTTTTTTTTTAATAGATGGACTCCTAGAGTCCCCCCATGACACTCAGTTGTAGATGTTTGGTTGACGAACCATAGCTTAGACCACAAGGCTTGGATTTTCGGTCTCCCTAGGAGTGAAAACCATATCTTGTGGAGACCCGCCTTCCTAAAGCCACTCTTTCTGCCATGGACTAGAAGAGTCTCACCTCCTCCTCTGACTCAATTCCTGCCAGTTTGCCATCCACAGGCATGGGTTCCTGGTTGACCAAAAGTCCAAGGTCTAGATAGTTGGGCAATTATTCTTTGCTACTCTGGCCTGGAGTGTTAGGTAGGGATGTGGGTTTTAGATATATATATATTTGGTCTAAATATACCATAATTCTTTACTTTGGGAGTTCTACCTGACAAACACAGATATCTAAACATGGATCACCTGGAAGAACGGCCTTGACTGGAATTCTTTAAAGCTGAGCTTCCACCCAAGCTTCCTGTTTAACCCCCAGTGCTAGCTGGGAGCTAAATTAGGCTGAGCAAGGCCTACCTCAGCCTCAAAACCTTCAGGTTGAGATATTTCTACCTGTCATATTTATCTGTCTGTGATGTAGCAACCAGAATGGAGAATTGTGGAGTTTAGAATCCATAAATTCTGAAAGACCCATCCTTTATGTCAGATTCATTGAAGGACTCCAGTGTTCGAGACATGACACCAATTTCTCAAGTAGGTACAACATCTTTATAGCTCCTGTGGCATTCAGATTACATCCTGTATTGACTTCTTCTCTAGCAGTGTTTGTTAAGAATGATCACACAGGATATTTGACTGACACAGTCATTTTCATACCACGTGTAATTCACCAGTATGGCACTCGAGGTGTGTAAAAATAGCTCACTGCTTCAGCTTCACATTATCTCCTAATAGAGACAGGGGACATCCCCATCTGAACCCATGGAAAACCACTGTCAGTGCAGGCTAGGGATGGGTAATGTCCCATTTCCCACTAGCACTGAACATCTACCAGCTTCATCTCCCTTCCTCCAACTCCTGCCCCCCAGAAGTAATTGTTTGGGGTCTTTAATGGGTGAAGAATAAAATGAGCATGACAATTGAAAACTAGACCTCCTGGATGATGTGGTCGGTACAACTATGCCTTCTTCTTCTTCTTCTTCTTCTTCTTCTTCTTCTTCTTCTTCTTCTTCTTCTTCTTCTTCTTCTTCTTCTTCTTCTTCTTCTTCTTCCTCTTCCTCTTCCTCTTCCTCTTCCTCTTCCTCTTCCTCTTCCTCTTCCTCTTCCTCTTCCTCCTCCTCCTCCTCCTCCTCCTCCTCCTCCTCCTCCTCCTCCTCCTCCCGATCAAACCCTGGATTGCCAAAATGAAGAAACTGGCAAAATTAGACGACTTACTATCCCTGTGGGTAGACAATGACAAACTACATGTGTATTGCAGGCGTCACAATTTCAACCCCTGTTGTAGACATTACTGAGCCAGTTGGAATGGTGATCTGATTCAGTACAAGACTACAATACCTCCTCTATTAAGGTTGATAATCTGAGTCATCTGTGAACCATTTGGGGATTTTCAAAATGAGATGTGCCCTTCAGTTAACTAAAGTTTCCTAAACTTCTCAGTCCAACCAATGAAAATATAGTTGTTGTTGTTGTTGTTAAAGAAGTGAATAATTTCCACTTCCCCTCCTCAAACTAAAGGAGGGATTCATCTTCAGACTCCTCAATAACCACACTAGCTATCTGAAGAATGTGTTCCTTGTAGCGGGTATTTACATATAACTTCATAAACATTGCTATCTATGTATTATATCAGCCTTAAAGATTAGGAATATGGATTTGTTTTCCCAACTGGTGGTTTGACATGCTAACCTTAGGCTGTGAGCAAACACAAAAATGTATGACAGGACTCTCGTGGTTTTTTACAAATTAGAAGAACAAAAAACATCATTAGCCCAATCTCTTTACAGGAAACAGAAGCTCTACAAAGAAGGATAAATTGTTAATGGGAAGTCACGTGCCCAATGATTTTAACCAGTAAAATGTAACGAGGAACATAACATCCCATCTATTGCCAATCGTCAGTTACCAGATGGTAAAAAAGCACCTAATGCAGCAATTATTTTTGATCCTTTAAGGACTTGTTTACACAGTTGGTTATCCTCTACTAGCAAGCCTTTAATTCCCTTCAGTCTTAATTTTTGTTTGCATGTTCAGATGGTGAGACAGGACCTTGAATGAGGGAACAAAAGTCTTTCAGATTCGTTGCTGTTTCCTCTCACAGTGCTACACATCCTAATGCACATGCATTGTGAGACTCTTTAAAGCAGGGTTGGCCAACCTTTTGCCACTGCGGGCCTTGCCATGCCCCCAGAACAGCTGAGTGGAAGTGGAAGCGGGTGCATTTACGGTTGTCGTAAATGAGCCCACTTCTGCATTTATGACAGCCATTGGCATGTTTGGCTGATAGCACTTCCAGGTATGGGAGTGATGGTGATAGGCCAGGTGGAATTGTATTGTGGGCCAGATCCAGCCCATGGGCCATAGGTTGAGAACTACAAACTACAAATTATCAATTTTTCTCCTCTTCTTCCTCCTCCTCCATGTCTAGACCAGGCATGGAACGGCCAAAATGAAGCCATCTTTGGGGAGCTCATTCTGTAATTCCTTTTTCCTGACCTAATGTGAGAAATATTAGATGGCACAAGGTGGCTGTTGCCTGGGGTACACCTGATTGTAGTTCAAAAATACCACAATCTTTGAGGAAGGTCTTTCTGTGTACCCCACATTATTGATATTATTAGATGAGATGATAACTTCAAGGCTGAATATTTTTTAATGGTTGGAGCAAGAGCTCTTGCCAAATTAGGTTGCTCTGCTTTTTGCAAATTAAGTTGTTGAGTTTTGTGATTGGTTTCTTTCTTCGTTTTTTCAGTCCCCATTATCAGGAGTTCTTTGTTTGTTTTTAACTGTACCCCCAAAGACAAAAAGGTCATACTATCCTTTAAAAATAAACATCTTTGTTTTGCACTGCATAGTCATACTCTCAGAAGCATCCCAGTTGCACAGTTCTGCTTTAATTAATGTTAGTGTTTCTTGAAATTCGGATAAGTGGGAATAAGAGATGGACTAATGAGCTTGGCTCATTCATTCATGCCGAGTCCAGGAAATTACTGTTGTTAGAATAGGGCACCAAAGCATGTACAGGTGATGTGACCCACACTTGGGAGGACATTTCACATATGAATTACCAGACAAGCCTGAATAGAAGATAGCATGGAGTCTGGGATTAAATTAGGCTCTGCATAAATTCTGCAGTTCTTAATGAGTTGTGATTCCACCCAGTCTCCCTCAACCATTGATGCACCTGCATTTACTCTTGAGTGGCTCTTTCTGTCACACGAAAAGATTAATGGTACAAAGAAACCACTTTTGAGCTACCACACAAACCAAATTATGAGGCGTCTGCTGTGAAGAAAGAAAGATGGGACTCATAAGGCTGAAGGTTCACATTGAAATATATATTGTTTGTGTATGCCTTCTCTAACCTCTCCTTTTTCTTCTGCCATATCCGAATCTGAATACTCGCAATCATCATGGCAATCAGCCGTGAAGACTGTCCTGAGAATATAGTGCAGTGGCCTTTCATCTGCCTTCTACATCTCAGGATGACACCCGTACCACTGATCCAGTTCCATGTGTCACTTTCTGGTCCTTTTGGCACGCAAAGTCCTCCTCAGCCCCAGGCCAGGATGGATGAAGCTGCTTTTTTTGTTGTTCAGTCGCAGTCGATTCTGACCCTTTGTGACCCCATGGACCACTGTCCGCCAGGCACCTCTGTCCTCCACCATCCTCCTCAACTCACTCAGCTCTGTGCCCATTGTGTCTACAATACCATCTAGCCATCTAATTTTGGGCCACCCCCTTCTTCTTTTGCCCTCCACCGTTCCCAGCATCAATGGTTTCTCAAGTGAATCCTCTCTTCTCATTTGATGTCACTTGGTTCATCCGATTGGGGCGGGATAGCAAGTGCAACTAATAAATAAATAAATAAATAAATAAATAAATAAATAAATAAAATGTCCAAAGTACTTTAGCTTCATCTTTACTATTTGATCTTCTAAGGAGCAGTCAGGGTTGAGTCAAGTGAAATTTAATTTCTCTAACTAGTGTGCAGATTGTCTTTTAATTTTGGAAGACTGGGGAATCTGAGATCCTGTCTATGGCTTCTATTTGACAATTCTGACGTAAACATACACAGACAGAGAACTTGAAAGCTAGGTCAGTTATTGGAATTTTCAGGTACCTTATGTAATGAAATGTAACAGCTGAGGGACCATGGTCCAACATTTCATTGAGTCGTAAAGCTCATAAGAAGAAGACATAAAAACCTTACCTTAGCAATAACATAGTTGAGTCTCCTGGGTTTCAAACCCAGACTGTTAAGTTACTTATTGAAAGTCCTGGGTCTAGATGGGCTGAGTCTCTCTATTTCAGTTTCTACCACATTCAATTTTTTTTTTTAAAAAAATCTAAATTCTTTCTATTCCAGGTATGAATGCATTCATGCTCTTTTGAATATTCTTATCAAAACCAAGCTGAAAAGAGTTTGCCCCTTGCAACTAGATATTTCTTGTTAGGCTGGTTTTTTTACATACAGTGAGTCATTTTCAGAATGGAATTAATTTTGTCTCCAGCATACTAAATTGGGCCCTGTTTTGATTTTGTGGTATATATGGCTAGGACTCAAGCATGTTCCTCTGATGGATCCCACTTTTCCTGCCAGATTGAGCAATTGCCTTCCTCAGCTTTCTAGTATCCTGAAAATCTGCTCTAGAGTGCTAGAACTCTCTGTAGAGTAAGTTTTTTAGAATTACCAGAGGCTTTAGAATATGTGGCCTGCTGCCAGACCCGGAAGTGGAAGCAGACAAGTTTACGTCACCCACACATGCACAGAATGCAGCTAAATGCATTCTGCGTATGCACAGTGCACATTTTACTTCTGGGTGGGTGGAACCATGTGACCGGCCCGATCGGCTGCCCAGGAAGCATAATCACGCCCATGACCCAAAAGGGTTGAGAAAACCTGAAGTTGAATAACAGACGATCCCTGATTGGGGTTAGATTTACTGTTCTGGGTATTTGTCTTGCCCAGTTGATCTGTTCTTTGACCATATTCGATGGCTATCATAGCCGGAGAAATGCGCTTTGTAGACCCTTGCACTTGGAATCTCTTGTCTTGTGGCTCTGAGCAAATGTGGTTGTACCTGAAAGGTTAGCTGAAGACAATGGAGTTTGTTGTGTGTTCAGGATGAAAGCTGGAGGCCTGTAGGTAGGTATATCAATCAGTGGGCTTTTAAAAAAATACATTTGTACATTTTATAAAAGTAACTTTTTTCAGCTCTGCTTGTAATATCGATAACAGCTAACAATATCATCCATTGGCATTCCCTGGTCTTCTCTGCGTAAACATGCTTTGTCCACCCTCCTCATTCTGCATTTTTGGTGTGGTCTTGAGCTCATCTGTTCCTGCTCTGATGTAATCTTTCACAAAGGCTGGCAGCCCTTGACAGACAACAGCTTGAGAGATCTATTAATATTTCATCATGCTTTTAAGAAAATTTGGCCCTCGGGTCTGAGCGCAGGCATATACAGTCAAACCTCGCATAAAGAGCGCCTCGTTTAAAGAGTAACTCGCTCAAAGAGCAGAATTTTCTCTAAATGTTCGCTTCACTTAACAAATAAAACCAACCAAAAACTCACTTAACAAATAAATCGGGGTTCGTAATCTCCCCCACAATTGGTCACTTACAATGGTGTTTCTCTTAAAGAGCAAACTCGCTTAAAGAGCAATCCTGTGGAACCCATTACGCTCTTTAAGTGAGGTACAACTGTATAATGCTTACCAAAAGATTTATACATGAAAAATAGCTGTTCTATAGGTATGTCCCATTGCTCTCTCCTGCTTTCTTACATCTCTCCTCCACCCACCAATTGAAAATCAGTTATTTGTTTGACCTTCTCCACAATTAAATAGTCAGTTTACAGTGGCTCAGATGGTTAAGACGCTGACTGGAAGGCGGCAGGTCTACAGTTCAATACCCGAATACTGCACAATGGAACTCCCGTCTCTGTCTCAGCTCCTGCAATTCAAAAGCAAGAACTTGCAAGTAGATAAATAGGTAACACTTTGGTGGGAAAGTTGACAGTGTTCCATGCACTCCAGTGTCTAGTCATGCTTGCCACATGTCCACAGAAACATCTGCAGACACAGATAATGCTGGCTCTTTGGCTATAAACAGAGATGAACACTGAACCCTAGAGCAGGAAACGACTGGCTTTTGAGTAAGGGCAACCTTTACCTTTACCTCATTAACTTTACTTCATTAACATATGCTCTGCTTGGCAACTTAACACTTTTAAGATAGAAAAGGAGACATTTAAAACTAATCTGAATAACAAACCATGGATCATTTGTTCCTGCTAGCTGTAGGAAGCTGTATTGATAGGTATGTTTATCTGTCATTCTGCTTGATTACTCTTTACCTCTTTACCTTGTAACCTCTTTACCTTGTAACCTCTTTACCTCTGCATCTGGTGTATATAAACCATACCTGGAAATTTTACTCTTTTGTCTGAAGAAGTCTACTTGATCCACACAATCTCACGGTAAAAATATAGCAGTTAGTCTTAAAAGTGCTGCAGTGTTTTTATTCATTTTTTGTTTTTGTTTTCTGATATGCCTTTACCTTTACATTTACCTAAGCTTTGAGCTTCTGCCTCCTGAATTTAGCGCAGAGAATCTGTAGGTAAAAGATAAACCCACGAGGTTTCTCTGTGTTACTGCTAGCTCCTGAAAAGCGAAAGAGTTATTTATTTGAAGGACAGCTGAGTAACCCATTTCAATTAATGTAGGTGAGGAGGAAAGGGGTTCCTCCATTTAACTAAGAACCTTTCTTGGTCTCCGCTAGCTTCCTTCCGATGGCTTCTCCCGTCTAACCTTTTTGAGACAGAGCCATTTTGCTCTTCTTGCATAAATATAAAGTGATATGTGTCACGACTAAGGACTTTATATAGTGAGTGTTATCTTTCTCCGCCAAGAAATAAGATTTTATAGTCATACAAAAGAGAGCTTTCAGTATATTAATAGGAATCTATAAATTAATCTCTGTACAACACTCGGTGAACACTTTGATTTTTTTTATAGCGCACAAAGCTGAAGGCTCTCCCTGCTATGGTTCCTTTATTATGTTCATTAAGTGAACACACCGAATAAAACACTACAGAGAATTAAATGGGCAGTTGGTATGGTATTGTTTTTATCTAATCAGAAATATAGCTGGACAGAGTTTGATTAATCTCCCAACTCCATCCTGATAAACCAATGAACTGACTATTAATAACACTCACGGCAGTGAATTTTAAGCCACTTATGAGATTTAATTGAATTAATGTTTTAATTATTTGAAGCCTTTTTTTAAAAAAAAATGGTATCAGTATCATCGTAGTGCGCTGCCACGCATCCAGCCTTGGGGAATTGAAAGCGTCTTCCACATTTATCACATTTGTTGGATGGGAAGGAGGGAAGGAGATAAGTTATGGATACCTCTAATCCACTTAGCAAATGTTTTAAGGACTCCTGACAAGTGGCGTAAATTTCAGGAAATGTTCCCACTATGTCGGTTCCAGGCCAGGTTCCTCCTTAATTGATAATGTCACCTATTAGGTCGTGCATTCATTTTTCATGGGTGAAATTCCACTGGTTACAGTTTGGGCTGCGATCAGATGGGTTCACTGGGGTGAAGAACTATGGAACTTTGAGGCATGCAGCCCATAAATGTGTCTGGGTATGTCATGGGGACTGTGGTGGCACATTGCTTAAGACACCAAACTTGACAACTGGAAGGTTGGCAGGTCAGCTGTTCGAGACCCAAGTGCTGCATGATGGAGTGAGTTCCTGTCTCCATCCCAGCTCCTGCCAACCTAGCAGTTTGAAAGCAAGAAATTGCAAGTAGATCAATAGGCACCACTTTGGTGGGAAGGTAAGCAGTATTCTGGGAATTGAAGCCCCCCCCAAAAAAACCCAATAAAGTTTGTTATAGTATGTGTGCGTGTATGTGCCTATTTACTGAGCTCTTCGTTTCTGCAGAATTTCACTTCCTGCTTAGAAAAACGCTCCCTTGGTTATCTGCTAGGTGGGCAATCACGTACTGGAATAATCAACATTTTTAATTAAAAACAACCACAGACAAGCATAATAAACCTAGTGTGGTGCAACACTGCTTTGTAAGTAGTAAAACTCAGAAATGGCAAAGGCAAGTGAAGCTTACAGCTAGTTTGCTAGTTAACTATGACCTGAGTTTCTCTAGGCTGCTCATCGCTTTCATCCCTAGTGGCTTCACTTTGCTGTTTTAGTTACTTTCAATTTCCACATCAACAGCCAGCACTTGTTGAGCAGACATCCACCCTTAACTTGGAAAGATTATTCTCTGGCAATAAGATGTCTTGAAGTGAGATGGTGATCCAAACCATCCCCATGATTTACTTTGAAAGCTCTTTCACAGGGCTAATAAGTGTCCTTCTGACCTCCCAATGACTGTTTGAGGACCACTGTGAAGATTATCACCAACATCCATATCTTTTTTTTGTTCCCATATACCAGTGGTTCCCAATTCCCAACCTTTTCAAGCCAAGGGCTGGGTCACACTCTCTCAGTCAGCTTTGAGGCCATTTTGCTGTGGCTGCATGAAGGGGGTGGCCATTTTGTCCCAATAGCTTCAAAGGGGTGGACATTTTGTTTCTCATATGCCCTTGGAGGGGTGGGGGCCCACATGAAATGGCACTACAGGCTGGGTCCAGCTCACGGACCATAGGTTGGGAACCTAGGTTGGCCAAATTCTCTGCCTTGTCCAGAAAATCATCCTAGTCTTGTCATTTTTTTAGTGTTGTTTATTTTAATGGTAACTTTGTGGGGGAGTTTTTTTTAAAGAGTAACTTCTTTCTTTAGTATTTTAGGTCTCTCTCTCTCTCTCACTGAAAACAAATGGCTAGGCTAATGGAAAGATGCCAAAGTCATGTCACTTTATCTTAACTTCATTTCCAAAAAAAAAAAGAAAAGAAAGAAAGAAAAGATTGCTTATATGCTGCTCAATTTCCCCTTTCCTGCTTTCTTTAATTTCTTCAGAATTTGAATCCCCAGGGGGAATGCACTGATATATTCAGAAGTATTGGGAAAACCCAACGTTTAGGTCTTTTCCCTCTAAATGTGAAGGGGGGAAGGGGGATATGAAAAACAGCTTTGTTTTGTTTTTAAAGCTGAATGTATTATCAAATCACATGTTCCTTAGGAGATAAACCAGTCCTAGGAAATCAGTAGTTTTGTAATGAAACGGGGTCACTGGGTAGCTTGGAACTCAAGTCATTGTCAAACTCAAATAAAACTCTTCCATTTAGTGTTTGGAGCAGCTTTGAATCCCAGTCCTTCAATCATAAAATTGTGTGGTTTTCTGAGTTGTCAGGTTAATATAGTTTTTATTATAAATGTTATTATATGCCTAGTTGTTTTTTATACCCTGAAATCTGGCGATGAAGAGATTTAGAATCTTAATTCTGGTGTTACAAAATAATGGGGAAATCGGCCAGCTTCCATTTCCTGCCTTCAAAGTTTGTAGATTTCAAATGGTTTTGGCTTCAAATATTTGCTTTGATAATTCTGGTTGTGTCTTCAAAAACTACCCGAAAAACCAATACTTTTAGCATCTGCACTGGCTGAATTCCAGAAGTACAGCAGTGCCCAGTAGCTGAAGGACTTGTTGAAAGTTAATGTCAAAAATATATGTTAAAGATAAAGAGCTCTCAAAGAAAAGAGGGAGCTACCTGAATTCAAGAATCTGAAGGGAAATACCCAGATCAAATCCAGACTGGGCGAGGGGGAGGGCAGACTTGGTAAGCCCAGGGGTCAAATTTCTATTCTTGGAACCCTCCAGAGTTTGTGAAAAGTGCCGAAGAACTAAAAATAAAGAAAACTAAAAGTGGTTACAAGCTGACTTCCAAGAATGACCTTTGAGTGTTAACTCAAAGGCACGGCAGAAAAACACATTTTCCTAGGAGTCAAACCACTACAGGTGAATCACCAGTTTTGTAATGAAATCGCAGGACTACTTTGGGGTGTTAAATGGTGTACAAAGGTTCTTATTTATTTATTTATTGCACGATGAACTTCAGTTGACTACATTGATGTTAATATACAGTTAAAACTCGTTTACACAGTAGCTCACTTAAAGAGCAGAATTTTCTCTGAATGTTCGCTTTTTTAACAAATAAAACCAACCAAAAACTTGCTTAACAAATAAATCAGGGTTCGCAATCCCCCCCCCCCCCGCAAGTCACAATTGGTCACTTACAATGGTGTTTTGCTTAAATAGCAAACTTGCTTAAAGAGCAATCCTGTGGAACAAATTATGCTCTTTAAGCAAGGTACAACTGTATATAGTAAGCATAAATTGTCCATCTCAAGTTCCTCGCTATAGTGCCATGTCTAGGTTTGAAAGCCATTGAAGGGCTTTATCTGTGGCACTACGCAAGTCCTCCAATGTGCCTCCAAATGCACATCTCAATTACGTTATTTAACTTATCATATTACCTTATTACATTACTCAGCATCATGCTGAGCAGCAGACATTTCCAGATATTTTCATACGACTCTAAGCGTAGAGTATTCACGATAAATGGTGGTCTTTCCCAGGGCCCTGTGTTGGCTCTTTTACTGTTTAACTTGTACAAAGGTTCTGTGGTCTATGTGAAAATAAATCACAACTCTTAGATGCTTCTAGCTAGAAGAAGAAGAGGAGGAAAGCTGAGGGTATATTGAGGCTTAAGTCAGTCCTTGCCTAGATGAATGGATCTGTCAGTTTGCATATCTCACATATTGTATCCCTTCTTCTTTTCTTATCTTTCTTTTCTGTGTACTGTATATACTTGAGTATAAGCCTAGTTTTTTAGTCCCAAAAATGACTTCTTTCATGTCCCACTCCAACCCTGGACTGCCAAATTGAAGCCACTGTCTTCACTTTGTCGTTGGCCAAAGCCAAGTCCTCATTGGTGCTTGTCTCTAGCAGCAATCAGCAGACCAGTAAATGAGCTGGATTCTGTGTCTCTCCACTTTCACACAGTGCGTTGTTGTCCACCAGGTGACCCCACTTGAGCATGTTGCGCTTGCATTTAGGGACTCCAACCCTCAGCCTATTCAGAGGCCTCCAGGTGATGTAGGAGAGGTTGAGTTCCTCAGTTATCTCCTCCTTTAATGTTGTTCCTTGTCTAGTGAGCTCCTTCCTCCATCTTCTAATTTGGTTTTGCTCATCAACAGAGATGAGCACTGAACCCTACAGTCAGAAATTACTGGCTTATGAGTAAGAGTGACGTTGACCTACCCTCAATAATGTTTGTTTGTGCCATAAAGCTCTTGCTGTATCTGAGCCAGACTAGAGGCTCATATCCATTCAGAGGGTATCGAGGGCCGTTCTCTTGCTTAGTTCTTTCAACGAGGTCCCTATTAAAAATAGGGCAAGAGGAGAGCAAGGCTGTCATTAAAAGGTGAAATATCAGTGGATCTAATGAGACTCTAAGTTTCTGGGCTCAGATTTCTAGAAAATATTTGTTTCTGGTTTTGTTTGTCTTTTAAGAAATTTGTATGTGGTTTCTGACACCAGAAAGGCAAAGCAGATTAGATATGCACGTTGCATGTTACATCCACGTATGTGTGTGAGAGAAAGATTGGTTTGATTTATCCAAACATATGGATACAAAATGAGTCAGATATACACAAACTAAGAAAACTATCCATCATGAGGACTAGAATTCCCCACCCCACATCCCCAAGCATGTTTTAAAGAGGGGAAAGAATCTGCAGTATGGTAATATAAACATTTATATACATTCCTTCACAGTTTGTTTAGGAAAAACAGTCTATCCAGAGTTGAGTTGCAAAGAATGACATGCTTCTTCTTCTTTTTTTTTTTTTTGAAAAGTTTGATTACACTGCAGCAAAAAAAAATTGTCTGCTACTTGGTCTAATCCATGTGTCCTATACTAAATCAAGGGCGCTGAATCCAAATCTGAAGTCCAATTCTGCCTAGGACATCAGGATCTTAAGTAAGAAAATCTCACCCTCTTGGTTAGGTTCTTGCATTGATCACGTGAGGTATATTTGCCACAAATGTAGCAAACATTGTCTGGTTTATTAACACAGCTACGCCTACTCCTATTTAGCTCAAAACAGACTCACTATGGCCTAGCTGTACTATCCAATAAGATGGTTTCGTACTTGAGACAAGCCCTTCCTCCATCTCACCTTATATACCTATTTCTGACCTCAGCCCACTGACTTGCCCAGACATGCCTGGCTGCTGCTGGAACATGCATGCCACCAGGGAACATGATTCAGCTGAAGCAGCAGCAAGCATAGTGGTAGCTGCAACTCTTATAATGTTCCCATGTAAAAAATACATTACCCAATTACTGACCATTTGAACAGCTATAGCACGCCTATCACTTAAAATCTGTATATGATAGGCAAATTGTGAGTTCAGATTTGGAATCAGCACATTTGATATCATGCAAATCACGTGTTATTTTCCAGTTGCAAAATCGTTGCTGAGTTGTTACAATTCCTAATGACTGATCATAATCCTAAACCTTGCTCATCTGAAAAAGGATATTCATAATAAAGTTTGGCAAGTTTTTCTCCCCCAGGAAGCTCAGAAGTGAAATCAAAGCGGGATCTATATAGTGGTGGAAGGGTGGAGTGAACTCAGTATGCAAAGAAAACAAGTTGCCTTTGTAAAGGTGACACAGTCCTTTATGCTCTTCCAATCCATTGTGTAGAGACACTGACAAGGACTGACAGCTCCGAGAACGGTGTAATGTTCCCAAGTCAATTGCCAGCATAGCTCGATGAGATAAAGATCAGCAATTCGATGGAGGCAAGGGAGCTAAACGTTAGAGGTTAATCTCCTATGTTCTTATTACTAATCAAAGTTCCAGCACTTTTCTTTTAACATTGTCAGATCTACCTGTATATTTTTTATAAAAAACCATAAAGAGGTAATTTTACAGATCCAAACACTATGGTTTGCTTTGATGCATTTTCAAAAAGAATCTGCCATACTCTTTCGGTTTCCGAGTTGCTGTCTTCTTAACTGAAATGGGTGAGGCTGGGTCTTTTCTAGTTCCACATCTGGATGAATTAAGCATTGGTTTTGTTTGTCTTAAACACTAGAAAGTTGAAACTTGAGCAGTTCTAAAGGTGTAGGAGAAGCGAATAGTGTGATAATGGACAAGGACCAATAGTGTATCTCAATTTAGACCCTGGAGATGCTAACTTCGCAACTGCTCTTGTTTCATAAATCTCCATGAGCCGTTTACAGTCTGTAGTTATTTATTTATTTATTTATTTATTTACTTATTGTCATATTTATATGCCACCCTCCTCGCGAACGACTCAGGGCGGCTAACATAGCGTTAAAATCAAACAATTAAAACACAGTCCAGCAGTAAAACCTCAATATGACCCTCTTGAATATCAAATTAAAATTTATTTATTTTTTAAAAAATTACAAGTTAAAACAATATTAGAACAAGGAAATTAAAAGGATTTTTAAAAAGAGAGAGAGGGGAGTAATCAGATAAGCCAGCAGGCCGGGGTGACCATATGGCCAGTACTAAGTTATCCTTAGTAAACAGAGGTGTGGTATTTTTTACATCATGTTCTTAGGTTCCAAGCCTGCATGTCTTAAACGAACAAACAGAACAGTGAATTGCCTTATTTAAAAAAATTAAATTATCCATATTCTCAGTTGTCTAAAACACAGTTTCTCAACCGTTTCAATCCGAGGGCCAGGTCACGCTCCCTCAGACAACTTCGGGGCCCGGACAGCCATTTCCCCTGTCTGCCACACATGACCCTTCTCAGCATGATGGAGGTGGTGGTGGGCCACATGAAATGGTGTCATGGGCCGCCTCTGGCCCCTAGACCATAAAACAACTGGGAACTGAAGTAAAAAAGCATAGAACTGCAATAATAAATAAAAGTAGCAAAGAAGCGGTTTCTAAAATGAAGACACTGGCAACATTTACACACACACAGAGAGACACACACCCAAACACTTGTAGTATTTGAGGCAGAGATCTTTCATATCATTCCTTTTTTTGGGCGGGGGGGGAGTGGAGGATGGTGGGATTTGAACCTGGCAAATTTCAATGTGTAAAAGTTTATGTTCTATATATTATGGCTCTCTCAAAGTCTTGAACTGTATAGAGCTACATTGTCTCACTTAATGTGTCCTATAGGAGCTTCTTATTTTCCACCCACCCCATGTCAAATGCCAATTTAGTGTCTTCTCTGTTTTTCAGTAATTAAAAATTTCTCTTTAAAACTTGGTGGAACCTTCTTGGAAAACATACAAAAATAATAATGACAGGGGGGACCTTACCTTGGATACCTTGGAGTCATTTTTCATTGAGGAGTCCATGCATCTGCTCGATGACATTCCGCACATTCAGATGGACCAAAGAAATCAAGTCCATTGGCATGCCTTTTTCTAGCCATTCAGATATCATGTTACCTCCTGGCTAGGCAGACCATGGCCCAAGAGATCTGACGGAGGATGCTTTGGTGAGTTTTAGTCCCAGCCTAACATCATTGACAAGAGATGGGCAACACTGCCTAGTTAGACTGCTCAAACCTCCTCCCACCCCCCACCCCCCGTAGCCCTGACAAGGAGACCTTACACATACACATACACATACACATACACATACACATACACATACACATACACATACACATACACATACACATACACATACACATACACATACATAAAGAAAAAGAAATTCAGAGCACAGTCTGTTTGACGTCATGTAAGGATTGTGAGTTGTCAATTTCTTGACATTCTCATACTACCTCTACCAACTTTAGCTCACCTACTTGAAAGGAACTGAGATCAATTTTCCATTCCTTCCTCACATTATGGTGCATGAATGCCCTGGGAACTCAGATACAGTCAACACACCTCTCTGGTTTTTAAGAGTTATGGAAACTGCTTGAGGCATTGTTGCTGTTGTGTGGATGGACGGACGGACGGACGGACGGACGGACGGACGGATCGATGGATCAAAGATGGTTTTCTTGCAGTTTGCAGATGAGCAGATTTTGCACCCACAGAAATTCTTCTTCCGTGTCTAGGCCAGACATGAAACTGCCAAAATGAAGCCACCATTTGGTGAATTCATTCTGCAAGTTGCCTTTGCCTGACCTAGTGTGAGAAAGATTAGCCAGCAACACAAATTTGCCATTACCAGTGTACAGCCGATTGTGGTCCAAATATACCACGGTCTTCTAGGAGGCTCTTTTTATGTACCTAACCTACAGGAATGATATCAGTTGAATGACATAAAACTAATAATGTTGATAAAAGTAGGTATGTGGTAAAGTAGATAGAAAGGCAGATGGGAAGGGTTGATGGTCAGGCTAGGCAGCCCATTTTTAATTTTAAAACCATACCCTGAGGGCCAGTCTTCTTCATACAGAAGCCTCTTGTTAAACAGGCCGATGTGTGATTTTGAGAGTAACTTTAGACTAAAGGCTCTGGTTGTTTACCTCGAAGGTTCAAACAATAAATCCTTTTAATAAGCTCTTTGTCAGTCTCCACCCCAATTTCCCTCAAACCCCAAGCCAGCAAAGGAGGCAGACATGAAGCAGTATTATAGAAATGTTTGTACTTGTCAGTAACTTAGCCTAAACCAAGAACAAATGCCAACAGGGTTCAGGGTGAAATGCAAACACTTTGTCTAATTTGGGGTGTGCATATGCTGAGCAAGAATGAGTATGCGCTTAAAGACCACTGCAAGGACAAATACTTTGAGCATGTGTGGAGCTCACACTCCTGCCTGTTTATCGGTTACGATATTGTCTTGAGTTTATCTCTTGCTGCTGCTGCCTTGTCTCTGTATTTCCAAAGTTCAGCCCATCATTTTAATGATCATGGAGACAAAAGTGTCATATCCTTTCTGCAGACTCTGTTAGTGCAATCTCACCCTGTGTCTTCAAAGGGAGGGGAGGAATACAGTTGCTTGATGTGGGGACGCCAGTTCATCCAGTGCAAACCTGTCATCTTGTGAAGATCTAGAGATGAAGAGCAAGAACGAAACTAGATGAAGAGGGAGAAAGAGAAAGACTTAGATCTCTCTTTTTCCAGTTCTCACGGCTTTCTTAGTGTAGTCACTCCCATGTCCATTCTTTTAGCAGCTAACTCTTTCTCTCTGAATGTGTGTTTAAAACTGGAAAAATTGCTTTTAAATATGTATTAAATTTAGGTAAAGGTAAAATAAAAATGCAACTGATACTTGGGAGACAAGGCTATGAGAAACCTGGGGAACATAGTGAAAAGTAGAGACATCACATTGCAAGCAAAAACTCACATAGTCAAAGCAATGGTATTCCAGGTGGCAATGTATGGTTGTGAGAGCTGGACCGTAAGGAAAGCTGAGCGAAGAAGAATAGATGCCTTTGAGATGTGGTGTTGGAGGAGAGTTATGAGAGTCCCCTGGACAGCGAGAACAAATGGGTCGGTCTTAGAAGAAATCAACCCTGAATCCTCCTTAGAAGGTCAAATAGTAAAGATGAAGCTGAAGTACTTTGGACATCAAATGAGAAGAGCGGATTCACTTGATGTTGGGAAAGGTGGAGGGCAAGAGAAGAAGGGGCAGCCAAAGATGAGATGGCTAGATGGTATTGTAGACTCAATGGGCACAGAGCTGGGTGGGTTGAGGAGGATGGTGGAGGACAGAAGTGCCTGGAGGACAATGGTCCATGGGGTCACAAAGGGTCGGAATTGACTGTGTGACTGAACAACAACAACAAGAAAAGTCACCCTTGCTCAAAAGCCGGTTGTATCTGACTCTAGGATATAGTGCTGATCTCCATCTACAGTTCAAGACCTGAGTGCTGTGTAACAGAGTGAGCTCCCATCTCTGTCCCTAATCCTGCCAACCTATTATTATTATTATTATTATTATTATTATTATTATTATTATTATTATTATTATTATTATTATTATTATTATTATTATTATTATTATTATTATTATTATTATTATTATTATTATTATTATTATTATTATTATATGGCGCCCCACTTGCCAAGCGACTCTGGGCGGCTAACAAAGATACAAAATATACCTAGCAATTCAAAAGCAAGAAATTGCAAGTAGATAAATAGGGACCACTTCGATGGGAAGGTAAACAGCATTCCATGTGCTCCAGTGTTTAGTCCTGCCTGCCAGTGCTGGCTCTTTGACTATACACAAAGATGAGCACTGAACCCTAGAGTTGGATATGACTGGCTTTCAACCAAGAGTGACCTTACCTTTGATCTAGATGGTGCCTGCTCCATAGTGCTCATATTTACCACATCTTCAAAGCTTTGAGCGTGTGGCAAAACTTTTCAAATAATCACAACATCTCTGATGACTGTGTGAAATATATGATGCAGAAAATTCGAAGAATAACAGATAAAGCTACTAGTAGCCACATTTGGTAATGCCTTTCCCCCCATAGAGATGGGCAGAATTTAATTTGTGCCCTATTTTCTCATTGGAGTCATTTCTGAGGTCACCTCATCTCAACCTAAATATCTAATTTGTATTGACTTTTGTCTCTTTCTTTGTAAAACTCAGCCCACAAGGCAAGAAGCTGCGGTGTGTTAAGAGTGGAAAAAATGACAAACTGACCACCTTATGAATCAGCACTGGATAATTTCTAGGAATCTGCCGCCTTAACCATGAATATGTTCTTTTATTTATTCAAGTATAATTGGGGGGGGGGGGGAAATAGAGCTGACTCGGCAATCAGCTTTTGTGAAACAAGCAATTTTGAATTGTCAGAAATGGTCTTATAAGACAATCTTATCAAGAAAAAGGGAGTGAGTTTGTTTTGGAGAGCAACATTTAGCAGAAGGTTCTTAAGGTTTCCTCCCTTCAACTAAAATTGAACTAAATGCAGAATCTGGCATTTATAAATAGAAGCTACTATAAGTACATAATGTCTATTGGGCAAGTTGTAAAGCCATTGGATGCATTCCTGACACAACCAGAACCAAAGTATCTATCTGGAATTTCTCCAACACAGCTAGAGCTATCCCAGTTGTAACTTTTTTTTTTCAGTTTTAGCTAATAAATAAGATGATTCCTACATCTGCTGGACATTATATAGGGTGAAGAAAAGAAGATATCCTTAGGACCTAAGCTTTGTTCCATCCAGTGGGTGGGGTGGCTTTCAAAGAGAGAGAGAGATAGTCACCTTGGATTGCTTGAGGAAATAGGTATAATAAAAGTTGGGACTGTGGTGGCTCAAGTGGTAAAGATGGTGAACTTGAAGACTGGAATGTCGGAGTTCGATCCCCGAGTACTCCATGACAGAGTGAGATCCCATCTCTGTCCCTAGAAGTTTGAAAGCAAGAAATTGCAAGTAGATAAATAGGGAAGGTAAACAGCATTCTGTGCACTCTGGTGTCTAGTCATGTCTGCCACATGTCCACGGAAACGTCTGCAGACACACATAATGCCTGCTCCTTGGCTGTAAACAGAGATGAGCACTGAACCCTAGATTCAGATATGACTGGCTTTCGAGCAAGGGTGACCTTTACCTTTACCTATAATAAAAGTATCAACCACCCTTGCATTCAAATTGCCTACCATTGCTTTTTTGTTGCTCTTTCTGAGTTCAAAAAAGGGACGGGGGCATTTTCAAGTGAAAATTTCAAGAAGGTTTATCCAGGCAGTTACAAGGGCGTTTATTAGAGAGAACTTTACCAAGTATCCCTGAAACCAAGCGCTAACCCTCTTGAGTGAACACCAGAAGAGTAGCGTGCCTTGGCGGGGCCCCGTATAAAAATTTGTTTGGGGGCCCTTAGGAAGGGTAAAGATTTGTTTTGCTTATGCACGTTGGGGGCCCCCGTGGCCCGGGGCCCCCGTATAATTGATACGGCAGATACGGCGGTAGCTACGCCTCTGGTGAACACCTACAGGACTGTTGTAACTGGAGTATTCCAATTTATTCAGTTTCAGCATTAGTAGATTCAAGTGGGAAAGTGCTTCAGGATTCAAGTAGGTGCATTAGAATCCTTGCATGCTGTTTAGATGACAAATCCTTTTCTTTGCTCCCCAGGGAGCAACAGGAAGGTCAGTGACTTTCTGGGACATTAGCAAAGCTTAATGAAGAGATGGTGTGAAGGTCAAGGTTTGAATAATTAAAAGTGCCGGGCGAGAGGTTGGGGCCTGGAGGCAGGATGGGTAGCCCTCACTCAGAGCACTGATGCCCTGCCCAGCCTTGATGAATGGGAACAACCATATTTTCCAAGGCCTCTTCAAATGTGCCTCTAAATTGCTACCATTTGTCATGCTCCGGGCCTTCTGGGGAGGCTTAGCGACGGTCTGAAGTGCTGGTGCTGATGGTGGTGGCCAACCATTCTTTGGCAAACAAGTGGCACAGAGTGAGTCCAGCATATGAAATTCCACTTCACAATGAAATACATATAATTAGAGGTGTCTTAACCACTAAGCCACTGCTGTCCATACATCTGACATTACATAGAGGATAATTAGATGCCTCCAGAAAGCGGATAGTGTTTGATAAAGTGTTACCTATTTGTTTAGGTATTTAAGATAACCAATCTGGCCAGGCTACCCTGCTATAGTAAGAGAGTAGACCCTACTGCTAGCGATTCAATACTGATTGTCAGGTGGAAGCTAACTAACCTGACAACCCCGAGGACTAATGGTCTTGGGTGGCGAAACAAAAGGGAAGGGTGATGGTCCCCTAGTGGATTAAATCTCACTTGAATCCATCTTGATGGAGGGCAGCAGCTTCATCAATCCTGGCCTGGGGCTGATGAGGACTTTGTGTGCCAAAAGGGCTCAGGACGAGAAAGTGACTCATGAAACTGGATCAGTGGTACGGAGGTCACGCTGCGATGTGGAGGCAATTGAAAGGTCATTGCATTATATTCTCAGGACAATCTTCATGACTATTCGTCATGATGATTGTCAATATTCAGAATCAGATATGGAACTAGAAGAAGTTGTGGAATCTGGTGTTATGAACATATCTAGAGGGGAGCATCAAGCATCATCCCTCTTCCATCATAGTGTTCTTCGTGATCACAGTGCTGGATCTGAAGGGTTGTGTAGACTCTGTTCATAAGCAAGATGTGTAATTTCCCAGGACAGCTTATCTAGTCTTGTGTAGTTGCTGGCTCTTATCATTTGATAGTATCATTTGAAACAACACAATAAATTTAGCTAATCTCTTATTACACAGGCAAAAATGTTACAGGTCACACAATGCAAAACAAATCTTTCAATCTCTTTCTTGATAAAATGGTAGAGGATGTGCTTCAATGGCCCTCCCGAGTGTTTTCTTTACTTTGTACAGTTATATCACAAATAAATTGCATTTGTGAGCTACCTGAAGCTTTCTGGTAGATTGTCTCCACGAGGCACCCTGTGTTGGCCCTGCAGACTTCATTTTAAAAGCTGCTTCCAGACTCAAACCTTTAAACACAACAAACTTCCACAAACACATTCCTTAAACTCTATCATTTATCATCGGCTGAAGGTTTGATTCACAGAGTCGCTTCTTTCATCAACCAGCATTGCATCAGAGCTTGCTTTAAAATGCAGCCATCAATCATCATGATGGATCAAAAACATGTGTGAGCTTTTGCCCTGGATCATTTTTTAAATAACAATTAGTGTTCCCCAGAATGGACCATGTTTTTGCTGATGTCACCTTTTTTGTGTGGTGTGTGGCACAAGGCCAATGAATAGCTGTTTCCTTTCAATCCTTTAACATTGGAAAGGACAGGCAAGCCTGTATTGATGGGTCAGTAAACAGAAATCAGAATGTGTCATAAAAAAAAGTAACTGGGTTCCTTTCAAAATATTACCATTTTCCCTCCTTAAAATACTTTTTATTACCACAACAGGATTTCTGGCATTCATGCAAGGTTGACACTTTTTGTACAGAAAACATTTGCTTTTCTCAGAAATGAAGTTTAGTATCTAACTGAGCTGTTAATAGAACTGAAGGAGAGATATGAGACTAAGTTTATCTTGTACCTATTACTTTTCTTTTGTTATTTCTCAATTGATAGTCAATATTCTAGGGATGCGATTTTGGGACTTTCCAATCTGCAGATACCATAATTCACCTTCCTAGGGGTTCTGTCTATTCTACAGACACCTGAATGTAATCTACTTTGCAGAAAGGCCTAAACTGGAAGGCTTTGAGACTTAGCTAAGCCTTGTCCAGGCATCCTGTTCCTACCCCAGTGTTACCTGGAATCTTTCTTTTTGAGAAGGAAGATACATCAGAAAGCCTTCCAATCCCATCCATGTGTGTTAGGTGTTACCAGGTCGGTAACACACCCAGAATCCAGAAATTCCCAAACCCTGATCCCTAATATTTTAGTTTCTGAAAGTAAAATCTGTTATGGTTCACATAGTAGTTGAGGCCACATTGTTTTCTCCCTCTTCCTTTCTGCCCCTATATTTCTCCAGATATATTAATAAAAATGAATGGCTAAAATCATGCTAACAACCGCCATGACCCAACAGAGAATAACAATTATTCCTGTCTGGTGAGCTATCAATTTTATAACTGGTGACACAATTGGTAGCATGTCTGGTTGTTTAATTTATGCACCACTGGCCATAGACCGAAGAAGCAAAGTATGTGCATGATTGTGCCTTCCTTGATGTTATAAGTGAACAGAATGTTGACCAATATGTCTAAGCAACATGCGTGAGAAGTGAAGGATCATGAGAAGGAGGAGTACAACAATGGGACCAATTACCTTGAGAAGCGGTGTGCATTCCAACACTGGAGGCTTTCAAGAGAGAGTTGGACAACCATCTGCTAGATCTGCATCAATTTGGATTCCTGCATTGAGCCAGAGGTTGGACTCAATGGCTTCATAGACCCCTTCCAACTCAGTTACTCTGTGATTCCATTCACTTGTTGGTTCTGTGCTCAGACACTAGTACCGATGCTCAACTTTGAATCACATCTACATGGCTTCCTTAGGTTTTAAGTCTCAGCTGGTGAGATAGGCAGAAGCCTTTGTGTGTAAATTCAAGGTAATTTGTAATATTGACCTAGTTTACCAGGGTCTCTCTTTACAGCCTTCCCAGACTTATCCTGAATTACCTTTTGTTCCTTCTTCTTTCTTTTTTTTGCCCCTTCAGGTTCAACCCTTTTTATCACACTAAAGTGCCAATCAATACTGCGAGATAGATGTTACGTCTTGGCTTTTTATAACATTACCTGTCCCAGAAGGGGTACTGTATCTTTAAGGAAATGGCCCCGATATCCTGTTTCTGAAGGATTAAAACACTTTAAAGAGACAGAAGAGGCTGTAAACCCCTATCATATTCTTATTCGCTCTTCATTATCTTGTCCAGTATCTATCCCTGCTGAGTAAATCTGGCTGTGTGTTTCTCCAAAGTGGTCATAAGGAGAAATTTATTTACTTCTTGGTGCACCAGAGAGGCATTACCGAGTTTCAAGGCTCTCCGAAGTAATAAAGATTTTGCAGTGTGAGCAAAAGGAGCAGGAATTCCAGAACTTCTTTCCCCCTCTGAGGTCATTTGGGCCGCCTAAAGGGGAGACACTTCTCATTTTTCTGACAGGCTTTATTTCTGTAAGATTTTCCAATTAGCAGGAAAAGGTCACACTAATGTTAGCACTGTGAAGAAAGACAGGATTATGCTATGCAAATAGAGAGATCCTTGGAAGAACAATATTTGGTAGGGGTCGGTGTGTGTAAGAATGTCATTTGTTGTGGTGGCTTCTTGATTTGCCTAAATTGTAAGGTAAGGTAAGGTTTCCCTTGCTTGAAAGCCAGCTGTATCCGACTCTAGGGTTCAGTGCTCATCTCTGTTTTAAAGCCGAAGAGCCAACACTGTCTGCTTCTGCAGAAGTTTCCGTGGTCATGTGCCAGACATGACTAGACACCGGAGCGCACACAACGCTGTTATCTTCCCACTGAAGTGGTCCCTATTTATCTACTTGCAATTTTTTTGCTTCTGAACTGCTAGGTTGGCAGGAGCTGGGACAGAGACGGGAACTCATTCTGTCCTGCAGTACTCGTGGAATCGAACTGCTGACGTCCCGTCTTCTAGTCAGCGTCTTAGCCACTTGAGCCACTGTTTAAATAACAAACATGATAAAGGATGGAGGCATATAGTTTGGCATTTCTGTCTGAGTGAGAAAGAGAACAGGAAGCCTTCCCTTCGGAAACCAACAAGTCCTAATTGTCCTTGCTTGCTTCCTTTATTCATGTCAGTTGCACCACCAGCATATAATAACATACAAAGCTAAAATTAACACATCTAAAAACAAAATTGAATTAAAAAGGACTAGATGACATCTGCCCAATACTGGGCCATTTGAACAGCATTTCCTCTTGCCAACATAAGGTCCTCCTCAGTACACATTGAGGGGCATCATGTGCATTGTATCATATGAGGGATAGTTTGTACTTCTCTGCATTCACACAGGCTATTGTCTACAGCAGGGGTTCACAACCTTTTCAAGCCAGGGGCTGGGTCACAGTCTCAGTCAGCTTCGAGGGCTGGATGGCCATTTTGCCATGCCTGCATGATAGGGGTGGCCATTTTGTCCCAAGAGCTTCAAAGGGATTGCCATTCTATTTCTCAAATGCCCTTGGAGGGACGTGGGGCACATGAAATGGCAGCATGGGCCACATAAGGCCCACAGGCCTTAGGTTGGGAACCTCTGGCCTACAGGGAAGCCCCACTTTCTCTGATAAGGCCTTGATCTTCTTGTGCATAGTCTAATTAAAGTTTTCCACAAAGGCCATGGTTGTTCTTGACCAGGTTGTAGAGAGTTATTTTGTAGCTCCTTGCTCGCCTTCCATAGTTCTAGGGCAGTCTGTGGGAGCTGGTTGTTCAGAGGGGCAGAAGTTATGAGGAAACTGTGCCTTGATTTCAGTCTCTGTTTTGGTGGTTGGTGATCAAATAGGTGTGTTTCTGAAGCTCTTGCTTTGACCCACTAAACATAGGCGATGGTTTTGTTTGGTCTTGCCTTGACAAAATTGTGGTGGGAAAGAAACCAAACCAGATTTGGTAATTTTTGCAAATTTCTACTCACTGGTAGATGTCTGGAAGGTGGACAGTTCAGCAGTTCAAAACCTGAGTGCTGCCCGATGGAGTGAGCTCCCATCTCTGTCCCAGCTCCTGCCAACCTAGCAGCTCGAAAGCAAGAAATTGCAAGTAGATAAATAGGGACCACTTTGGTGGGAAGGTAAACACCGTTCTGTGCACTCCTGTGTCTATTCATGTCTGTCACATATCTATGGAAATATCTGTAGATGCAGACAGCACTGGCTCTTTGACTATAAACAGAGATGAACACTGAACCCTAGAGTTGGATATGACTGGCCTTTGAGCAAGGACAATCTTACTCACTGGTAAACCTTGGGAAAGGTTTTTGGATGGTGGGTTGGATACAGCTGTCACCATCCCCCAGCCATTGGCCATGATTCTGCTACATCTACATCTTATTGTATATACAGTAATACCCCGGATAACGATTGGACCGGATAACGCTAGAATCAGATAATGATGCAAGATTTTTGGAAAAACCTTGCATTAGATAACGATTCTGGATAACGATCCTTTAGCATTATCTGAGCCAATCGTCTGGGGGGTGGGGGTGGATTGGGTAGCGCACATTTCCTCCCAACCGTACTGCACTCACAACAATTCTTGTGAGCGCAGTAGGGTCCAGAGGAAAGGATTCACCCAAGCCAACCAAGCTGCGGCTAGGGATCACTAGCCACAACTCAGTTCGGCTTGGGTAACAATTCCCCCCCACGCACACCTCTTCTCACCACCCGACATGACCCTTAGCAACCACTAAGGGTCGTGTTGGGTGGCGAGACAAGGAGCGCGATTGGGCACATCTTCTCACCACCCGACATGAGCCTTAACAAGCGCTAAAGCTCGTGTCAGGTGACGAGACAAGGTGCATGATCGGGAACCTTGTCTCGCCACCCGACAAGAGCCTTAGCACTTGCCAAGGCTCTTGTCGGGTGGTGAGAAGAGTTGCCCGCTCGCGCGCCACAAGGGACATACCGCGGGATTTGTCCCTTGTGGTGTGCAATCGGGAACCTTGTCTCACCACCCGATAAGAGCCTTAGCGCTTGCCAAGGCTCTTGTCGGGTGGCGAGAAGAGGTTTGCCCCCGAAGTCAAGCTGACCTTAGGCTAGCCTAGGGTCAGTTTGACTTCAGGGACAAACCGCGCAGTTTGTCCCTGATGTCAGGGCTTTTTTTTAGCGTTGTTCAATGCATGCATCAGACAACGCTAAAAACCGGATAACGACATGACTTGTGGAACCAAGTCATAATGTTATCTGGGGTATTACTGTACTTGAGTATAAGCCAAGTTTTTTAGCCTGAAAAATGAGCCCCCAAAAGGGGACTCAGCTTATATACGGGTCAATGACCACAAGGGTTCTAAGACCACATCAGATTGAGATGGCCCAACAATTTAATTACTTTTATCATATTTCCATGTATTTTGATTATAGAAACTCACTAGCAGCAGCTGTGTTTCCCACTCTCAGCTTATACTCGGGTCAATCTATTTTCCTGGGTTTTCAGTTCAAAATTAGATAACTCGGCTTATATTTGAGCCAGTTTATACTCGAGTATATACAGTACCTCTGAAAGACCTGAGTGTAAGCTTTCAGTGGGAAAACTGTGTGAAAGCTGCTCTTTTGGACTACAGCTTCCACCAGCATGGCCACCAGGTGTTGTAAGTCAAACAATAGCATTTCCAAGCTTTGATAAGGTTTCTGCTTCCTCTCTTAGCATGAGCTGGTTCCGTAATTCATTTTCTAAGGCTGCCAATTGACCTAGTTCATTGCCTAATATATGATCTGTTTATTTACTTTGTGGGCCTAATCCTTTCCCATTACGTGCTGTTTTGTGTCATCTTAATCCTGTCAACCTGCCCTTGGCCCCCAAAAGATGCTACACAGTGTAGATGAAGTGCATGCCTTTCATTTCCAGCCTACTTGTTGATTCAGCTGGCTTCCTAGTTAATGTGTCCCAGACAGTTACTTACTGGTATGAAATTAAGAAGGTGGCTTGGTGTGGTGTTTGTTAATGTAACAAAGACCCCAAAATCTCTGCCATAGTATCTTTCTGTGGTTTTTTTTAAAAAAATACAGTGGTACCTCGAGTTACAAATTTAATGCATTCCAAGGCATTTTTCATGTTATGAAAAATTTGTAACTCAAATTTCCCATAGGAATGCATTGAAAACCACAATTCATAATTTGAAACATGGTTTCAAAACCAATTAATCTGTTAAAAAATAATCATAACTCGAGCCATTATTTTCAATTGATTTTCATTCGTATTGTAAAAATTTTGTAACTCAAACCATTTGTAACTCGAGGTAAAGAAAATGGCTTGGAAGAACAATCTGGAACTCAATCCTTGCCACAGGTTCCCTCTGAGTTTTCCTAGAACTCCTAGTTTACATTCCATCTCTCACCCCCCTTCCTCTCAAGATGGCACAGGTAAAGAATACAGATGAAGAAAACTTATACATTTAGCAAAGATTTGTGGTGAATTCTCTGTAGAGTTTTGCAGGATAAAAAAATTGAGGCCATTACATTCAAAGTATTGGGCAGTCTTGGGGTTCTAATCCTAGAGTCCTACAATGGCAAGAGTTTTAGGGTCAAATTAGACAATGTTTATCACTCTCTTTTTTTTACAGGAGCACTCCTCCAAGTGGTATTAGACAACAAATTGCCATAGCATGAGAGTTACCTCACTTACATGGCTTGTGTTTACCATGCTTTGTTTTGTGATTGATCACCGGAAGGTAAACATGGACTTAATTTGTTAGTCTTATGGCTTAAGAAAATCTCATTGGAATGATGGAAATGGGTTAGCCAGGGGCCATACACTATCCTCCCCTGAGATATAGTTTTGCTCCCAGATTCCTTATGCTATAAAAAACAAGTCATATTGTGGCCAGTGTAATACCTAAGATCAAGAATAATGGCCTCTTGTTTTGAGAGCACTATTTCAGTGTTCTGTTGTGTATTGTCCAATTTTGTATGTATTGTTGCTGGCCTTTGACAGTATAGTTTCTAATCCCAGGTTTTGTTCTGGCTCTTAGCCAGGACAAATAAAGGATTGAATTGAATGGAACAGAATGGAACTTAATGTCCTACCTCTGACATGAACATGGCCCCATTTAGGATGAGGGCATAACTCATAGTCCTCTCTTCTGCTAGAAACATGTGGTTTTCAGTCTCTACTGCTCATGGTTCTGGCCAGGAAAGAGATAAGGCCTACAGATGAGGTTTTAGCAATGCTTCTAGGGGTGCGTGAGGGGCTTATATTTGGAATTAAAATGTCCAGAATCTTCTGGCTGTTCTAACCAGAGACCATATCTGAAAAATGCTGGGGGTTATAGTTCAATCAGCAACTTTTCCTAACACTGGGTTTTGTTTTGGGGTTCACACAGAAACCTGAAGGAGAGGCAGAAAGAGGACTCCCCAAACTCAAAGTTCAGGGCTTATCCTGCTGGACTATACTGTCCTCTATCTACAAGGGGTTTTTTTTAAGCCAAACATCCAGGCTGATAGAGATTCTTTGCATAAGCCCTTTAAAGCAGGCTTGCAAATAGTGCTGACTAGAAGCTTTCCCCGCTTACTAGACCTTTCTCTCTTGTGCCCATGTTGTAAGGCTTTAATCTACTATACTATTGTTCTATGTGCTTTGTGTGATGAAAACAGGGGAGACTTTTTTAAACCTTCATTTTTTAGTTCCCACTGAACTTTCTGAGAAACGGGGAGATGGTGAGAAGAGAAAGAAGGTTGGATCTCTCAATTGTCCTAGCCTTTCCATAATAAGACTACAGTGGTACTTCAAGTTACGAAATTAGTGAGTTCCTCGGAATGTTTTGTATTACAAAAAATTCGTAACCCGAAATGCAGTTTCCCATAGGAATGCGTTGAAAACCTTTTTTTTCCTAACCTCCAGAATGGATGGATTGGTTTTCAATGCATTCCTGTGGGAAACCGCATTTCGAGTTATGAATTTTTCATGATTTAAATCTGTAACCTAAGGCATTATTTTCAATGGAATTCCTTACAATACTCGAGATGTTCGTAACTCAAGGTACCACTGTACATCTTTTAAAATAATATCTCCTCATCCTTCCCCAACTGTGCTCCCTGTTTTCCATTTGAATCAGGATAGTTTGTTCTAGAAGTTCTCTGAGTTTTCTCATAACTCACCAGCAGAGTAAAGATGAGATCTGATATAGAGGTCACAGCCTTTCATCCTGGGGGACAGTGTCAAAGACAGTTTTTACTTCCATTCCTCAAAACCAACTCTGATAGTTAAGACTAAGTTCTGCCTACAGTTTAGATGTAACACTAAACTGTGGTTATTTGAAACCAGAAGCAAAGCCTATGATCTTCTGAGGAAAAAGGAAGCTATGGTAATTCTCATCATACTGCAGAAGAAGAGGATCTTCATTCCTTGGGCTAATTCTATCCTACCTGTGCCCTCAGCTGTTTCTTTCTGGCTTGTAAGATGGCCTTGCTGTTTCTGACCCTTATCGCTAAAGTTCCTGCCACTTGTCTCATTATTCAAGAAATGAAGGCATTCCTTACATTTGCCTTACACACTCATATTACCAGCAAGCAAGTAAGACTAAAAACAAATTGGGGGAGCAAACTGGAATGTGTGACTGGATAAGAAGAACCCGAAGTGAGAAACTGGGACAATCTCTGTTAAAGGAACACAACCTTAGCATTTGACTTGGCTTGTCCATGCAAGGTTGCAAGAAAAATAAATCTTGTTTAATCCACCCCAAAATGTTAATCCAGTAAAAGATATTCCCTTCTAATCCATCTTGTTTTGTGTAACAACAGACATGAGAGCTTAACAGTTACAGACCAGGTGTGTACTTAGTGTGCTTTAAAATCCAATGCGTAAAAGAGATTTATTCTCCTTTTAATAAGACGAAAGCTTCAGTAGCCTTGGGAATGATGCCAGGACATGGCAGGAGTTTGGATTTCTGAGCAGGGTGGGCCCATCTTTCTCAAGAGGTCAATTATGAAAAGACAATCTACTTTTTGTCAGTTATTCATAACTCTTCTGTAGAACACAGCAGGGTAAATAATAATTTCGTGTCAGAAATTATTCTAGATTGAAAGGATTTTTGCTGGAGAAACTCCACTCAGGGGACACCGAAACAAGGCTCCTTTCATGTCCCCAAGAGCTGGGATAGAGACAGGCACTGAATCTGTCATGCAGTACCTGAGTCTCAAACTGCCGACTTGCAGGCTTCCCAATGGATTGGATTGCTTAAATGGATATGATTGTTCATCTGGAAATCTGTATCCCTGTGAGGTTTTTTTTTTTAAAGGGAGAGGCTTGAAGAGTTCAAAGATTTAAGAGCCAATTGTCCCTTACATGAACCAAAGATTTGGGGTCTTTCCTTTACCTTGGATACCTTAGAGTCATTATTCAGTGAAGAGTCCACACATTTGTAGACGTCTCCATGATGACATTCTGCACGTTCAATTCAATTCAATTCAATTCTTCAACTTGTATGACGCCCCACTTGCAATGCAACTCTGGGCGGCTAACAAAGAAGCAATATCACAGCTACAATAAATACAATTACAATATCACAGTTACAAAATATCACAATTGCAATATCACAATTACAATTATAAAGTAATTACCAAAACATTTCAAGGGCAAAACATTTCACATGCCAATGTACCTGCGAAATCAAGTCCGTTTGCATGCATATAGAAGTATTTATTTAAAACTAAGCAAAAGAACCCTGGCCAGACTGGTATGTGATAAATATTATTTAATTTATTTGGGATCTCTGAAACCGCTGTTCCCTGAGTAGCTTATTTTCTGTCTACTCTTTTCCTCCCCCTGTTCTGTCTCTTCAATACTTATCCCACAATGGAACCTTCTTGTCTAGAAAGTTTCAGTTTGTCTGAATTTCAAGCCTTTTTGTACATCAGCTTCTTTACAAAGTTAAATGTTTGAAACAAGCTTGAAGGGGAAGGCCATGCTTTGCTTTTATCTGAATCCTAAAGCTTAATTGAGTTGAATGTGAGAATAAACTTATAACAGACGTTTCAGTCATTTTGTGTAGTTTGTCTTATATTAAAAAAAGGAAGCAGTTTAATGATCTTTCTGAAAGCCATTTGACTGAAGCAGCAGCTTTACATCATTATTGAATAGCGCATAAAGGAATTACTTATCAAGATGGTCTGTTTGTTAATAGACCCAAATCAGGATTTCTCTCTGCCAAATACTGCTTTCATTTGAGGCCTTTGAAGGAATTTCACTCAAACAATGCTAACATCTGATGATAAACCTCACTAATGAGGGGAGAATCATTCACATTTTTGATCTAGATATCTCATTAACTCCAAACTTTTAGTTTGGTTTTTTGCTGATCAAACCATTAGAACAACAACAAAACCTCCCCCAGTCACCCACCCACCCACCCCCGTTTCAACCATTCACTTCAGCAAAAAAATTACACAAAGATCACACAGCATCACAAAAAAATAACTCTTGTCTACTACTTGGTCTAATCCGTGTGTCCTATACTAAATCAAGTGCGCTGAATCCAAATCTGAAGTCCCATTCTGCCTAACTAGTTAAATTTCTATGAAACGAAACTTAGCCAGTCTGGGCCACCAAATGTCTGAGGGGGTGTGTGTGTGAACCAGCCCGTGGCTTAAAAAGGTTGAGGAACCTTGTACTCAAGGGACCCAAAGAGTATTTCTGCCTGTCGGCAAGAGTGATGCAACACAATGTGCAGTTATCAACTATGCAAGATATTATTATCATTGACTTACACAATTCAAGGAATGATACAATGCATCACAAAAAAAGAAACTGTTGCCTGCTACTTGGTCTAATCCATATGTTCTATACTAAATCAACTGTGCTGAATCCGAATCTAAAGTTTGATTCTGCCTAGGACTTCAGGATCTTAAGTTAGTTAACCGAATTATCAACCATTTGGTGGTGGGGGTAAGGAGCCTGCCTATTTGTAAGCAGCAATAGTCTAGAGTACAATTTGATTTATTATGTTTGTCCTGCGCACAGGCATGCTTAATTCATGAGCCACATTAAAACCCTCATCCTGCCATTCCTAGAGTGCTGTCTACAACTTAGCAACTACTCCCAGGTTTCATGGAACACAGTGAACAATTGCTCAGAATGTAGAGTTTGGAAACAAAGGACTTAAAAGATCTGAGGTTACCTGTTTGCTTCTTAAAACATAGAACCACATGTGTACATAGAAAATTGGGAGGCTTCAAAGCTCTTCATGTGCATGAATTTTTTGTTTTTTGCAGCAATCATGTAAGCAAGGCAAACTATTATGTGCATGTTGTGGTATTCCAATCGAAGTTAAATAAGTTAAATAAGATAAAGGTCTCCCTTGCCTGAAAGCCAGTCATGTGTGATTCTAGGGGGCAGTGTTCATCTCTGTTTACAGCAAAAGAGCCAGGACTGTCTGCATCTACAGACGTTTCTGCGATCATCTGGCAGGCATGACGAGACACTGGAGCGCACGGGACACTGTTACCTTTCCCACTGGAGTGGTATCTTTTTATCTACTTTCAATTTCTTGCTTTTGAACTGCTAGATTGGCCGGAGCTGGGACAGATGACAGGAGTTCACTCCACAATGCAGCACTCAGGTCTTGAACTGCTGACCTGCCGACTGTAAGGAAATAGCTTGGGGAGAAGGGGGGCTTGCATTTACAGAGTAAAGTAGATTTCACATTTCTTGATTCCAGTGGCAGAGAAGCAATTTGACCTTCAAGGCAACTGCTGGATGGTTTATTGTACTTGTAGTCATAACAGGCTAAAGACTGTGGGAAATGAACTAATTTTATGGGCATTGTATGCTGGGCTGTATTTGGTTGAAACCCTGGAGAAGGAGGGATGAGTGGGGGAAGTGTGTTTTGATACGAAAAGAAGAAAAAGGAGAGAGAAAAAAATTGCCATGCTTTTGAATTGCTTCCATCGATGGAACTTGTAAGTAAAAGCTAGCAATATGTAGGTCAGTAAAGCAGCTACTAATGCTTTTATCATTTTAATTTTGGAAGGGTATTAGCAACCATATTCCTTTGTTTCAATCTTCTGAAACTTAATAACTGTGCACTCAATAAAATATGATTGTATCCAGAACCCTTGTCTCTGGTCCTTATAGAGCCAAGCTGTTTGGAAGAGGTCTGGTGTCTCAGCAACACAACTTTAAGTCATTTTGGACTGCATGTCCTACCTGGTCTGGCTGGTTTGTAAGCACAAACAGTCAGTGGGTGAAACCTATCTCAGTTTCTCTAGCCTAAAGCTGGATCATAGGTACTTTGAAGGGAGTGAGGGCTTCACGGAGGGGTACAGGCCGTGGACGGTGATATGTGATAGAGTGGGGTAAAGGAAAGGGGCTTGAGACCATTCACCCTTCCAGTTGTCTTAACCACTAAGTCACCACAGCCCTGTGCTAATTAGATACCATCCTGCTTAGCTTTTTAAAAGTCTTATAATGTTTAATTTGGCAACCAGGAGAACTCCCGTATATACTCAACTATAAGTCATCCAGAATATAAGTCGAGGTACCTAATTTGGACCTCTAAGACTAAGAAAATAGATTGACCTGAGTATAAGTCAAGGGTGGAAAATACAGCACCTGCTAGTAAGTTTTAATAATTAAAATACATGAAAATATGGTAAAATTAATTAATCTAGACATTTGTGTGGGTATTTTTTTGAGTTTTTATGGTAGTGCTAGTGTTGTTTTTTTTAACTGTATGCTTGAATTTGAACCACCGCAGTTTTGGGACCTTCGGGGTCATTGACCCAAGTATAAGTCGAGTCCACTTTTTGGACCTCATTTTGGGGGCTAAAAAACTAGACTTATGCTTGAGTATATACAGCACTTTTAGAGAGCCATCAATCAACAACTTTCCCCCCATTTTCACCTAAGTCCCAATGGGTCCCAGCAATTTCAAATGTGGCCCCTTTCTATCTTGCACCTGAGGCTCACATTTGTAAATTTGTGAGCCAACAAATAGCCCTAGGCCTTGTTGCTCATAATTTTAAACATTTAATTCAAGTTGAATCTGTTTCCAGCAAAGTTCATCTTAATTAGATGCTGTGCCTTAAAGTTCATCTTAATTAGCTCGTGCTTCACTCCCCTGAGATGAAGGTGTTTGAGGGATTCTAACCAACAGGTATCTAGTTAAGGAAAGACAGCTACAGAATGACAAAGATAACTGGTGGTTATTAATAAAGTTAACAATGGCTGCAACATCATTAATTAAAAGAAGAACAAATATAGTCTATTAAAGTTACAGGTGGTGATAGTGGTAGCAAAAACCTAGGAAGAGATACTGAAAACTGAATGACATCCCTGTAATTAGGGTAAACACATGTGCATTGTCAAAAAAGAGATGTATCACAAGAACAGAAGAAAACAGGACACTATATTACCTGATAGATAAAATTTTGGATAGAGCCATTTGGATTTTGATAGCATTGCTGTATCTCTAAAGTAAATGAAGGCATCTGAACTTGCTGGTCTATTGTTTCTTTGGAATTACTGCAGGCCTGCCATCTAGACAAGAATAGGAGCCAAATGTCACAGTGCACAAATGCCACTTGCCTTGTCTGTGCTGCTCTCTGTACGTGCTCAAAGGTAGCCTAGATCTCATGGTGGAGGACATATCAATCCCCCCCCCCCATTCTGCAGTTTATTAAAGCTATATTACCTGATGAAAAGTTCTGTAGGACTTGAAAGCTTGCATAGATAATTGTAAAACAGCAAATTTGCAGTTAAAGGTGTTGGCCATCTGCAGATTTTGCCGATGAACTAATGGTTTCAATGCACTACCCAGGAAAATCTGCTACTGATCTTCTCCATCTTCCATTTGAGTTTTGTTCATTAATTAACTTGATATTGTGCCATTGCCAATGTGTGTTGTTTTGGTGGTATCATTGTTCATTATTTTTTTGTCTATAATTTATTCTGTTTGGTTTATTGTTTATTGGTTTTGTGTATTATATTATGATTAATTCTATATTGTTATTTGCAACAAAAAATATCTATTAATCTGTTGTACAGTTGGGGAATATCCCAGATTGGATGGATGGATGGATGGATGGATGGATGGATGGATAGATAGATAGATAGATAGATAGATAGATAGATAGATAGATAGATAGATAGATAGATAGATAGATAGATAGATAGATAGATAGATAGATAGATAGATAGATAGATAATAGTGGAGTTTTGCTCAAACCATGGGCTGGTGGTGATTATGATTTTTAAGTTCTATGATGGATGGGAAATATATAACTTCACCTAGTGCATGGCAAGCTATGTACAGTATATGAAAGACATATCCCCACTTCTTTCCTTCTCATGTTCCCTATAGTCCCTTTCCTATAGATTCCAGAGGTGCCCTTCTGACTTCTCCAGGCATCCTGTCTCCTTAGATTTTTATTCAGCATTAGTCTTTTAGCCCTTCAGAATCACCCTAGTACCTCTCATAAACTCAGCTGTCAAGGTGTAATAATTGTCAATTTGGATAGCATATATGGATATATTGGATGCTGCTTAGCTTAATGGCGAGAGCAGGCAATATGGTTTAAGTAGCAGCTTCTCTACCAAGTATGTATTGTGATGGTTAGAATGGGGTCTGAACGTGCATTTTGAGTCTGTAATGGAGATTTCCAAGTGTGGGAGGAGGTATGGTGCATTACAGAGCGGGATTGATAGTAAAAACATGTTAGCCTCCGTGGTTTGGAAGAAATGAAACTTAAAGTTTTATAGACATGTGATACTGTATAGTCATTGGCTGGATTCATTTAGGAATGGCAAGAGGGTGGAACATGTGAAATGAGATAAAACCCAGAAGGAAAGGGCAGAACTTTCTTTTGGTCTGACACTCAACACTGTGTAGGTCATGTAGGGGCTTTTAAGTTAAGGGGGTCAGGCCTTCCCCCATTAGATAGGCTTTCATTGCTTTAAAGTGCTTTCTGAACTTTTGAAACTAAGAAGTCTTTGCTTTCTAAAACTTTGTTCTGTAACTTACTTTGACTACAGTATACTTTTAAAAGACAAGATGCCGGCTGGGATGTTTACTTGGCTATGTGCTACCTTACTTACAGCCTAGATTTTGGTCAGGAGACGTGAGAAGGCAACCTTAAAATCCTGGATTCAGGTGCAGTCCCACGTACATGTAGACTGGGGTTCTACTCATGAGTAATGGGATTGCTACATGTATTATTTTAAAAATATTCTGAAACACTGTTTTCTGCCTGCTCCACTCTTCTTTTTCTACCAAAAATATTGAGTTTTGACACTTTCTGAAACTATAATATAACTGTTAGAGATACCCAAAATGGGTTCCCCGTGAGTGGCAATATGCCATTAACCTGTCTGTCTGTTTGGCTGGCCGGTGATAGAATTAAAGTGCCCTCTTCTTTTCGTAGCTGTGGAGTTGAACACAGTCAGTTGGAGTAATTGTACAGCAGACACTCACGCTTGCCAGTGAAGGAGTCCTTCTGCCAAAATCAACTTCAATAATATCACAATTCAGTGTTTAAATTATTTGACAAGGCTATTTGGAAAAGGACCAGGAAAATGCTCCAGGAAGTAATTCCCCATTTTAAAAGGCTTATTTAAGGTTCTATACTTATACCTCTCGCCTCTTTGTGGCTTGAAAAGCAACTACATATTGTGCTTATTAGGAACATGGCCATAAATTCTCATTATCCATCTGGGTGGTCTCAAAAGGATGAGGCACAGTGATGGGATGTCCCCGGTTCCATACGGTTCCCTGGAACCGTTAGGAACAATCCCGGAGAGTTCTCCGGGAGGGTAGTCAATTTTTGAAGTGTCCGGTTCCGGACGCCTCACTGAAAGAATTTTTTTTTAAAAATCGGAGCAAAAATGGCTCCAATTGACTGCGCATGCGCAGAAACTCAATCTGATGCATTGCACATGCGTCAGATTGAGTTTCTGCGCATGCGCAGTCATTTGGAGCCATTTTGGCTCCAATTTTAATTTTTTTTCTTTTGGAGTCGGAGCTGCACCTTTTCAGGGCAGCTCCGGCGGCTCCGGCGACAGCACCAGCCATCAGAGGAGGGTACCTCTCCCGGGGCGTTGAGCCCCCATGCGCACATTGAGGACTGCCTGGGCCGTCCGCCGCTGCTGAGCCCACCCATAGCCTGGGAATGCCTGGCGGGGTGCACCGCCGCCGCCTGTAGCCTCCTCCTCCTCCTCCTTGGGCCTTTGGGATGTGTGGGATGCACCGGAGACCCTGCCACCCACCCACCCACCTTGCCTGACTTGTCGCGGCAGCTGCTGGGGCTGAGTTTCCCCCGAGACAGAGGGGGGCTCCGATCGGAGCGAGATGGGAGGGCAGCAGGGGCACCGGCGCTGGGCTGGCATCCCGAGGCTCCCACTCCCAGAATGGAGGTGATGGGAGGTTAGTCCCGCAGTTCCCCAGCCAGCGCCCCTTCCGAAGACCCCTTCCCAGCCTGCCTGCCCCCCTTGGGCGGCCCTGCCCGGGTGCGTCAGCGGTGGTGGCATTGCTCACCGCGGTAGCGCTCCAGCCCCACAGAGCTCACAGCCTGGGCACCTCCGCCTTCTCGGAGATCCCATTAGCCGGAGTGGCCTGGTCTGGCTGGACCGGGCGCCCATCGGGAGGCGTGGAAGGACTGGCTGGGCAGGAGCCTTTTCAGGCCGGCTGCGGCCATGGCGAGGGGCGGCGCGCTGCGGCGGCTATGGCGGCGGCTATGGTAGCTCCTGCGGCATTCGGAGGAGGAGGTAAGTAAGTGAGGGTTTTGTATTTGGGGTGGGTGGGCTATTTATTTGTGTTTTGGGTGGGTGGTTGTATTTTTGTTTAATTTTTATTTTATTTATTTATTTTATTTAAGTTATTTACAGGTTTGTGATGTTGCTATCTGGTTGGGTGGGTGAGTTGAGGGTGTGTGTGTGTGTTTTTAAATTTTATTTTATTATTATTATTTTTGGCCCCGCCCACAACGTCATGACGTCATGACATCAGCTCTGCCCATGACGTCATGACGTCATGTCATTGGCCACGCCCATGACGTCCGTGACGTCATGGCGTGGTAGTAGAATTTTTGTCATCCCATCACTGATGAGGCATCTCATAGAGGAATTCCCAAGCCCTGGGAGAATCCTTGGCTCTCAACTCTGGTTGTCTCATGAAATGGCAGCAAAACTCTGCGACAGAAACAATGCTGTGGCAAATAACGTAACAATTACTGTTCACGAAGGAACCCGATGAGAAGAAAATGTGGCATTTCTCTACAACAGGCGTTCCCAACCTAAGGCCGGCAGGCCGGATTTGGCCCATGACACCATTTCATGTAGTCTCCCCAACCTTCCAAGAGCATTTGGGAAACAAAATGGCTGCCCCTTTGAAGCTGTTGGGACAAAATGGCCACACACACACACACACACATCATGCAGGCAGGGCAAGATGGCCACCTGGCACTCGAAATTGACTGAGAGAGTGTGAAATGTTTGGAATCCCTGCTCTACAACCACCATTTGCTGTGGCTGAGCCCATGTCTAACTAGCATGACCTTCATGATTGGGGAAGCCACCAGGCTTAGCAAAAATCTACCACATGTGATTTAGGTGTAGTAGATGGCCCTGTGATTCAAAATCTCCCGCTATTCTCTTGGGAGCTGTCAAGATCTTCTTTCGTTGGGTAGCCCAACTAATACAAGTGCCAGCCCGATTCTCTTGTTCTCTCTCATTCCACCTCATGACTATAATGCTCGCTAGGATATGAACCCTGCCTGTTGTCTTGACCTTGTTTTAATAGATGTTCTAATAGAAGCGGGAATGAATATTAACTGTAATTACTCATTCTATGGGATTCTGTAGGGTCACTCTTTGTACCAAAGTTTAGACCCTTCATTGTCTACATAGCTTAAATTACTGAACATTGTGCCTTCCGTCCTGAATTAGAGCGCATTAATGAGCTTGTGGTTCATGATATTTCCTATTTATTATTCAGAGGCCAGAATAATTCAGTCAGCTGCAGTGCAGAATTAAGATGAGTAACTTTTGATCTGTTGCAGGAAGGCTGTTGTCCGCCCATCCTCCCATCCTGATTTTTGTGCAAGGAATCACAAATAAAAGTACACTCGCGGCTCCTCTCTCCCTTCTCTCTAAACCAGGGGTGCCCAAACCTTTTGGGGCACAGGCTGGTCACATCGTTTAGGGGGCTAGTCACTATGGCCAGGGGGCCAGATCTGACCCCCAACACCAATTCATCTGGTCTGCAAAGCCCTCATCACTCCCAGAAGTGGAAGTAAAATGTGCCCATATGGGTGCATTTTACTTCCACTTCCAGAAATGATGAGGACATCGCAGGCTGGATGAATTTGTAGCAGGGGCCAGATCTGGGTCATAGTTTGGGCACCCCTACTTTAAACACTGGGTCTATCTACATGAAGTTGGCAGGACTGCATTTTTAAAAAGTAACTTGTCAGAATCTAAACTGTATTTTCAAAACATGCCAAGGAGTTGTTGGCAAGACATTAGGTAGGTTGGCCTTGCTTGGAAGCCAGTCATATCCGACTCTAGGGTTCAGTTCTCATCTCCATTTGCAGCCAAAGCGCCAGTGCTGCCTGTGTCTGCAGACGTCTCCATAGTCATGTGACAGGCATGACTAGAGTGTAAGGAACACTGTTTACCTTCCCACCAAAGTGGTCCCTATTTATCTACTTGCAATTTTTTGCTTTTGAACTGCTAGGTTGGCAGGAGCTGGGACAGAGATGAGAGCTCACGCCACTGCAAAGCACTTGGGTCTTGAACTGCTGACCCGCCAACCTTCCAGTCATCAAGTTCAGCATCTTAACCACTAAGCCACCGTAGTCCCATTGCCAAGACATTAACTGGACTCTAAACCTGAATTCTTCAGATAACTTGGAAGTGGGCGGGATTGTTTTTCTCAAAATGAATGTACATAGGTATTCCCCTGACAGGAGTGAACGCTTAGCCTTTGCGTCATGGATTTGAAATCCCAGTTTGGTTGTGTAGCCTTCCCTTCTGTTGGTGGCTCATCAGACTCTCAGACTACAGCTCCCATCATTCCCAGTGGGAGTAGCACTCTTACACTTCTGAAAGGAACCATAATGGCCAAGGTCAGCTTTTAGTTTGCAACGAGCATGCAAAAGCCACTTGAAAAGAATCCGTCAGACTCGGACTGCCAGAATCTGGAATGCACGATTTGCTTGCCTGAGGAAATGTCAAAGCAAAGTGTAATATCCTGAGGGTGGAGGCAAGGGACCTTTTCCTGACCTCTCCCCCCACCCTCAGGAATAAAATATGGAGCGTACCAGGAAGATAAGCTTGGCAGACACTTTCAGAAATGTGAAATCAATTTCTTTAGCCTACGTGACATTTTCAGCAACTTGAGTTATAAGGCTGAGTATTTCTGATGTAAATATTTTACCCTAATACCCGTGTGATAATAGCAGGTTTGTGTGGGATAGAGATAAAACTCAGTCTAAAATTGTGTCTGCCTTAAAAGTAAGGCACTGTGGAAACAAATCGTTTCAGCCTGGAATTCTAAATCAGGAAAAAGAAATAAGAGAACTCAGTTGTTTTGTAGGTCTATAATGTGTACTTTAGGCCACTGGTGGTGAAACTATGGCAGGCGTGCCAGACAGGGCACTCAGAGCCCTCTGTGGGCATGTGTGCCATCGTCCCAGCACAGTGTTTACCCTGCCCCTCTGCCCAGCAGCCCAATGGGAATGCTTCCTCCCTGTCCCTGGCCCAGAATTCACCTCGCCCCTCGGCCCAGCAGCCCAATAGGGGTGTTTCCTCCCTCCCCCACAGCACAGAGTTCACTCACCCCTCTGCAGCATGGATGGCAGCCTGTTGAGTTTGAGCACTTGGTCTTTAAAAGGTTCACCACCATACTGCCTTAGTATTTTGTAAGGCAGCTCACTCTTCAGACTTGGTTAGGAGTGATAGCTATTCCGGTACAATACATATGGAATGTCCCCATTTTGTGAGAATATTGCTATATAAAAACAGAAAGTTAGTGCCGAAGTTTGAAAAACTTTTCTTTTTTTACTACAGGTACCAAAATCCCCATAAGTATTGGGATTCTGGGATTTGCAAATCACTTTTCTATGTTCTATCTTTGTGACTCTGAGCCACAGACTTCATAATACACCATGATATGATGCTGACATCTCAAACCACTGCTGGAATTTCTAAATAAAGAATGAAAGAATCTATTCTCAACATCTAACGTCTCTATTCCACTCCCATCTGCACAGTACAGCAGCTTTGGAGAGGACTTCAGTTTTCAGTTCAGACAGCATGATGTTTGTATTGAATGGAGAAACCATGATTAGCACAAACAATGGTCTGAGTCAGGTGTAATGGTAATTTTGCTTGCTCAGGAATAAGCCTGGGTGAACCACTGATCCCTGACCCTTTCCTTACCATTAAAACTGTATGGAGGACATCAGATTGAATTGTGGTACATAAATCTGGAACTGCAGTTAATCTTAACAGTTCTTTGTTTAACAAAATGATGATTGTAAAACATAAATGAAAGTGGCTTGATTAGACAGGCCATAGTTAAAACTAACTATAGTTTATTGAAGTACATACATAACAACAAACTATGGTTATCTGAAACTGAGAGCAAATACTTCTGATTTCTCCTAGAAACCATGGAGAGGAAGGGTGCGGAGGGAAAACATCTCAACTCAACACTCAATCCAGACCTTTAGTACTAAAATTTGCCATCAAACAAAGCCACTCTAATCTAGGGACATAAAGTCTTTTTTAGTTATCTGCAATGCTGGTTTATTTGTTTGTCTTTTTGTTTGACCATGGAGGGAACCTATGCATTTGCAAGAAAGATTCCTCCCCCTCCTTCATTTCTTTATATGCACAATATGTAACTGCTTCCTAAATGGAGGCCAGATATTGTTGGCTGAGACTTCTCAAGGAGCCAGAGAAATCCTGGACAGGTTCTCCTGCCTGTTTATAGCACCCTGTTTTGGCTGGAGAAAAGAGATGTTGGCCAAATTATCTTCACATTGCCAAACCACAGGCTCTGTGTACAGGCTAGTCACAAACCACAGTTTCCCAATTCAAACCATATATGTGATTTTAGTACTCCATCATTTTAGACCAGTCACCCTTTGACAGTGTCCAACAGTGATAGGACTACATCAAACCTCTACATACAAATTTAATTTGTTCCTCGAGGTTGATTGTATCTCAAAAAAAAAAATATATATAATCTAATCTTGAATTTCCCATAGGAATGCATTGAATGCAATTTCCCATAGGAATGCATTGAATTTTGTTGCTCGAAAAAAATCTCAAACTTGATTCCCCCCCTTGAGATTTCCAGATGTAGCTCAAGTTTTTCTTAAGTCGAACCGTTCTTATCTTGAGGTTTCACTGTACTGAGTCTGTTGCTGAGATCACGTATTGAAAACTGTGTTGAGAAGACAACCCGTTGCAGAAGTTAGAATCTGTTTTCCCACTGCAGGTGGGGGTAGGGGCAGTAGCAGAACCTGGCCGGCTTTTACCTGGATAATTGGGAGAACCAGGAATTGCTAGAAGTTATCATCATCTTTGAAGAGTATCCAGAAACTGTAGCTTTCATCTCTCTAATTGTATGCTAGGGCTGTGAAGCTATCTTAAGACTCTCGATTTATCTGCCTGGCGAGGCACAACACTTTCTTATTAAAAACATATCTATCATGGTTAATGACTTGATTTTCCTCCCCTTTCATACGGCACAATGACAGGTGTAAAGCAAAGCTCGGCATCATATGCTTGAGCAATATGCTTGCTGTTTCAAGATGCCTTGAACATCAGCATGCCTTCATGGTGCCGGAGGAAGTGCGGGGGGGGGAGGGCTGGAACGACACAACTTGACGCTGCACAGATTACACACTTCTGTTTGAGAGAAAATAGTACCATTTGCAGTTTCAGTTAAAAGCATGTTGAAATGCATATGGAAAATACCATTAGGAGGAACTCCAGAGTGCCGGAGTAAAACGGGTCATTAGGCTTGCGTTTGTTCGAGAGAGCCTTCCATCTGACAGTGCTGAATGGCGGAGGTTTTTTTAGCAGCTTATGTTCCCAGTTACATTAAACAGACAAACAGATTGACTGTTTTGCATTTCTCATTTGACAACAGCTTGTCTTCATTTGCGGCACGCTGGTGGCTGAGCAGAAAAGCAGGGCGGGTGAGTGGATCCCAGGTCCTGCTTTTGAATAACAACAGATGCCAATGTTTAACTTCAAAATCAATCAATTCTTTTTCCTGAGTGTGGATAAAAAGGTCTAGTGAAGTGCCTGAAGGGGGTTTTCTGCTGCTTACAGCTGAAAATATATATATAAAAAACCAAAATCCTGTGGTGTGTGGGTTTTTGTTTTGGTCTTTTGAGGAGAAAAAAAAACTTATTTGGCATGATACATACACCAGTAGTTTTAAGAGACAAAATGTAGTACAGTAAAACCCCGACTTACATATGCCTCGAGTCACATAAAATTCAACTTACATAATTATTTTGTGCTAAAACTATGTCCCGATCTACACAATTTCCTATGGGTTTGCTTCGAGTTACATAAAGATTCTTTTTCCTATGGGCTTGCTTCAAGTTACATAAAAATTTCATTTTTCCTATGGGTTTGTTTTGAGTTACATAAAGAAATATTTTTTCGTATGTGTTTGCTTCGAGTTACATAAAAAACTGATTTAAGCAAAAGCCTACGGAACGGACTTTTTCATCGTAAGTAAAGGTTTTGCTGTATTATAATTTCATGTCAGAAATTATTCTGGGTTGAAAGGATTTTTGCTGGAGAAACTCTGCTCAGGGGACGCCAGAATGAGGCTCCTTTCATGTCCCCAAGATATTTTCCCACCAAAGTGGTCACTATTTGTCTACTTGCATTTTCTTGCTTTCAAACTGCTAGGTTGGCAGGAGCTGGGACAGAGACGGACACTCAAACCATCATGCAGTACCCAGGTCTTGAACTGCTGACTTACCGGCCTTCCAGTTAACAAGGTGAGCTTCTTAACCACTGGGCCACTGCAGCCCTCACAAAATGTCGTATAAATTATGTATCATAGAGATACCTGGATTTTATGACTTTGAGTGATACTGTCAAGTCGCTGAACATAATGGACAAATCCTTACATAAGAGACCTGTGATTGGCATGGACAAGTGCTGACTTAGATAATATAAATAAATAAATAAATAAATAAATAAATAAATAAATAATCTTGGCAGAACACTTATTTCTTTCATTCAGAGAAGACTGTCCATGGATACCATTCCACATTTCTGTCAGTCCCAACTCAACTCTCTGTGAGGGTATATGGTTGTATGTGAGAGTGAGATGTTTGCACACACCAAAACTGGTTGCAATTAAAACTGTCTACTGAGTGTATCTGAACTATGACTCATTCCATCCAAACTGAGAGAATCTTAAAGTGGGCACATGTTTAGCCATTCATGAGATTGTTGCTGCCTATGAGAGCCACTGAAGGTACTATATGTGGTTGGTTTTTTAAAACACACATGCAGAAACATATACAGGTACTTCTAAAAAATGATATTAGCTCTTTCTAATATGCTTTTGAAACTCACACCTGAGCTACACCTGAGAATGTAAATTAGGAGGGGCTGTGGTGGCTTAGTGGTTAAGATGCTGAACCTGATGACCAAAAGGTAGGCAGGTCAGCATTTTGAGACCTTACGGGTGTGCGATGGAATGAGCCTCTGTCATCTGTCCCAGCTCTTGCCAACCTAGTATAGTGGTATCTCGCTTAAAGAACATAATGCATTCCACAGGATTGCTCTTTAAGCGAGTTTGCTCTTTAAGCAAAACACCATTGTAAGTGACCAATTGTGACTCCTGGGGGGGATTGTGAACCCCGATTTAGCAAGTTTTTGGTTGGTTTTAGTTGTTAAGCGAGGCAACCATTCAGAGAAAATTCTGCTCTTTAAGCAAGTTAGTCTCTAAGTGAGGGGCTCTTTATGCGAGCTTTTTCTGTAGTTCAAAAGCAAGAAATTGCAATTAGATAATAGGTACTGCTTCAGCAGGAAAGGTAGCAGTATTCCATGCTCTTTGGTGTGTAGTCATACCTGACAGGCACAAACAGCTCTGGCTCTTTGGCTATAAAAAGAGATGAGCACTGAACCCTAGTGTCGGATACCACTGGCTTTTGAACAAGGGAGACCTTTAACTTTACATGTACTGGATTAGATCAGTGTGTGAATGAGAAAAGGTGTAGGGAGAGGTAGAACAAAGCAGTCAGAAAGGAGGAGAAAGCTGCCAAGCACCCGCTGAAGCAAATACACAAGAATCAGAAACTGGGAATGACTGTTTAAGTCTAGCAGAATTGGCCAGATCCCAACGCTCATCCAAACGAGGCTATTTATTTATTTAATGTTTTAAAGTACAATGGCGAGGGAGAAAACCCCACAATTGATGCTGAGGATTAGCCTGGTTACTTGTATGTATTTCACAGTCACAAGAGCATAACATTAAGTCACAAAATGCTGCCTGTCTTTCACTGCACGCACACATACACACAGCACATACTCTGGTCTTGTAGAGTGCTACAGTTTTGTGACAGTTTTGTTAACTGTTATACGGTTTCTCTCCCTCCTTCTTGTCCATTTTTGCATTTTACTAGCATGTCTGTCTTTGTTGTCTTAATGGAGACTGAAGTCTATAGAGAGGTAGAGATTGGATCTTCCCTTACCACCTTTCTTTTATCAGCTAAACAACAACAACAACAAAAGGATTGGAGACACTACATCTATAATTGAAGGGTCAAGATCCTTCCCTGTAAGCCACTCGTTCCCAACAAGGGGTACACAGCCCACAGGGGGACTTCAATTCCCAGAACCCTAAGTCAGTACATTGGCTGATAAGTGCTTTGGGGAAATGACTTAGGCTTCTGGGAATTGAAGTCCAAAAACCAACGTTTGGGAAACACTGCTGTAAGCCAAACCGTAACAACAAAAAGCTCATTATGCATGGGTGGAGCTTCTGGGTGATAGCTTTTAGCCCAGGGTCAAAGGTCTCCAATTAAGTAAGGTATGAAATCCTAACAGGAGTCAGTCAATTGATAGCAAAGTGAAAAGTATGGAGCACAACCACACAGGCAAAAGAAGTTGACATAGCTGTTAACAAAGCACTACATATAGTGACAGGATGCATCAAACCTACACCAGTTGAGAAAATATACCCTCTTGTTGGTATCACTCCACCTAAGATCAGGAGAGAAGTTGCAGTGGATGCTGAGAGAACTAAGCAAGAGACGGACCCTCAACATCCTCTGAATCGATGGATATGAGCCTCAAGTCCACCAGCTCAGATCCAGGAAGAGCTTTATGACAAGAACAAACACTCTTCAAGGTATATAAGAGCAAAACCAAATTAGAAGATGGAGGAAGGAGCTCGTTGGACAAGGAACATTAAAAGAGGATATGCCTAAGGATCTCATCCTTTCCTACATCACATGGAGGACCCTGATCAGGCTGAGGGTTGGAGTCCCTAAATACAAGACTATCATGCTCAAGTGGGGGCTGCTGGCAGACGACAGCACACTGTGAGAATGTGGAGAGAGACAGAATCCAGCTCATTTGCTAGCCTGCCGATTACTGCCAGAAATATGCACCAATGAGGACTTAAATTTGGCCAACAGCAAAGTCAGAAAAGAGGCTCCATTTTGGCAGTCGAGGGTTTGATCAGGACACGAAAGAAGAAGAACGGGAAAAGGCTCAAATATTTGCTCTTTAATTCTCAAGTTTGTTTATCCAGAGTGCAGCAAGCAACCTGGGAAGTGCTAGGGATGATTAAGCGGCTGCACAGAGGCTACAAATTGCTGCTACTTGCTTTTGTGGCTGGACTTGTTGCAGTTGAGTGATGTCGCCCATCATTGCATTGTGTGCACAGTAAAACAGTCGAGCAGTGACAGATAGATTGAGAATCGGAGCTACCCCATCACGGCTGAAAGATCCCTGCATGCTGGGAATTTGGAATGAGCGCATCAACTTCCAGCGCGGGGCTCAGCTCTTCAGCACTCACCTCTTTCTTTCTCTCTGGGCGAAAGTATACGGAATTAGCTTTGTGTAGTAGAAATATAAGGGAAACTACGATGTTCCTGAGAGCATCGAGCCAGAAAAAGTGGGTACACAGAGAGAAATACAAAATAAGACAATTTACAGCTACAGACAGAAGCAGAGGTTGTGAGTGGCTTAGGTATCTGCCTGGTATCGATTCCCCACTGTCACTCCTTAACAGAGGCTGGACTTGATGCTCCAAAGGGTTCCTTCCAGCTCTGCCATTCTTTGATGATGATGATGATGATGATGATGATGATGATGATGATGATGATGATGATGATGATGATGAAGAAGAAGAAGATGAAGATGAAGATGAAGATGAAGATGAAGATGAAGAAGAAGAAGAAAACTTTTTTAAGAAGGAAACTTTTTTATTTATAAAATTCTTACTACAGTACCATCTGTCGAGATGAACTACATAAACTTGTTATCACTTTCAAAAACTTGAAAAAATATAGTTACATAGCTCAGTGAACATAGTTAAACATATAGTGATTGTGGAGGGAAATATACAGTATATACAATACCAAAAGAACAACAATATTTACAATGAAATTGTCATTTACATGAAACTTAACTTTTAATATTCTAAGTTATTCCCAAATTTCTTTCTGTCAACCACTGCCACCATTTGTACCTGTCGGGTTCCTTCTGTCTCACCATCATTCTTTTAGCATATACTCTGAGCCTTGCCATCACACTGCCCACCGCTTTTTTGGGATCTGCCAGCTTTCCCGTCTTCCCTTCCTGTCCCCTTTGGAACATCAGAGCGCTTAAGGCAAACAGATTGATTAATCGAACCAAGGACCAGGGCACTTTCCAGGTCTCCAGCTTCCCTTTCTTTCTTGGCCCCTTCCACCCCTTTCCTGGCTCAGTCCCCAATAGAATTGTCTCTGCTCTCTCTTCCTTTAAATAGGGCCAGTCCAATTTACTTGCCAGAGCTTCCAAAATTTCTTGCGATGAAGGACATTCTTTTGCAAAATGCGAAGAAGAAGAAGAAGAAGAAGAAGAAGAAGCAGAAGCAGCAGTAGCAGCAGCAGCAGCAGCAGCAGCAGCAGCAGCAGCAGCAGAAGCCGCCAATTCCAACATTCATGCTAGGATAATGTCTTTATAAGGCCAGCCAAAAAGGCATTAGAAAATGTGCAAGCCTTTTAAAATCACAGGTGTCTTCTTTAAACAAAGCAAAACATTACACAAACAAGCAGTTGTGGGTGGACCAATCTCAATGCCATGCATTGGGGATGTACCATTCATGTTCTGTTTGGAGTTTATTTAACTCCAAATTCAAGAATTCCCCAGGCAGAATTCTGCCAGTTCTAATCCTCAGACCCACACCTACAGACACCTCCTTTTCATTTACCTAGAAATAGAGTCTAGCTTGGAGTCTGTATGGTTGCCTTTGGCCTGTACTTCCTGTTGTTAATGTGTTAAAAACAGCAGGTAGTACAGACTTGAGACAGGTGCCGTGGAGGTGTATCTTATGACTTGTAGTTCTTTGAAAGGTACCATCTGTGGAGCCTCTGTGGAGCCAGTCTACAGTTCCCAGGAAACACCTTAATAGCTGTCTCAGACATGTACTTCCAGTGTTGATTTGTACATTAACAATGGGAAGTACAGACCCAAGAGCTAGGCTATAGACCAGGTGAGCAAATGTAGGAACTTTAAGTGTGGTCTTGTGCGTTGCAACTCCCATGTACTGGGGCATTCTGTTCTCTTTGATATAGGAAGCCACAGAAGCAGAGGAGAGTTCCACATGAATAACCTGTAGGTGAAGCAATCCAAAGGAAATGCCTTAAGAAGGCTATCCTTCTCAGTCTATATCTTAGCTTGCTGGCAGTAGAATTTGTGAAGCTTTTTAAAAAATAAATTAAAAAATAGACTGCTCACATGAGCAACTTTTTTTTGTTTTTGTGTGTGTGTGTTTTCTTTTTTAAAAATCATTTCCTTGGGAGTGGAAAGGCTTTGTGGAGAATACCAATGCTGCTTGTGTGGCAGGAGGCATGGGGAAAGGTGCTTTGTCAAAGCATAGTTTGGTGTGTGTACATGTGCACTTGCATGCTTGGTCTTTCTACATCAGTTCAAAGTGACTGCACACTTTGAACTGAAGTAAAAGGATTCAATTTTTTTTAAAGTAGAAGGTTCTCGGGAGGGGGCACTGAGGAAAAATGAGGGATTGGATCTGTGAGGTCCCAGGCCGATTTGCATTTCTCATTGTATCATGTGGCCAACAGGGGGAAATGTGAAATGGAGAGCTGTCTTACATCAAATGAAACCTATGACCTATTTATACTTAGTCTTAATAGCAGTGGCTGTCAATGAGAGGAATTTTTTTAACACCACCTGGAATTGACTAAAGCACTCTTCTAAATATCTGCTCCTGGTTCCTCCAGAATTCCTTCACTTTGTTGTTCAGTCACACAATCAAACCAAACCCTTTGCGACCTCATAGACCACCCCTGCCAGGCTCCTCGGTCATATTCCATCCTCTGTAGCCTGCCCAAATCTACACATACTGCATCAACAATGCCATCTCGCCATCTCATCCTCTGCCGCCCACTTCTCCTTTTGCCTTTGATCTTTCCTAGCATCAGGGCCTCCTCATTTGGTAGCCAAAGTACTTGAGCTTCAGCTTCAGTATTTGTCCTTCCAAGGAACAGTCAGGGTTGATTACCTTTAGGATGGACTTATTTATTTATTTATTTATTTATTTATTTATTTATTTATTTATTTATTTATTTATTTATTTATTTATTTATTTATTTGGATTTATTATCCCGCCCTAATCAGGCGAACCTGACTCTAGGCGGCTTACAGAAATTCATAAATTAAAACCTTAAGGTTCATAAATTACTTAAAAGTCAATTAAAAAAGAATTAAACCATGAATTTACAAAAATCTAAAAGATTTAAAAAGGTTAAAAGGTTTAAAAAGATTTTAAAAGTTTAAAAGAGTGAGGGGGGGGTGGCTGTCCCATCATATCAGCCACCCAACATGGGACCCCAAATTCCTGGGGCCCCACACCTGCCCTGCCAGCCAGGTTTTTAGGCCCTTCCGAAAGGGCAGGAGCTCTGTCTGGAGACGTAACTCAGTTGGCAGGAGGTTCCAAAGGGCCGGGGCGGCCACGGAGAAGGCCCTCCTCCTGGTGCTAGAGAGATGCGCCTCTCTAGCCGATGGAATGATAAGAGAGCCTCTCCGATCCGCCCTGGTGGGACGGACAGATGTCCTTGGGACGATGCGGTCTCTTAAGTATTTGATCTCCTTCTAGTCCAGGAGACTCTCAAGAGTCTCCTTCAATCCCACAGTTCAAAGGAATCTATTCTTCTGTGCTCAGCCTTCCTTAGGGTTCAGCTCTCACAGCCTTACATTAATACTGGGAAGACCATTGCTTTAACTATGCAGACCTTTGTTGGCAGGGTGATGCCTCTACTTTTTATTATGCTGCTGAAGTTTCTCATAGCTTGCCTCTCAAGAGTAAGCGTCTTTTTATTTCATGGCTGCAGTCACCATCTGCAGTGATCTTAGATCCCAAGAAGGTAAAGTCTGTCACTGCTTCCATTTCTTCCCCTTCTTGTTGACAAGGACTGATGGAGTTGTACACCATTATTTTCCTGGTTTTTTTTTTAAAAATGTTAAGCTCCAGGCCAGCTTTTGCACTCTCCTCTTTCACCCACATCATGAGGTGCATTTGGTATTCTTCACTTTCTGCCATCAGACCGCAGCAGTCTAATTAGCATCATATTGCCGCATAACAAAGTGAACGTCTTTGCCGTTGTAACACACATCACCTGGAGAAGTCCCAAACTACCTCCTGCCCACTCTTGCTTGACATCACCATACCAGCTCACCTTTTACCTTGACCTACTCTCTCTGTTTGGAGCCCAGAGGCTGCGCAGGATCCTTGATCTGAAACTCTGTGTGGCTTTCTGCCAGGGAACTGGGACGTGAAGGTGAGTTGCTCCTTCGCTAGCCAAAATAGGGGATTAGTGCGGCCTTCCATGGAGCTAGCTTTTGTTAGCTCTTCAACCTTGACCTTGAAAGAGCTACATCAAAAAAAAAGTTGCAAGTTCTTCTGATCCTGGAGGAGCGCGGTGAGGATTTCAGAGGGGAAAGGGGGCAGGCCTCCAATTGCCTAAAATAATTGTCAGTGTGTGATTAAGTATAACGTAGAAATGGACTACAAGTCTGGCCAGGTTATCTTGCTGTGGTAATAGATTAGACCATAATGCCAGTGACTCAATGCCAAGCATCAGGCGGAGGTTAACTGACCTGACAACCCTGAGGACTAGTGGCCTTGACGAAGTCCACAGGGAAGGTTGATGGTCCCCAAGTGGATTTAATCCCACTTGAATCCATCTTGATGGAGGGCAGCAGCTTCATCCAACCCTAGCCTGGGGCTGAGGAGGAATTTGCGTGTCAAAAGGGCTCAGGACCAGAAAGTGACTCACAGAACTGGATCAGTGATATGGGTGTCATGCTGTGATGTGGAAAGCAGATGAAAGGCCACAACATTATGTTCAGGACAGTCTTTATGGTTATTCGCTATGATGATCCCCAATATTTGGAATTGGATATGGCACAAGAAGAAGAAGAAGAAGAAGAAGAGATGGACTGATTTAATAGGAGAAACCATGGCCTTGAATCTCCAAGATCTGGACAGGGCTGTTAAAGACAGGAGCACTGATAGTCCCTAATTCATAGGTAAAGGTAAAGGTCACCTTTGAGTGAAAGCTAGTCATATCTGATTCTAGGATTTGGTGTCCAGTTTTTGGTAGGTGTGGACTCCAGATCCCAACATCCCCAGACATTGTCCAAACAGGCCAGCACTGATGGGAGGTGGAGTCCAACCCATGGCTTCCTAACATACTCTCCAAACGGAGCAGCAAATAAATATCAATGTTATTTCGTCTTCTCTCACTCCCCTTTCTTCAGAATGATCTCCCAACGCTGTTTGTTTTATAAATTCTGCCTCTTTTTCCAAACAGAGCTTGAGAAATGCTTAAATGTGAGGATATAGTTTTTCAATAACAGAGTAAAAATAAATAGAGACACAGTTTGTTCTCATATCCTAATGAATCACAAGTCCTGTTTTCCATGCCTGCATTCTCAATAAAGTAAGATGCTTGAATAGCTAAGCTCTTCAACTTCCCTCTCTGCCCCCTTCTCTCCCCCTCCTCTTTTATTATTAAATGTAATTTTGTCCTCTCAAAGATTACTGAAAATTACTTTTGCAAGTTGCTATGAGGGGCTTATCACACCAGCGGTGTTTGGCTTCCCATATTAACTGTCTCTCGTGCGCCTCTGAACCTGAGCTACCGACAAAAGCGACTCATTTCAGCCAGTGGAATACCTGGTCCCTATTCGTGGTAACCCTTTCTCATCTTCCAAAGGCAACTTCGCTTATTGTGAAATATTTGCACTTAGCCTCTCAAAATGGCTTTCCATCAGTCAGATTTAATTCTGAGTGACTGTTCAGAGAGAGACCAATATTCATGCAGGGGGTGGTGGGGTGTGTGTGGAGGAGAATTAAATTTCTGTTTGGAAAAACAAGCCAAGGAAGGCTTGACCAGTTGTGTTTGGGCCAACTTGTTAGTCAACTGCCACCTGACACTCGGTGTTAGTAGCTCAAGCGATTTATGCTATCTGAGGCCAAGCAGCAAATGCCACCCCCATCTTCCCACCTCACACCATCCCAACTTTCTTCTTCTTCTTCAAAAGCCATATCCAATTCTGAATATCGGCTATCATCACGGAAATCTGCCATGAAGATTGTCCGGGGAACAGTGCAGTGTGGTGACCTTCCATTTGCCTTCCACATTGCAGCGTGAAACCCATAGTATCACGGATCCAGTTCTGTGAGTTACTTTCTGGTCCTGAGCCCTTTTAATTTAATTTAATAGATTTATATACCGTCCTATCCAAAGGACACTGTGCTGTGTACACAAGTTAAAACCAAGATAAAACAATTTTAAAAAGCCTTTAAAACATAGCAATATTACACACACACCCAGTGTGCCATTTACTATCTAAAAGCAAATATAAAATCTACAGAACCTTAACATAAAAAAATTAATTATAGATGGGGGCTCAGACGAGCCAGAAAGGGGAGCTTGTTGACAATCCAGACCCATTTTGCCAACCACATCTTCAATCCTTTCCTAAATGGTAGCAACTGGGCCTGGAGGCATAGTTCTACCTGAAGGAGGTTCCACAGTGTGGGGGCTATGTCTGAGAAGGCCCTTTTCCTTGTGCTGGAGAGGTGAGCCTCCCCAACAGATGGTACCTGTAGGATGCACTCTTGGTTTGCTCTTGTGGGATGGGCTGATGTCCTAGAGACAATGCAGTCCCTGGGGTATCCTGGTCAGCTACCATGAAGAGCTTTAAAGGTGACAACCAGCACCTTGAATTACACCCAGAGCACACAAAGCCCTCATCAGCCCCAGGCCAGGATGGATGAAGCTTCTACCCTCCATCAAGATGGGTTCAAGTGGGATTTAATCCACTTGGGCACCATCACCCTTCCCTGTGGACTTTGCCACCCAAGGCCATTATGTCTCAGGGTCGTCACGTTAGTTAACTGCCACCTGACACTCGGTGTTGAATCACTGGCAGTAGGGTCTACTCTATTACTATAGCAGGATAACCTTGCCAGAATGCCACCTCAACCTGGCTTCCTCCACATGAGTAGGAGTTCACAGTTTGAATAATAAGAAGTATATGCCACAATGGGTTGGCATCAGGATTTTAGAGATGCTTAGGTGGAGCATGACAAAAAAAAAAAAAAGGTTGGGGACCACATCTGTAGATGACCCTGAAGGCCTTTTCCTGCTCTGATTCTATGGATGTGTGAACAAAGTACAAGTTAATCTGTGTTTAATATTTTGCCCTCTGTTATGTTTCAATGGGATTTCAGGTCCGATAAATGGAAATATAGATTACCCATTGCGATAATACATTTTGTAGGCCGCCCAGAGTCGGGTCTTCCCAAGTGGGGCGGGGTATCAAATTCGAACAAATAAATAAATAAATAAATAAAAATAAGATGTAAAAAAGTTTTTTTAATACATAGACAAATTTGGGGGGGGGGGGGAGGACCTTTAACAAAAACATAATGTTCCAAAAAGACTCACATGCTGCCTCAAGTGAGAGAATTTGGCAATCAGTATCAGTTTGATGCTGGGCATGAAAATAATAATAACAGCAATTACCTCCTCAGTAGGGCTGCGGGTGTTCAAAGCACTTTATGAACATTAACTAATGAATAAAGCAGTGGGTTCAGTGGCACAAAGATTTCTAATACTGTAGTTGGTTACCAATAACCTACAAAGAGGGTTGAATGATATCTGGCAAGGGGATTTCTGTTGACCTTAAGGACAGATGCCACTGTGTTTGGCATTTCTTCACTCTGCTGTCCTGTTGACTCCCTTGGCTAATCGGACTTCTGTCACAAGCCAGATATTACACAAAGAAACCATCAGGCTTAAATTCTGATTGGTATTGTTTCCACCCACCAACTTCACAGCACCAATTGGAGATTGTCGTTGTTGCTTCTAGCCTGGATTGTCGACTCTGTGTTTTGTCCAGTGGTAGCAACTGTACCTGAGCGACTGTGGTGACTTAGTTGTTAAGGCCAATACAAGGGACTGTGGTGGCTTAGTGGTTAAGATGCTGAACCTGACAACTGAAAGGCTGGCAGGTCACCAGTTCGAGGCTCGAGTGAGTTTCCGTCTCTGTTCCTGCTCCTGCTAACCTAGCAGTTCGAGAGCAAGAAATCCAAGTAGATAAATAGGTACCACTTTGGTGGGAAGGTAAACACCATTCCGTGCACTCTGGTGGCTGGCCATGCCTGTCTCATGTCTATGGAAATGTCTGCAGATGCAGACAGTGCTGGCTCTTTGGCTGTAAACGGAGATGAGCACTGAACCCTAGAGTTGGATACAACTGGCTTTCAAGTATGAGAGAGCTTTAATACATTTCATGACACTGGAGAAAATGGTGATGCCATCTGTTGTTCCTCACACTGCAAAATATATTAAGTTAGCCTTGCGAGGGATGATCGCCACAACATCATCTCTTGTGATGGCATTAGTTGTGGAGACATACTTGGTCAGTGGTTATGGGTCCATTTTCCCCTAGTGGTGACTTCTTACAAAGTCCAGAAAATCCAGTGAATCTTTTACATCCTGCCAGTCAGTTTGTTCTCCGCTAAAATGGCACTTCAGTGTTGTAAATCAGAGAGGCTCTTCTCACTATCTGGCAAAGTAAATGGGAAATCTTTCCGTCAATATCATCCATCCATCCATCCATCCATCCATCCATCCATCCATCCATCCATCCATCCATCCATCCATCCATCCATCCATCCATCCATCTATTCATTCATTCATTCATTCATTCATTCATTCATTCATTCGGCGTGTTTTAGCTGCCCCCTCACCAAACTGATGCCAGATAGCTTACAACACAAGAAACACCCCCAACATAACACACTCCAACCACTCATATTTATATATAAACATCATAAAAACTCTAAAATCTCTGAAATCTAAAAATCTTAAAATCACAAAATCATGAATCTAAAAATCTATATATACTTAATTAGTCTGGCCAGGTTATCCTGCTATGGTAATAGAGTAGGCCTTACTGCCAGCGACTCAACGCCGCGTATCAGACGACAGTTAACTAACCTGACATCTCTGAGGACTAATGGCCTTAGGTGGTGACGTCCAAGTAGATTAAATCCCACTGAATGCATCTTTTTAGAGGGCAGCAGCTTCATCACACCTGGCCTGGGTAATAGCCTTTCCATGCCAAAAGGGCTTGGGACCAGAAAATGACTTGTGGAACTGGATCAGTGGTACGCGGGTCACACTGCGACGTGGAAGGCAAATTAAAGGCCACAGCATTATATTCTCAGGACAGTTGTCATGGCTGATTACCATGATGATCACCAATACCGCAAAACCCTGTTTTACAGAAGCCTCATTTTACAGAAACCCCATTTTACAGAAGGTTTCTTTTTGTTTTGCTGAAAACATGTCCCGTTTTAGAGAAAAAGCCCTGTTTTACAGAACATGATTTCCCAGAGTACATAAAAGACCACCCACAGCCATTCTGGGCCCTGTGGATGGCAGTAGAGTGGACTGGAAAGGCATATAAAAATATGGGAGGTTGGGAACTTTTTTTTCAGTGTGTTCTTATGGGAATGTCTAATTTTACAGAAAAAAATGAGTTAAGGAAAAAACTACGGAACAGATTTTTTTTCTGTAAAACGGGGTTTTACTGTATTTTGACTCATACACAGGAGGAGGAGGAGGAGATATACCTTGTGTGCCTTCCTTCCTCTTATTGGGCTGCTATTTAGAAGCCTACCTTTTAATTGTAACATCCTTATTGATTGCTTTCAATCTTATTAAAAATGCATGTGTGCTGTACATTACTGTCGTATACTGAATTCCTTTTAAAAGCAAAGAATCTTTTGATCAACCAATGCAAATAAGGAGGATTTTAATTTTTGTTTGGACAAACACAAGTCTGTTTATTGCCAATTTGCCAGTGCTGTTTGCGTCTGCAGACGTTTCCGTGGACATGTGGCAGGCATGACTAGACACCAGAGTGCATGGAATGCTGTTTACCTTCCCACCAAAGTGGCACCTACTTATCTACTTGCAATTTCTTGCTTTCGGACTGCTAGGTTGGCAGGAGCTGGGACAGAGACAGAAGCTCACTCTGTCATGCAGCACTCGGGTCTCGAACTGCTGACCTTCCAGTCATCATGTTCAACGTCATAACCACTTGACGAATGAGCCACCACAGTCATTAAAATCTGTTTACATAAATCTAAAGGCAGACATAATACACTTTTTAGGTAATTACTTAATTTGTATTCTGCTTTTCTACTAAAAAAACCAACAATCACCTTTCCCTCAGGGATTCTCAACCTGCGGTCCACAGGCCAAATGTGGTCTGTGCCACCATTTCATGTGGGCCTCCACTGCCTCCACCACTCCAGGAAGTGCCATGTGGTGGAAGAAGGGCAAAATAGCCATCCGGCCCCCAAAGCTGTCTGAGGGAGCGAGACCTGGCCCCCGGTTTTAAAAGGTTGAGAACTCCCAGCTAGTTAACAAGAGAGATTGGCAGATTCACAGCACAATTGAAATTAAAATTAGGTTTTAAAAACATAGTGGAAAAAGAGATAGGAAAACAAATTAACATCCTCTCCCCATCAACAGAGTAGCTCAAATATCAAAGACAGGTCAAAGTTAAAGCATCTTTCCTAACTGCTGGAAAGAGAACTGCCTCTTTTGGCAGGGAGCTCCAGAGCTTGGAATGCTAATAAAAATTCCTGCCCAAAGGGAGTATGAGCAAAGAGAGGAGAAAAATGTACAAGGAGGAAATACATATAAGCTAATATACTGAACACTAACAATCCAGAGTTTTCTTCAGTGGCTGGAAGCTGCACGTAGTCAACCCCCTGTCAACAGATTCAGTGTATTTGTCAAAAGATTTGAACTGGGTTTTAGCAGTTAGTCTTAGCTCGAGTGGGACTGTGGTAGCTTAGTGGTTAAGATGCTGAACTTGATGATTGGAAGGTCAGCAGGTCAGCAGTCTGAGAACTGAATGCTCCATGGCAGAGTGAGCTCCTGTCTCTGTCCCAGCTCCTGCCAATCTAGCAGTACGAAAGCTCCTGCCAACCTAGCAGTTGGGTGGAAAGATAAAGTGCATTCCAGTATTTAGTCATGCCTGCCGCATGTCCATGGAAACGTCTGCAGACACAGACAGTGCTAGCTCTTTGGCTGTAAACAGATGAGCACTGAAACCTAGAGTCAGATATGACTGGCTTTCGAGCAAGGGTGACCCTTACCTTTACTATGCTTTCCAGGCAGTGATGGGAAAGGAATACGAGCCTCTCTTTCATTCTTTCGCTCTCTTTCTGTTTTTATGTTTTGCTCCTTTGGGAATGCATGTCATGTTACTTGTTGTTGATTTTGCTAAAGGTGCTGCTTCAGCTTTTCATGGGGATACTTTACTTTACACCAACAATTTGAGATATGCAGATGATACCACCCTCATGGCAGAAAGTGAGAAAGATCTAAAGAAGCTCCTGCTTATGTTGAAAGAAGAGAGTGCAAATGCTGGCTTGACACTCAACATCAAGAAAACCAAGATAAAGGCAACAGGAACTATCAGTGGATGGGGAAGAAGTAGAAGCAGTGACAGACTTTACTTTCTTAGGCTCCAAGATCGCTGCAGATGGTGATTGCAGCCATGAAATAAAAAGGCGACTGATGCTTGGGAGACAAGCTATGAGAAACCTGGGGAACATAGTGAAAAGTAGAGACATCACCTTGCAAACAGAAATTCACACAGTCAAAGCAATGGTATTCCCTATGGCAATGTAGGGTTGTGAGAGCTGGACCATTAGGAAAGCTGAGGGCAGAAGAATAGACGCCTTTGAGATGTGGTGTTGGAGGAGAGTTTTGAGAGTTCCCTGGACAGCGAGGGAAACAAATAGGTCAATATTGGAAGAAATCAACCCTGACTGCTCATTAGAAGGGCAAATAGTAAAGATGAAGCTAAAGTACTTTGGACAGCAAATGAGAAAAGAGGATTCACTTGAGAAGGCCTTGATGCTGGCAAAGGTGGAGGGCAAAAGAAGAAGGGGGTGGCTAGATTGTATTGTAGATGCAATGGACACAGAGCTGGGCAGGTTGAAGAGGATGGTGGAGGACAGAGGTGCCTAGTGGGCAATGGTCCATGGGGTCACAAAGCGTCGGAATCAACTGTGTATCTGAACAACAGCAAACTTTACTTCCGGTTGTTCATACATAGTGGGAGTGCTTACATTGCTGTGAGGTTCTTAACAGCCACAGAACCCGACAGCTACACACCAATTCCTTGCTCTGCCGCCCTACTAAATGAGGTGTTACTGCACTTGACGGAGGCTAAAAGAGGATCCCATCCCATTTAGCAGAAAAGACCGTGGGGGCTGACCTCACCGGGGACAGATTTCCCTTTTAAACTGCACTGAGGTCTCCTTGAATAGGAGATGTTAATTGCAGTAGGAATTTAGCCTCCTGAAGGATTAAACAGCCATGGCTTGGAGCTACGACTGGGAATTGAAATCGGCATTAGGCAGGAAAATGGTCCATGGGCTTACAATGCTATTACCCCAGTTCCTGGTTCTAAAACCTTGAAAAGCTCTTCCTTAGTGACCAATAAAATAGTTGCTATGTTTGTCTGAATTCGGTTAAGAAAAAGTAATTGGGGGTGGGGGAGAGGCAGAGCTGGACTGTGTTTGATTCAAAGCATCCTGTGGCTTCTTTCAAAAGAGGTGTTGGCAAAACAAGAAGAGAAAGCTCCTTCTTAATCACATCTTTCCATTGTGTTTGCCTTTTAAAAGTAATTAGTTATAGTTACTCTCCCGAGCCCCAGGATCCATAAATATAGCTCATTACTATTGTAGTAACAATTATTTAGAACAACAGAGTTTTCTCCAAGGAAAAGCATGTTTTAGGTAAAGGTAAAGGTTTCCCTTGCTTGAAAGCCAGTCGTATCTGACTCTAGGGTTCAGTGCTCATCTCTGCTCCAAAGCTGAAGAGCCCGTGCTGGCTGCTTCTGCAGATGTTTCCATGGTCATGTGGCCGGCATGACTAGACACCGGAGTGCATGGAACGCTGTTACCTTCCTACTGAAGTGGTCCCTATTTATCTACTTGCAATTTCTTGATTTCGAACTGCTAGGTTGGCAGGAGCTGGGACAAAGGCGGGAGCTCATTTTGGAGAATTGAACTGCTGACTTCTCGCCTTCCAGGCAGCGTCTTAGCCACTTGAGCCACTGCAGAATGTTTTAGCTTACTTAAGTTTTCCACTTTATCAGATGCAGCTACTTGAAAACCTACCCCAATTTCCCCAGTTCTTAACAAAAAACTAAAATATTTGGTTTTATTTATATATTTCAAATTCTGTCTTTCTGTCTGTTTGTCCATCCATCCAAGCAATGAAGGGGAGAATTAACACAGAATTAACATTACAGTCAAACCTCACATAAAGAGTGCCTCGCTTAAAGAGTAACTTGCTTAAAGAGCAGAATTTTCTCTGAAACTTCGCTTCGCTTACTAAATAAAACCAACCAAAAACTCGCTTAACAACTAAATCAGGATTCACAATTCTCCCCCCCCCCGCCAGAAGTCACAATTGGTCACTTACAATGGTGTTTCACTTAAAGAGAAAAGTCACTTAAAGAACAATCCTGTGGAACACATTATGCTCTTTAAGCGAGGTACAACTGTATTTTAATTAAACTGAATCACCTTTTAGATCACTGTTAAAGAATTAACAAGGTTCATTCACATGCCCTTATTTTATTAAAAGGTAAAATGCAACTCCATTTTATGAATGAACCTTGTTAATTGGAGGACCCCAAATAAATGATCTGCTGAATTTTCTCCTAGCAGTTATCTGTGGAAGAGGAGAGTCAGTATGGACAGCTGAACAAGGCTACCCTGTGAAGAGATATATCATTTCTTTCATTGGTTAAAATACTTGAAAGGATCTTTTGATTAGCTGATTTACAGTAGTTGGTGCAGATGAGTGAGTGAATTGATCTGTTAATTGATTAAAGAAACATCTCTGCTGATGAGACAAAAATATAAGAATAGAGCATGCTATTTCATAGATCTGAAAATCCAGATACAGGGGATCTTGATACCAAATGGAGTCTAGTGTAAGGCACTTGCTCTACTTTTAAGGAAACAGTGTTGGGTAAGGAACAGAGTTGCAGCCAGAATTCTGGAGGCCTGGGTTCAAATCCTTATTCGGCCATTGGAACTCACAGAGTATTTGGCACTGGTGAACCCACTCTTCAATTATTTATTTCTCATACCATGGCAACCCTGCTAGGTTTGCTGTAAACTGGAATCAATTTAATGGTATAGAAAACACAACACATACAGTAAAACCTCGGATAACGCTAAGACTTGGTTCCACAAGTCTTGGTGTTATCCGATTTTTAGTGTTATCCGATGCATGTTCAAATCCTATGGGATGGATCGGATAACGTTAAAGCTCCATAGAGATATATTGTAACCGCACAGGCTTTAACGGTTGTTATCCGATCCATCCCATAGGACCTTAACGTTATTCCATCCAATTCTCCTCCTCAGATTGCTTAACATTATGCGATTTTAGCATTATCCGAGGTAAACATTATACGAGGTATTACTGTATTTCTAAGTAGGCAACACTGGCTAACCTATTGGATAGGGTGTTGTTGTGTTTTTAGGCTCTGTAGCTTGTTAGCAGGAAGGATTAGAAAACTGAAGGTGTTATAGAGCAGTGATGGTGAACCTTTTAGAAACTGAGTGCCCAAACTCAACAGAGGGATGGGCTCAACTCTGTCCTGGGAGGAGGGAGCAGCTCTCCCATTGGGTTGCTAGGCAGAGGGGTGGGGGTGAACTCTGTGCTGGGGCAATGGTGTTCATACCCACAGAGAGGGCATGCCATAGGTTCGACACCACTGTTATAAAGTACAGTCAAACCTCGCATAATGAGCGTTTCGCTTAGTGAAAAACTCGCATAAACTCGCATAATGAGTAAGTGGTCTGACTCGCATAATGAACTTTTCCCTATCGGACTTTTCCCTATGGACTTTTCCCCATAGAAATGGTCATTATGCGAGTTTTTCCATGGGGAAAAGTCCGACTCGCATAGCGAAAAATTCGTTATGCGAGTCAGACTCGCATAGCAAATTTTTCGCATAGCGAGCAACCTCTCAGAACGCATTACATTTGTTCTGCGAGGTATGGCTGTAACAATGTTTGATGTGTAGTTTTGATGTATGTAGGTTTGGATGGTTGTGAATGGAAACAATGAATAGTGGGGTCTCAATGGCATAGTGGTCTCAGAGAATGATGACTTCAGCATCTTCTCTAGCCCAGCCGTGAGGATCTTGTGAAGACAATAGCTGTGTGCTTGTTGAAGGAAAAGGGGGGAAATATATGTTCATTTTACTAATAAAACAGGTGATAAATATTCCCACCCAATCACATCATGCAACATAAATTTATATCAAATAAGTGCAGCAGATGCTTTAATATTTAATTAGTTGTATCAACTGTTCAACTCCCATTCACAGTTTTACCACCTCCCTTTGCTGTTGCTTTCCCAGTGTCCTTTATTAACTGATTAGTCATCTCACCATATCGGGTTAAAATGTGATAAACTACATTAGATAAAATATGGCCACAAAATAGATTAAAATTAGAATGGTACAATCACAATAAAACAAGATGTGAAATTTACTTGTTTTTTATTATTGTTGTTGTTGTTATGTGCAGTCTCTTGACATAAAGTGACTCTAATAAAGTATTTGCTTTCAAAGTACATGAGACATATAAATAGTTTCATGACCAAGTGAAGATCTGAACCCAAGTGTCCTAAGTACAAGTCTGCCACCAGATGGTTCGCCCATTTGGAGATCCTTCCTCACCATTATCTCCTTAGTTCAATTTCTCAACTGCATGTGCAAAGGTTTTTGTTCAGTTTCCTCTCTGGCTACAGAGATTCACAACACTTCCAGATTTGGCCCTCATTTCATTTTGGAAACAAATTTCTGTGTGCATGTGCGCACACACACATGCACACGTCCGTGTGCACCAAGAGTAATTAAAGCATATTGGTTCATGAATAATACACCACTTTAAACGGGATTTGCCAAGAATAATAAGACAGTCCCTCAACATAATGAATGCTCTGTTATGTGATTACCCACTGTTTTATACGATATTGAAGAGATTCATTTATTTCTCTCATTGTGTGAATTATCGGGCTATTACTTTATAATAAATTAATTTCCTTTATGTCATGGGAGCTTTTGTTTGAAATGTGGCTAAGAGCTTAAATTAAATTATGTAATTTTTTTTGTGGTCTGGGTATTGGCTTCTCTGATTGGTGACCTGCACATAAGTCACCAACTTAGAAAATAAAACAAGGCTCCGAAGAATGTTAATGTTTTAAAGTCTAATACTGCCTGTATTAGGTACTATGGAATGGGATACGGCTTGCTTGCTTGCTCAAGTGGCTTGGGCAAAATGCCGAATGTTTTCATTTATATGGACCGGTGTTTCCCAGTCCTTGATTTTTCAATTCCCAGAAACCTAAGTCAATCCCCCAAAGCACTGATCAGCCCCTGTACTGACTTAGGTTTCTGGGAGTTGAAGTTTCCCTGTGGGGTATGGGCCGGATGTTGGGAACCGCTGATATAGGCAATACTACTTTACTATTAGACAGAGTGGGTTGGACATTTCAGGAGTGGTAAACTGGTAATTCTAAATATGCAGGTGGCTTATTGTGGCAGTCCCATTGGCCACAATGACTAGCAACTCAGTAGGTCCACACCAACAATAAAGGAGCAGATCTTTTGTAGAGCTAAAATCCCAGTTATACTCAAAGTTATGCTCATAGAACTCCTTTTGCTGTGCTGGGCATTCTAGTCTCATAAATGTGAAGATATATATACAGTAAAACACCGGATAACGATTGGATCGGATAATGCTAAAATCGCATAACGTTAAGTAATCTGGGGAGGAGAATTGGATCAAATAACGTTAAGGTCCTATGGGATGGATCGGATAACAACCACTAAAGCCTGTGCGGTTACAATGTATCTCTATGGAGCTTTAACGTAATCCGATCCATCCCATAGGATTTTAACATGCATCGGATAACACTAAAAATCGGATAACACCAAGACTTGTGGAACCAACTTTTAGCGTTATCCGAGGTTCTACTGTACTATGAAATGAAATCAGGGTAGGTCTTAAAAATCAGGCTTCTCATCCTTGAGTATTCAGTCATCTTTATGAAGCACATTTGCCTCCTTTTTACGAAAGTGAAGTAAGGGAAATCTCTTGCATTGCTACCACTTTTTAATTGAGTAGCTGCTCCTCTTTGGCAACCATGCAGAGGGCAGGATAACATGCTGGTAAGATCTGTGGGCATTAATTTTGCTCAGTATGCCCTCTTGCCACTGAATGTGAATTTATCATCAGAAGATTGCTCTAGGACAGGGTCAGTGAACCTTTTAGAGACTGAGTGCCCAAACTCACCTTTGCCACAGACTAAACAGGCTGCTGTCTATGCCACACCTTCACGCCACATGTGAGTCTTATCCCAGACAGGGGAGACAGGAAGCACTCCCACTGGGCTGTTGGGCAGAGGAGCAGGGTGAACTCTGTGCTGGGGAGAGGGAAGAAGCGCTCCCATTGTACTGCTGGGCCAAGGGGAGGGGTGAATGTGTTGGGGGGAGGGAAGAAGTGCTTCCATTGGGTTGCTGGGCAGAGGGGCAGGGCAAACAGTATGCTTGGGCGATGGTGTGTGTGCTGTCGGTTCGCCACTACTGTACTAGAATGCTACTGAAACTCTGGTGATCTGGGAGGAACTTTGGTGCAGATGGTGGAAAACAGAAGCATTGGACCACACACCAAGCATGTTTTTAGAAGATATTCTTCCCCTAGTATCCATGGGGTCGCAAAGGGTCGGACTTGACTATGCAACTGACTTTTGGGACTTTTTTCAGACTCCAACTCTTAGAAGAATTTTGGGAGGTATCATCAAGACTTAAAAGTCCATGGAGTAGCTGTCCTTACTTACCCAAGTGTTTCTGTCACAAATCTTCTCACTTCAAACAGGAGGAAGTAGCTCCACTACTCCCTGGGAGTCATAAGAAAGCAAACTACCAGTCCTGTGTTTCAGAATGTAGCCCACATATTTGTGATGGGCAGATGTCAAACATCTGCAGATGCAGATGTTTTAGTGGGCATGTGGCAGACATGCCTAGAGTGCACGAAATGCTATTTACCTTCCCACCAAAGTGGTCCCTATTTACCTACTTGCAATTTCTTGCTTTCGAGCGGCTAGGTTGGCAAAAGCTGGGACAGAGACGGGAGCTCACTCCATCATGAAGCACTTGGGTCTTGAACTGCTGACCTGCTGACCTTCTAGTTGTCATGTTCAATGGCTTAACCACTAAGCCACCGTAGTCCTGATGCACCCTGGTAACATGCTCCAAATTGAACTATATGATAGCTCATCCTCCTTACTTCATGGGCCTTGTTTGTGGACTGCAAAGCTGCTGGTTTTAATCTCTTTTTCCTCTCTCTCTCGCTCTCCCTGCCTCCCACCACCCACCCCTGCTATGGGCGATAGTGTCATTAGGAAAGTAATGTGATTGTGATGTGAAATCTCTGAGCTTGGCTGTGAGCTGTATTAAGAGGCAGGATTATCCACCAGCTTTCAGTTAAGTCTAAAACAACATACGATGCCCATTGCCCATTGGTGCTGGCAGAGCTGTTTTGGCAAGATGGTAAACAACTTTTAAACGCAGGTGTTGACATTCTAACTAACCTTGCGTCAATGTTGTTGTTTAATTATTATTTTTTAAAAAGCACCTCTTTCTCTGTGTGCATGTGCTTTTTTAAAACAAAAACAAAAAAACTGACAGGTGTCATAATAATAATGAAAACTAATTCAGATCCAACATTCCTCTCTGTGCATCCACTCTATTTTTCATCACCCTGTGTGTGGGGTTTCTTACTTTTACTATATTCACATAGATTAAAGAAACAGTTTCCCTGGGGGTGGAGGTGGGGAGACAAAAACCCAGGTTTAGAGATATGTGAGGAATCTAATCTCAGGATCAAATATTGACAGAATTTTACAGATTGCATTTCTGAGACTCTCTGGGGTGTGGCTATAAATGAAGATGAGCACTGAACCCTAGAGTTGGATATGACTGACTTTTGAGCATGAGTGACTTTTACCTTACATTTACTATACTAGATAAATGTAAAGGTCCCCTTTGCTCATAACCCAGTCATATCCGACTCTAGGGTTCAGTGCTCATCTTTGTCTACAGCCAAAGAGCCAGCGCTGTCTGCATCTACAGACGTTTCCATGGACATGTGGCAGGTATACCTTGACACTAGAGTGCATGGAATGCTGTTTACCTGAAGACCGAAGTGGTACCTATTTATCTACTTGCAATTTCTTACTTTTGAACTGCTAGGTTGGCAGGAGCTGGGACATAGACGGGAGCTCATTCTGTCATGCATTACTCAGGTCTTGAACTGCTGCCCTGCCAATCTTGCTGTTGTGAAGTTTAGCATCTTAACTGCTTGAGCTACTGCAGTTCCTTTATTATAGTATTTGCTAGCAAAAACAAAAACAGCTGAGATTTCAAAAGGCCTGTGGTACCTCAATCCACCCATTGGGTCAAGATAGACACATGATCTTGTCCAGTTAGATATATACATTTTGGACCTATGTTTTGGGTTCAAGCTAGCATCAGGATCTCAAGGTGTAATGGGTTAGATTGCCATCCTGGGTTGGTCAATGGAGAGAATGTTGTTCAGGCGTTATTTTTTAACAGAACTGACTTCATTCCTGGACTAATACACCAGTCCTATTACAAAATCCTTCAGTTTTTCCAAATCCGTAGTGCATTCTTGACTCAGAGAATGGGCACAGAAATCTGTGTTATTCATAGAAAAAGCATATAAAATAGGTATTTCAGGGGAACTGTGCATCAAAATGCAGGTGTTAGGAAAATGCATTAAAATGTGTGTTTTAAGAGAGGAAAACTTATATCAAAATCCATATATTAAGGGAAATTGCTTACATAATATGTGTGGTATATCGGGGAAATAGCCAGGAAAAGCCATAGGTTGGGGAAAATTCTGACAAAAATGCATTAGGGGAAAATACATATTTTATAGGGAAGTTGTGTACGGTTAAAATGGAAATTTAAACATTTTTTTAAAAAAAACAACAACAGAATAAGCAGAAAATGGAGGAGAAAGGAATTATGACTAAACATATGCGGTTCTGATACAGTCCAGATCCATACGTCACTAGGCTGGGCAGCGTTTCCAACCCCTACTTGAAAGCCCTCTGCATTGCAGTCTGGTACTCTGGCGAGTGGTTCACTTAGGCATTTATACTGGGTTTAATTTAAACTGTTGAAATGCTCTGTTCAATCATTGTTGAAGTTTGCTCAGGTTCTACACTTGTCTAATCCAATTTCCACACCATAACAGATTCCCACCCCCCACCCCTCGTAGAGATGTAACAGGAGACACAGACAGCCTCAAGATGCCATTTGGCTGGAGCTGGAAATCTGGTTTCCAAAGACGGGCAAGACTTCTGCTACACCTTTTGTTTGTTTGATATTAATTTGGGGTACTAGACATGATCCATCCAACTCTACCAATGCACCATCTTGTTACCAGAGTTCAATGTGGTTAGAAAAGCTTACGGAACAGACTTTTTACGTAAGTAGGGGTTTTACTGTACTGTGAGTCTAGTCATGCTGGCCACATGTCCACGGAAATTTCTGCAGATGAAGATAGCAGCTAGCTCTTGGGCTGTAAAAAGAGATGAGCACCAAACCCTATAGTCAGATACAACTGGCTTTCGAGCAAGGGCAACCTTTTTACCCACCCCCTGCATAGATAGTCCTGGGATATTTTCCCATTCTGGGTGGTGTACAAACATTAAAACCAGAAATATATACACAATAACAATTGAAGGTATCAAGGGTGGCATGGAGAAATATGGGGAGGCCAACATCACATCACTCCTTGGTTTTATGTGGTTACAGCCATTTCTAGACCGGGACTCCTTGCTCATGGTCACACATGCCTTGGTCACCTCCAGACTTGATTATTGTAATGTGCTCTACATGGGGCTGCCCTTGGTGACCATTCGGAGGCTTCAGCTGGTCCAGAATGCATGAGTAGTGTTGGGATGCGGGTGTTATGCCCATGCTTCACCACTGCTGAGGGAGCTGCACTGGCTCCCAGTTTGCCTCCGGGTGCAATTCAAGGTGCTGGTTATTACCTTTAAAGCCCTTTATGGTAGTGGCCCAGGTTACTTGAGAGACCGCATCGTCCCAAGGACATCTACCCGGCCCACCAGAGCAGACCGGAGAGGATCTCTGGTTGTGCCATCAGTCAGAGAGGCACATCTCTCTGGAACTAGAAGGAGGGCCTTCTCGGTGTCCGCTCCAGCCCTGTGAAACCTCCTCCCAATAGAGCTACGCCTGCAGACGGAGTTGCTGTCCTTTAGGAAAGGAGTGAAAACCTGGCTGGCAGGTTTGGTCTGGGAGTGGATGGTTCAATTTTCCCAGCCAGTTGGATGGTTTGACCCCCAGTATGTCCAAGTTATAATACCTAGCTTTTAATTAAGTTTTTAAGCTTTTAAAGTTTTTAATTTTTAAGTGTTTTTAAAATTGTTGGAAATCGCCCTGGGTCCCTTCGACAAGGATGATGATAAACAAACATAAACAAACAAACAAACAAACAAACAAACAAACAAACAAACAAACAAACAAACAAACAAACAAGATTTTGTCAGGAGAAAGAGGATTTACACATGTATACAAACACTGTGAGGGCTGGGCTATCCTTCCTTGTCCAATTTTCCCTTCACATGTTCCAACTCAGAAACTGAACAGGACTACATACGCAGGCAGTTTTAGGGTACCAGAATGAAATTATATTTGGAGTGTGAAGGTTAGAAACACGACAAGGAAGAAAAATATGGAATTGTTAGAACATAACTTAATGCCAGCTTGATGGCAAAAAGCCGACTGTTTAGTTATACCTGCAGAAGACAAACAATGTAATTCACAAGGGCTTTTTGCACCTGGAGTTTGGGAGGATTGGTAATTCATTGATTGCCATTGATTGTTCAATTTCTGCAGGATCTTGGCCAAAGTATCAGGAACCAGCTGTTGTGCCTGGAATTATTTTATTTTATTTACACAAATAATGGTCTTGGAAATTTATTTATTTATTTATTTATTTTTGCTATGAACTGCTTTGTTATCCAGTTATGCAGTCTTTCAACATAATCTGAGCAGCAAAATTTCACAGCAAACCCCCTTGGAGAGCTTTTTTATTTATTTATTTGGAGGGGTTTTGTACAGAATATAGTCCGTGAAAGAATTGACACCAAAATGATCTGAATGCAAAAACCTGAAAACCATTAAGAGGAAGGGGTGCGGGGAAGAGAAAGCATTTATGAACCTGTTGAGGCAGTTTTGTTTCCTAGCCAGATATAATTATCAGTTCTTAGGCTACAAATGAGCCAAAATAACAAAAGAGAATCTGTCTAGAGTCTAGACTATCTCACTTACAAGATATTGATTGTTCCAGTGGTAAACAGGTTAGTATAAGTGTTGTTGGCTTGAAAGGTCATGAGTTTTAACACCTGGGAGAGAGCTACTCAACCTTGACATAAGTCAAATTATTGCAGAGTCGATGGAAAAGGCTTTCTAATGCTAATTCTATCTCACCCCAAGGATATTTGGTGGGTTTTTTTTTTCATTCTCCACCGGGCCTCTAGGAAGAGGCTATAGGTTTGTGGTGGAAGATACACTTGTCATATTTGAGAACTCATTTCTGGTGTCTCCAGTAAATAATGATGGTCCAATGGCTCACCAGATGTGGCTGGAGAACACATGAGGGTTATCTCAGTCCTACATTTAGAGGTTATCCTGGGTGCCCTTGTTGTAACCATAATTTGAAATTAGCAAATTTTCAGGTAACATTGTCATGGTCCTTTCAACTGTGGCACACTATATTAATACGCACAGATGAAGAACATCTCTCTTCAGGAAGTGAATAGTCCTGGGGTAGTTCACATGGAAGGTCTTCCGTCCAGTGCTAAGTTAATACAAAAGCATTCACGAATAGCCTAAGGGGCCCTTGTTATTGCTGTTGGGGAAGATCCACATTCTTGAAGATGGTGTTCTAGACACTACACTTTAAGAAGGATGCCAGCAAACTGGAGGGCAGCAAGGATGATCAGGATACTGGAAACCCAACCCTAGAAGGAAAGACTGAAAGAACTGGGCATGTTTAGCCATAAGAAAAGGAGATTGAGAGCGATATGATAGTCATATTTGAAAACTAGTCATTCAGAGGAGCATGATCATCCCAGAGTGCAGGACACATAACAATGGGATAAAATTCTAGGGAATCAGATATAGGATTTTATTTATTTCTTCCTGTCCAATGCACCACCAGCATATAATAACATACAAAGCTACAATTAACACATCTAAAACAAAATAGAATTAAAAGGGCTAGATGACATCCGGCCAATAACATGCCACTTCAACAGCATTTCCTCTTGCAACATAAGGTCCTCCTAGGTGCATGTTGAGGGGCATAGTGTGGATTGTATCATGTGGGAGATAGTTTGTTCTTCTCCACATTCACGCAGGCTGTCATCTACAGGGAAACCCCACTTTCTCAGATTAGCCCTTGATCTTCCAACCCCGGCACACAGTCCGTTCAAAGCTTTCCAGACAGGCCATGGTTGTTCTTGGCCAGGGGGTAGTCATGTGGTTCTCCTGGGTTATCTGGTAGCTCCTTGCTCACTTTCCATAGCTCTAAGGTAGACTTGGGAATGGTTGTTTGGGGTGTGTGTGTGTGTGTGTGTGTGTGTGTGTGTGTGTGTGTGCAGAAGTTTTGAGGAAATTATGCCTTGATTCCAGTGTCTGCTTTGGTGGTTGATGATCAAATATCAGGTGTGTTTCCGAGGATCTTGCTTTGACCCACTCTTTCTGAGCAGCACTTTCTTGAGGAAATTTCGATGGAGAGATGCCAGCTATATAATGCTGAATATATAGGCTGAATATAAGGGAACACATCCTAACTGTTAGAAGAGTATGGCAGTGGAACCAATTACCTTAGGAGGTGGTGAGCACACCAATGCTGGAGGCATTGAAGAAAAATTGGAGAACTATCTGTCAGATCTACAGTAATACCCCGGATAACATTATGACTTGGTTCCACAAGTCATGACGTTATCCGATTTTTAGCGTTGTCCGATGCATGCATCGAACAACGCTAAAAAAACAACACCTGACTTCAGGGACAAACTGCTTTAAAGGCAGGCAGGGAAAGAAAGAGACCCAATCGGGTCTCTTTTCCTCTCTGCCTTTAAAGCCACCCACACCCACAGCAGTCTCTGTGATTGCAGTAGGGTTGGGAAAGGCGCGCCTTTCCCCCGACCCTACTGCAGTCGCAGAGACTGCTTGTGTTTCTTTCCCTCCCTGTATTTAAACTACAGGGAGGGGGAAAGAGAGAGATGTGATTGGGTCTCTAGAGAACAAATCATGTCTCTCTCTTTCCCCCTCCATGTAGTTTAAATACAGGGAGGAAAAGAGTAAGATGTGATCACAATCACGATCGCGTCTTACTCTTTTCCTCCCTGTATTTAAACTATAGGGAGAGAGAAACTGCTTGTGTCTCTTTCCCTCCCTTTACCCGGCTCCTCACAGAAGGTGATGGCTTGCGCTTACTCAGGGGAGGGGCATATTGTACTGAAAATACAATAGTGATGTTTTCATAGCCCCTCATCCTTCTTTTAATTGGACTATGTAGCTATATGCTGTGTTTTGGATTATGAGTTCCTTGTGTCTTTCTCTTTGTGTGCGCACACATATTTGTGTGTTTCTCTGTATCTCTCTACAACCATCACTAATGTCAATGGATATGGGAGCCCAATTTGAGAGAGGAGGGCAGGGGGAAACTTTCAGACATCAATTTAGGCAAATTATCTGACGCTGCATCTCTCTACAGATCAATAAATAAATCTGACTGAAGGGAAATGTCCTGAATTATGTACCAAAGTACAATGCAGTATTTAAAGCTAATGGCTTTGAATTATCGGCTATTTGGACCATTCATCAAAATACAAAGTGGTAATTGTTTTGGCACTCCTGTTCATTTTTATTTATCACAGAGCCTTTACATGTTACTACTTTGATTGCTTTGGGGAAAGGGTTACTGGAATTACAGTATAACAGTACAGGTTGTCCAGACAGAAGAATGTGGAATCTCATTGTGGGGCAGGGCCAAATCACGAAAAAGATTTGAGGCAAAAGCCCATGAGAAAGCTTGTAGACACCAGTGGTGTGGGAGCTGCTACAGGCAAAAACAGGCAAATTAAAAGGCATTCTGTACATCATGGTGGGGAAAATTCCACTTCTGAACCCTCAAAGGCTTGTATTAAATTCTACAAGGAGAAGAGGATGGGTTTCCTAAGAGGACACAACATTTGTGTTCTTTATTTGTGTATGCTTCAGGGTTCAAGGCTTCTGGCTGAATCTTTGCACAAGTTAGCAATGCTGAGTCTGTTTACAGGAGTAGTGTATTTCTTGCAGATGTCTGGCTAGACATCCCACTACGGTAAAGGTGTAGACTGTACAGCAGGCAACTCAATGCCGAGTGCTGGGTGGTGGTAAATAACTTGACTCCCTAAAGGGGCCAATGGCTAAGGGTAGATGAGTCCCTCTAGGTGGGTTGATGGTCCCCTCAGTGGAGGAAATGGCACTGGAAACCATCCTATTGGGCCCAATGACAAAATGAGTGGAGGAAGAACTCTGATTCTCAATGGTCATGGAGGCGGAAGAGGCCATGCCAGATGGACTGGCTGTGAAGGCACACCTTGTTAATATCCTCAAGGCTGCGGCAGTCCATTGGAGTTAAATCCTGCATATCACCAGGGCGGATCGGAGGGGCTCTCTTGTTACTCCATCGGCAAGGGAGGCTCGCCTCACTAGCACGAGGAAGAGGGCCTTCTCTGTGTTTGCCCCGGCCCTCTGGAACCTCCTCCCGACAGAGCTGCGCCTGCAGATGGAGCTCCTGCCCTTTTGGAAGGGCTTAAAGACCTGGCTGGCGGGGCAAGTGTGGGGACCCAGGAATGCAGGTTCCCACGTAGGATGGCTGATTTAAGGGCAGCCACCACCACCCTTGTATCTGTATCTGTTTTTATCTGCTTTCCTGTTTTAATGTTTTAATTTTTTTATGAACTTTTAAGGTTTTAGATATTGATATGATTATAGATTACCTATGACAGTAATTTACGCTGTAAGCCGCCCAAAGCCGGGTCTACCCGATTGGGGCGGGATACCAAATGTGAGCAATAATAATAATAATAATCACATTTCATGCAGGCGATGGCTCCGAGATCATAGTGTGTGGGTCACTTCATCGCAAGCTGGGATGCACCTTAAACAAATGCATGCCAATGGCATTTTTCCTGATTGCTTCGGAGGGTGAAGGTGGTCCAGAACCAGCTGGCCTCCAAGACCAGGCCTCCCAACACCCTGGGGCAGTGAAAAAAAACCTATGCTCATATCTAGTTGCAGCCAACAATGACATTCCTGGCATCTCGGAGGTGCTGTTTCTGTTCTTTTGGCCATACAGGAGACAGCTAAGGGCCCCTTCCTAATCTGGAAATGTAATTTTCCAACATGATAAGGGTTTAGTATTTCTCATGCTGCCATGCATTTAAGGGTCTCTGACCTTTACTGGTGACAATAATCTGTTATTTAAATGTAACAGATTAACTATTAGTAATTATTTGTGACTTTCAAAGAAATGTTACGTTTAACTTTTTCTCCCCTCCCCTAGAAACATCAATCTTGCTTAAAACATGCACACATGCACACACGCAAACACGCACACAAGACACACCAGATGGGCAAAGTTTCCCCCAAACAACCCTGCCAAAATAACGTTTGTGAAGAAATACACACACACATTCTTTATCACATCCCCAAATTTTCATTAAAGGAAATTTCACTTGTGCCCGCAAAAATACACAAGTAATGTTATAATTTGGGACATGTTATTTACAAGCTCTGGAATGCAAAGCAGCAGAGAAATGTGGTCTCATCGTGGTCTGGGCTAAGATGTGCTGTGATAACATAATGCCCACAGGATGTACCTCATGACAATGTGCTCCAGCTGCCCTAGCAGATTGTTTTAAAGATTTAAAGGTAAAGGTCACCCTTGCTCGAATGCCAGTCGTATCTGACTCTAGGGTTCAGTGCTCAACTGTGTTTCATAGCCAAAAAGCCAGCGCTTTCTGCTTCTGCAGACGTTTCTGTGGTCATGTGCCAGGGATGACTAGACACCAGAGTGCACGGAATGCTGTTTACCTTCAAACTGAAGTAGGTCCCTGTATATCTACTTGCAATTTCTTGTTTCCGAATTGCTAGGTTGGCAGGAGCTGGGACAAAGACGGAAGCACATTCCATCCTGCAGTATTCGGGTATCGAACTACTGACCTGCTGCCTTCCAGTCAGTGTCTTAGCCACTTCAGCCACTGGAAAATTAGGAAATTACAAAAGCCAGAATTCTGCACGAGGGAACCATGCAGTGTAGTCCACACAATCTAAGAAGCGTCTGGCTGTGCAAAGTTAGATTAGTATAAATGACTGACCATCCAGATGAAGATTCCTGTGTAGGCAGTGATGTTCCCTGGTAGCTAATTATAACCTATGGGACAGTGGTGGCTAAGTGGTTCAGACACTGAAACTGATGACTGGGAGGTTGGCAGGTCAGCCGTTCAAGACCCAAATGCTGCATGACAGAGTGAGCTCCTATCTCTGTCCCAGCTCCTGCCAACCTAGCAATTCGAAAGCAAGACATTGCAAATAGATAAATAGGTACCACTTGGGTGGGAAGGTAAACAGTGTTCCGTGCACTCCAGTGTCTAGTCAATGTCTTTTACGTGACCACGAAAACGTATGCAGATGCAATGGTACTGGCTCTTCAGCTGTAAAAGGAGAGGAGCACCAAACCCTAGATATGGATACGCCTGGATTTCGAGCAAGGAAACCTTTACCCAGTGGTGGGGTCAAAAAAAATTACTACCCCACTGTGGGCGTGGTATGGTGGGTGTGGCCAGGGGGAAAGTCCTGCATTGCACCCCAATTAGGGTACTTTATCTCAAAACTTAGATGGGCAGGGCCAACCAGAATTTCTTCTACCGATTCTGGCGAACTGGTGTGAACCTGCTGATGCCCACCACTGCCTTTACCTTATCTTAACCTGCCTCACAAGGTTGTTTCCTGGGGAGGAGTTGAAAAGGTACTTTACCCTGAGTTCCTTGGGAGATAAACTCTAAAATGAATCAGGCAACTCAAGTCTGGCATGGGCAAATATCATGGATAGATTATCTGACACAAATAACATTAAGCTTAGGAAGTGGAAATAACCATCATTTATTTATTTGTTTCTTTCTTTCTTTGTTTACAGAAAAACCAATGCTGGACAGCAAATGGCTTACAACAATTTTCTGGCATGAAGAGAAGCTACAAAGCACAAAAAGAGAAAGGGGGAAAAATGTTCCCAAAGACAAATGAACTCGGAAAGAAACGAGAACACAAATCGTTGCCGCGATGTTGAAGAGTTCTGTATTTTCCCTCAAGTAAAGTCCTTTTCTTTTAAAAGGAAACAACCCTAACAAAAACGAAAGAAACCAGATTTGTTCTTCAGGTGACTCTATTCAAGCATGTTATTTTATTACAATGGAACTCTACCAACTGACTTGCTGGGAAGCATGGGGGAACTCCTTAAAACTCACATGCTAGACATTGGATGGAATATGACGCCCAGCCTTTTGGACTGCTTATACCCCGTGTGTATACAAAGACACACCATTATCACAGTATTTAGAGAATGGTTTGCAAATGTACATTTTAATATCATATTTTAATGGATATCCTGCAATATATTTAATTGAAAGGGAAGTAACCAGGACTTTTGAGGACCCTTCTTCTTTTTTTGGCCAAGACTCTTTTTAATTTGCCACTTTCATTATCAAAGATTTGGAGTTGTTTTCAACCAGTGTGGACATTGAGCTGGCAATGGGTACCTGCCTCTCGGCGAGAGCAAGAGGGACTAGAAAGTACAGTTGGCTTTGTTTGGTCTTAGGATTTAAGTCGTTCACACACACACCAGGGTTAGCATGCCAAACAGCTTTAAGGTTACCAGCATTGGGAAGTGTAGCCTGTGGGCGCCTTGTGGCCACCTTCCCCCATAGAGCTCAACAGGAAACCAACAACAATGGAAATGTAATTCCCAAAGAGGCATTGGCTATTTTAAGACTTGTTACAGATTTATCTGGGTTTAATGGAGGCTGGAACAGGGATGGAAAACTGGTCCCTCTGATTTTTGCCCACAAAACAAAGAGAGATGCCAAGAATATACCAGCACATACCAGAATACAACCTAGTAGAGAAAACACATGCTTGGCAACATTATACACTTGTAAATGTGTGCTCTACACACTAGTGATGGCCAACCTTGGCACTCCATGTGTTATTGAACTTCAATTCCCAGAAGCCCAAGTCAGCCATCCGGCTGATCAGGATGTCTGGGAATTTAAGTGCTCATGGTGTTCTTGGACTTCAAATACCAGAAGCCCAAGTCAGCACTCCTGCTCATCAGGGTTTCTGGGAATTGAACGTCAAGGACAGCTGGAATGCCAAGGTTTGCCATCATTGCTCTAGACTGAACAATAATGGATCTTTCTTTGACCAGATAATTGTTTCCCTTTTTGCTAAAAAAAAAAAAAAAAAAAAACCCTGAGAGAGAGAGAGAGAGAATGGTTGAAAACAGAGTATAATCAAAGAGACAGCATTAAAATGACTAAATCTGGAAAAATTAACATGGTTAGCTAACCTTGGCCGGCTCCCTGTTTCTCTATCTTTCTTTGTGTCACGACTAATTTGCTAATCTGCTTTGCTGAACTGTAGTTGTAAACAGTTAGATCAGTGATGGTGAACCTTGGCACCCCAGGTGTTCTTGAGCTTCAATTCCCAGAAGCCCTGATCAGCAGGAGTACTGACTAGGGCTTCTGAGAATTGAAGTACAAGAACACTTGGAGTGCCAAGGTTTTCCATCATGGAGCTAGATGATAAAACTGGAAAAGAAAAAAGGTTCCAAGATGGGCACAAGCCCTCAAACCTCCCCTCTTCCTCTGCCTGATCTTGCCCACCAGTTCAGTCTTTTGTGAGCCTTCGGCAAGCTCACCGCTACTTCCCCTCCCTGCCAACGCGTTCCTGGATCAGCTTCTCACTTAGGTCCCACAAGGCCGCAGCTGTCAAGTCGTTCTGTGCCTCTTGTGATGGCAGGCAACGACAACAGTTGTTGAAGTACATTCCTCCCAGGCCTTCCAGCTCTGGGGCAGTGGCACAGTAGACAGTCGTTGCAGCTCCTTGTTGCTGAAATGAGAGATGGGGAAGGGGGAAGAAAAGTATATTTTTATATCTGGAATCTAAATCAGACAAACCTGGCAAAAAAAATTGCAATTAACAAATTGGTTGTTGCCCATCATGGATCTGTAAGGTGCCCCCGCTACACCCCTCTCATAATTAGTCACCTCCTGTTATGTGTGAATCTACTTCTTCCATGTCATAATCAAACCCTGGAATGGCAGAATGAAGCCACTTTCTTGGCTTTGTCGTTGGCCAAACATAAGTTTTCATTGGTGCATGTTTCTGGCAGTCATTGGCAGACCAGTAGATGAACCGGATTCTGTATCTCTCCACACTCACAGCATATTGTTGTACCACTAAAGGAACTATGTGCCAGTGACTATCAATCTGGGTGAGGAAACACATTCTTGCATAGCCCCAATCGACAAATTGAGTCCACGTTAAACTAAATGCTAACCGTATCTCTCTTCCAACATGTTTTGGAAGGGATAGGCAGAGCCAGATACCTTGTGTGGTTATGGGAGCTGCAGAAGTTGTTATATCTGGCCTAGGAAGTAAGATAGATGTTTCATCTGAAAGCAACGTCCAGTAACTAATATTGAAAACATTTCCTCGTAAACCTTCTCTTACTTATTCAGAGTTTTCCAGTGCTTAATGAGAATACTAGGCATTTACCCATCTGGCAGTACAGTCAAATCACTCAAATCAACTTTTCTGCATGTGAAAGGTGACTCAGGCCTCATCCAGAGTAGGGGTACACACCTAGTTACTTTGACTACCGTTCAATCCATCATGGCATCAGAAATTGCACTCCCATTTTCATATGTAGAATATTAAAGGGGGAGGAAGTGAGCATCGTGAAAATGGGAGTAGCTGTAATTGTACTATGATATGCTTAAATGTTTTGCACCTTGTTACAATATGGCTGGCTCAGTTGGCCAATTGGGCAAAGAGCCGCAGATGGTAAAAATTATCTTCTTTTTTAAAAAACTGTATCAGAATCCTCTAGCCAAATAGGCCAGTTTTCTTCCGACTGCTGGTTTCTAATAGCTGTAATCCAAAACAAGTAATGTTTCCTTCTTCTAGATGGAGCGGTGGCTGAAACCCAGTGGGCTAGGATAGACTTTAGCCAAATCTAAGACTTAGTCTGACATCTGGACACACAAAAGGGGTTCTCAAAATACGGTCCATGGCACCATTTCATGTAGCCTGCATCACTGCCAATGAAAGTTGACACATTTATGACAGCCGTAAATGTACCAGCGGTTGTCATAAATGTGTTTACGACAGCCCTGGACACATTTTACGGCAGTGTTTACAGCAGGGGGGGGGCTATCAGTCTGGCTCGCTTAGCTGTCTGAGGGGGGATGGTCCAACCCATGGATTAAAAAGATTGAGAACCACTGGCCTACAACTTACATTTATTTTGACTCGCAGGTAATGCTGGCTTGTGGTTATAGTTGTGACTCAACAACATATGAGGAAGTAAGTTCAGAAAGTACATCCAGGATGAGCAGCCATTCCTCCATCTCCAAGGTTTAAGGCAACATGCATTTAATTTTCAGAAGTACCTATTAAATGGGTCTGAGTAGCCAGTGCACACAAGTAGTTCTGTAGGCAAGGAATCCCTCTTCCACATCCATGGGTTAGTTAACATCTCTGTATACAGAGCTGTTTCCTTCACTGAAATGAATGGATTAGAGCAGGGATTCTCAACCTGTGGCCCATTGCCAGATGTGGCCCATGGCACCATTTCATGTGCCCGCCACTGCCTCCACCACACCCAGAAGTGCCATATGGTGGAGGAAGGGCAAAATTGCCATCTGGTCCCTGAAGCTGTCAGAGGGAGTGTGACCCAATGTCCCCTGGTTTAAAAAGGCTGAGAACTCTTGGATTAAGGTATAATCTGATTATGTTTATTGCTTCACTATTTGAAGCAGGCTGATACATATTCAAAGTGGGAAATGTTTGGGGCTCCTTGGACTGCAGTGCACAATAATAATCCCCATGAACCAAACTAGTTGGGGGATTCTGAAAACTTTAGTCCAGAAAACAAATATTTCCAACTCTGTGCATATTAATACTGTTTATTGTTTTCATGTATCAGTTGCTTTGAGAGTGACCGATTGGAGACGTACTGGTTGTTTTATTACTCTACAATAGAAGGGAAATTTGGGAATTTGCAATCTATTTCAAAATGTTGTTTGTATCAATTTATATACTTGTAAGATGCTTGGTTCATCAAGACACCACACAAACCTTAAAAACTGGACAAGAATTAACTCTATACGCCAATGTAACAGAATAGAGTCAGTAGCTTTGTATTTTAGTTTAGTCTGAAGAATTTAAGAGCATGAATATAATAACTCTATTATATTATAAATCAGTCCAATGGTTATTATAGAGCAGTTGAAATTTCCATAACATGTACAGGATTTTTCCTAAAGGGAAAAAAATAAAGTCAAATCTCTTCTATGCAAAAACAAACTAGTCCTTCTCTCACCAAACGGTTACATTCTCCTAGGTTCCACCACAGACAAGCCCACAAATTACAAAATTATAAACAAAAATTGTATATAGCACCATGTTCACCTTGTTATCCATTGTGCAAATGCATGTAGCCTCTTCTCAACTAAATAGACAATGTATTCCTCCATATAACTAATGGTGTTTTGACCTTTCCTCTTTCCTTATCATGCAGATCCCTTATTGCCTAACTAACACCCAATTTAGTAAATGTTCCTTAAACAAATAAAATTCAAATTCAATTTATTCACAGTCCATGACCAGGATAACAAGAATACAAAAGTGATGATATGAATTTCATCCAGATCTCTTGCCAAACTAAAGAAATCTTAACTGAGGAACTGGGATGGGTTTTAACTTCTGCTGTATCTGGATCCGAATATTGGCGATCCTCATGGCGATCAGCCATGAAGACTGTCCCAAGAATATACTGCAGTCGATTTCATGTGCCTTCCTCATCACAGCATGACTCCCATACCACTGATCCAGTTCTGCAAGTTACTTTCTGGCCCTAAGGCCTTTTGGCACACAAACGTCCTCCTCAGTCCCAGCCAGTATTGATGAAGCTGCTGCCCTCCATTGAGATGGATTCAAGCGGGATCATTTAATCCACTTGGGTACCATCATCCTTCCCTGTGGACTTTCACACCCAAGGCTGTTAGTCCTCAGGGTTGTCAGGTTAGTTAACCTCCATCTGACACTCAACGCTGGCAGTATGGTCTACTCTATTACCAAAGCACAATAACCTGGCCAGATTCTAAACCAAAATATATGAAGAAAATTGACAAGCTATTCAGCCTACTTAAAGATTCCTATAGACGTTACTTACTTAAGGGTTTACTTAAAAAGAATGTTGAAGTTTACAAGCCAAAACCCATTTGTGGTTCATTGCGCTAACCATATTTTCTTTTTAATGAAAGGAGGTCCTCTAAGAGTCCAGGACAAGAAAAAACAGTGGTACAATTATAGCTTTGAACCTCTCAATTTCTCTTTATGTTCTGTCCTTCCTAGAACTTGGGACAGCATTGGCAAATCAGGATTGGTGAGTTATTTCCTCAATCAATTTTTTTCCAATTTACCAAAATATGCAAATTTTAAATGGAGGTGGGGAAAGCAAAGAGAACTAGACAAGGAATGTCTCGCCTAAAATGCAGCTTTGCTCTTCAGGGTTTGGAAAACCTCCATCTCTTTGGTCGGTTTTGTTGATTAAGCTTGACAACACTGGTCTTGATCTAGTAACTAATCAATAAAATTTGTATATAGTTTGATACAAAAATAATTCTTCAGCAAGTTGAGAAATGCCTGGATAGCTCAGGTTAGCCATCACTGGCCTAGAGAGTGTTGGTTTAATTTCCCGCAGTGCCCCAGACTTGTGTTACACTGGGGTGATTGCAGGAAGTGTGAAATGGTAGGTGACAGACCTAGCTGCCCAGCTTAAAGAATGAAGGGCAAGTCTTAATATCAGTTGGCAGTAAATAGGGACCTGAAAAACTATACAGCTCAGCTAGTAATGTTTCTTTGACTTCATCTTGAAATTTTGTTCCACCCAGTGATGGGATGTAACAGGTTCGCACCAGTTCGCCAGAACCGGTAGTAACCTTTCCCAGTGTCCCGGAGAACCGGTAGCAGCTTTTGGGGGGAACCACCTTCAGGGCTTACCTTTTCACTGCACATGCGTGCCAAGCACTTGGTGTGCATGCACGCCTACAGTGCTTGGCGCGTATGCACAGCCTCCTTGCTGTCCTCCCAAGTGGGGAGGAGGATGAGAAGCTGCTAGCCTGAAGCTCCCTATAGCCTGCTCCCTAGGGTAAGTGACTCACCTTTGGATGTGGTGTGTCTGTGTGTATTTTAATGTGTATTTAATACCTTTATTGATGTACTACCACAGTTCCTAAAAAGGCCTGGCAGCCGGCAGGCCTGGCTTGGGGTTTTTAAGCAAAGTCTTGGAGTTACCTCATCAATAAGCTACACCTGTGCTGTTCCAATTGCTGTTCCAGTTGAAGAACCCTTAAGGAGGTACAGCTGTTTTACATTTACATTAAGGCATATTATCCTAGAAAACCGGTAGGATGACCATATCCATCTTGCAACATGGTGCTGCCCAGCCACTTATACTAACAGGTAAGTGATGGGTTTGTGTTTGAGGAGGGTGGGTTGGTGTTTGGGTGGGTGGGTGTATTTTAATGTAATTTTTATTTTATTTATTTATTTAATTTATTTACAGGTTTGTGTTGTGGGTGGGTGGGTTGAGGGATGTGTGTGTGCTTTTTATTTTATTTTATTATTTTATTCTTTGGCCCCGCCCATGACATCATGACGTTAGCTCCGCCCACACTGATGACATCACAGTGGGGTAGTAAAATTTTTGACATCCCACCACTGGTTCCACCCCTTGACCACGTTTCTAAGAGTGCAGCCAGGCTCCTATTCAATAGTTACACCAACAAAACTCCAACTATAGAAGCTATCATAACAATCTGACAAGACGAGGAGGGTCACGCAGGCACTGCGTCAGATCCCTGTGGCAAATTCTGCAGTGGGAGTTCTGGGGTGCAACTATTAGACAGCAAACTGGCCCACTGTTTACTGTTGCACTGCAACCAAAACTCTGCTCATGATCTGAGCTCAGTCCTGATGGGAACCAAGGTTGACTCAGCCTTTCATCCTTCTGAGGTCAGTAAAACAAATAACCAGCATGTTGGGGGCAAAATGCTAACCTCCCAGGGAGTGCTCCAAGCAGTATGGTAGGCTAGTGTATGTCGGTGTGTTCTAAATTGCCACATAAAATTCTGTATGCATTTTCTAGAGCCGTGATAGTGAACCTTGGCACTCCAGGTGTTCTTGCACTTCAATTCCCAGAAGCCCATGTCTCGTGCACTAAACCCATTTGTGTGGATTCACAGACACTTGGGCTTCTGGGAATTGAAGTCTAAGAACACCCGGAGTGCCAAGGTTCACCATCACTGTTCTAGAGTAGCAATTTTATACTTATTTCTCCTACCAGTTCAGGAGGGCCAACAGTGTGTATTTTACCTTTCTGCTTTTTTAAAGGTAGTCACAGTTTTCACAGGTGGTTCATGCAACCCCCCAACCAAATTATAGAGAAGAGGGGTCTTTTCTCTGCCTGGACTTAGTGTTTGAGGCATATCCTCGTTCCTGAAAATGCACTAGAAACCTCACAAATGTATACTTTACAAGGTACTGTGCGATCCAGGAGTTAGTTGTGAATGATTCCATTACCAGAAATTTCAAAACAACTCCATTCTTTTCAGCCACCTCAGACCGCAGGTAGATAATACCAAGCAGGTCAAATATTAGGCCCGCCAATTGTAAGGGCTACTCTGCATTTTTAAAAAAATATATTTTTAATATAGAAAAAGGAACTGCAGTGGTACCTTGCTTAAAGAGCATAATGCGTTCCACAAGATTGTTTTTTAAACGAGTTTGCTCTTTAGTCCCATTGGATGGAGCGGTATATAAATCTATCAAATTAAATTAAATTAAATTAAGCAAAACACTATTGTAAGTGACCAATTGTGACTTCTGGTGGGGGGATTGCGGACCCCCATTTAGTTGTTAAGCAAGTTTTGGGTTGGTTTTAGTTGTTAAGCGAGGTGACCATTCAGAGAAAATTTTGCTCTTTAAGCGAGTTAATCTCTAAGCGAGGCACTCTCTATGCAAGGTTTTACTGTATAATGGAGGGAGGGCATAGATATTTGTTTTGCTCAAAAATTTTCCTGTTCGCTTATCATCAGCATGAGGAAAAAAAACAGGATGTGTGGAAACTATTTGGTAACCCCTTTCTGCACTGCTGATACAAGATGAAACATCCTCTAGTCTAGAGGCTGGTTTATTTTTTTAAAGCTTGCTTTAATCACCACGGCATGGCTTTCAGGGCAGCACATTCTGGTCTGCCTCTGTCCGCGACATGCTCCATGTTAAAACAGCTTCATTAAAATCCTCTTGAACAATGAGTGCATCCCTTGTCACAAAAGAGCCTGTCTCTTGTGATTCAGAAAGTGGGGGTTGGGGAGGGGAGGTAGCATAGTAGGAGATTTAAGTAATGGAAACAACTTTTGTTCCAGCTCTTTTCAAGATGTCAAAAGATGGCCAGTTGCATGCAGTTGCCAATGATTCTGGGAGAGGTCAATGTGCACTGACTTCGAACAAAAAGAGGCTGGAGGAACGATGAAAAGAGAAACTTAGCCAACTCTTTATCCATGCCTCAAATCTTGCTTCCAATCCATTTAGACATTCAAATGCTGCCAGACTGGGATCCCCCACATCAACTGTAATTGGGGAAGGGAGGCACACACAAAAATGACAAGCGCAAGAATCATGAACCAGAGTTTGAGCGCATCTTGGCAGTTACTGTGCAGTATAATAATAATTTCATGTCTGAAATTATTCTGGGTTGAAAGGATATTTTGCTGTAGAAACTCCACTCAGGGGATGCCCAAATGAGGCTCTTTTCATGTCCCCAAGATCTTTTCCCACCGAAGTGGTCCCTATTTATCTACTTGCAATGTCTTGCCTTCAAACTGCTAGGTTGGCAATTGCTGGTACAGACGGGTGCTCATTTCGTCATGCAGTACCTGGATCGTGAACTGCTGGCTTTCCCAACCTTCCAGCTAACAAGGCGAGCATCTTAACCACTGGGCCACCGCAGCCCCACTCTGCAGTCTACAAGAAAGATGCTTATTAACAAAAACTATGCATACTGCCCGCCATACAAATGGAAATATTTTTTTCCATGAGTCATTACAGTTTCAAACTACATTTTAACCCTTCCTCCACTTTACTTTTACTTTCTCTGCTGTCCAGTGCTATTTTCCTACCTTGTCAAAGTCGCACAGTCGACTCCGACCCTTTGTGATGACCCCCATGGACCACTGTCCGCCAGGCACTTCTGTCCTCCACCCTCCTCCTCAACTCACTCAGCTCTGTGCCCATTGAGTCTACAATACCATCTAGCCATCTCATTTTTGGCACCCCCTTCTTCTTTTGCCCTCCACGCTTCCCAGCATCAAGGCTTTCTGAAGCGAATCCTCTCTTCTCATTTGATGTCCAAAGTACTTTAGCTTCATCTTTACTATTTGACCTTCTAAGGAGCAGTCGGGGTTAATTACTTCTAAGCTTGACCTATTTGTTCTCCTCACTGTCCAGGGGACTCTCAAAACTCTCCTCCAGCACCACATCTCAATAGATAAATCTCACACCCAATATAAATCACACACATTAGAGGCGTCAAACATTCCTAAATAAGATGAGAGTACAAAGTGTATATTCCTAAATAATAATCAATAATAATTATTGGTATGTGATGCCGGAGGGATAGGATCATTTGCTAATTAGACAGGCAAATAGCCTCTCATCAACCAAGGGAACAATGCCTCTATGTTTCTCTATATTTAGCAGACATGTGTGTGCTTAAATGTCACAAAGATGAGTAGACAATGGCTTTTAAATTGCTGCTTATTAATGCAATCATAATTCGTGATCATTTTCTGTGCCATTCAGCCCTAGAGAGAGGGCCACAGCCTAGGCTAGCAAACAGGAAGTTAGTAGTTCAGGTTTTGATTTTAAATAGGATAATCAAATGGTAATTCCTTTCCTGGTGTGACCTCCCTGCAGAAAACAAGTCTTGGGAAGCATTTTACTGTAACATTCTCCTTGATGGGCTTCTCTGTAGTCAGGGAGTTTCATACACATAATTAAAATATGCAGGATTCTGCTACAATATGAAATAATTAACCAATGGATGGAAGACTATCCAAACTGCATCCAAACTACACATTGTTGAATGTATTTCTTTACCAGCTGACTAGTTTAAAATGCAATTGAGAATCTGACATTAGCAAGATACATTTTCTTACTGCATGGTCCTGCTGAATAAGACTGTTTTAAAATAGACTGGTCATGATCCAACCATCATTAAGGATTTTTAAGATCCATTACCATATATACTCGACTATAAGTTGTCCTGAATATAAGTCGAGGTACCTAATTTTGACCTCTAAAACTAGGAAAATAGACTGACCCCAGTATAAGTCGAGGGTGGAAAATGCAACAGCTGCTAGTCAGTTTCAGTAATTAAAATACATGAAAATACTGTACAATTAATTAATTTAGACATTTGTGTGGATATGTTTTTTAGTGTTTATGTTGACCTGAGTATAAGTTGAATCCCATTTTCGGACCTCATTTTGGAGGCTAAAAAAACTGATTTATACTCGAGTATACAGTATATGATAATTGAAATAGGAGAGATCTGGATGTACATTTGTAACATGGACATCTATGCAATCAACTAAACATTTTGGATGGTTCATGCCATTTGTTTATTTACTTTGTGTGGATGACTAGAGGCTGACTAGATTAAGTGGAAATACCTATTGTTCAATATTTTCCAATGCAATATATAAGCTAATATTTTTTAATTTTATTTAGATCCATCCCATCTGCTTCTCTTACTCCAGATGAAAGACATCCACAAATTTCATCTCTAGATTTTGGATGCATCTGAAGGTCTCATTTTACTTGCTTTTGAAAATACCACATATCTAAATTTTCTATGAATCTACCTGTAATTACTTAAAAGAAAACAAACACAGTCAGCATTCATCTCACTCAATTCAATGGGTAAAGGGAAAGAATACAACAGGCCTTTACTGCCATTACTGGGGTGGCATTGAAATGTAGAGTTCTTAAAAGTATTAGTGCTTGATTCAGGAAAAAAATATCTCTTTGCAGGCATTTCGGTTTTGATAATTGTAATCATTTCGGCAATGAATACAAATTAATATTGAACTGTCTTCATGCTATAAGGGATGGGGCTTCTCATGGGTGTACAGTTTTTAAAAAACTCATTAATATAAGTAATGGGGCCATTAGCATTCTAATACAATAAAACCTCACATAAAGAGTGCCTCACTTAGAAACTAACTCGCTTAAAGAGCAAACTTTTCTCTGAATGGTCGTTTCGCTTAACAACTAAAACCAACCAAAAACTCACTTAACAACTAAATTGGGGTTCACAATCCCCCACACCAGAAGTCACTTACAATAGTGTTTCGCTTACAGAGCAAACTCGCTCCCATGGAACGCATTATGCTCTTTAAGCGAGGTACCACTGTATTGTCCTATGCTGCTGGCGCAAGACATCATTTGGTTCATGTTGGATTTTCAGACTTGGTTATTTTGAAGAGTTTATTTCCCAAAATTAGCATCCAGCCTATGTAAATGGATACTGAATGGGATAAAATCACAGGTCAAAACAGGCAGTTTTTAGAATTTAAGCTATGTTTATAATGCCAATGCAGGAATATAAATTAAAGCATATCTGACAGAAGGTTGTCCAATTCTCTCCTGAATGCTTCCAGTGTTGGTGTGTTCACTATCTTTCAAGGCAGTGGGTTCCACTGTCATACTGCTCTAACTGTTAAGAAGTTTCCCCTAATATTTAGCCTATATCTGGCTTTCTGTAGTTTCAGTCTGTTATTAAATATCCTGCACTCTGAGATGATGGAGAACAGCTCCTTCCTGTCTTCCTTCTCTTTCAGGTATTTGAAGTATGCTCTCTTGTGAAGCATGATTTTAAGTGATCCTTATAAAAAAAAACATCACTTTCTGTGGCCAGAGGAGTGAAGGGAAATCTTTCCCAAAGAGACAAGACCAGAGAGAAGTACAAATGCTTAATGTTTCTGCTGCTTGGCCCCTGGTAATTTAGAATTTAAGATTGGGGCTAGGGGAAAGGAAGCAGCGTGAAGGGAAGGCTTGGGACCACCACCTCAATGAGAGCCAAGCACCATTTCGTTTGTAATGCCAAGCGCTCGGTGAACAAAACTCACTGACTTTATTCTTCAGCGCAAAAGTTACTTTTTTTTTTACCTTGCTTGGTAGTTTCACTGCCATCTTGGTCCCCAGATTATTTCTGCTATCTGTGTTATTATTTTAAAGCTCTTCAAAGGAAGCAGCTATTGGGGGAGGGGGGGTGAGCTTGCTGCAATTTTTTATTTATTTCATCCTCAAAATGCTATTTAAGCCAATACTACGCATGGAATGCAGATACAGAAATAATCTGTAAAATCTGCTTATTTTCGCTCTGCCATTTCCGTGCAGTTAATTCCCAACAATAGTTTACTACAAAGTCTGAAAGCTATTCAGAACATGTGACTGTTTTCTGGTTCTAACTCCTTTTTTTTTTAATGGGAGATAAACTCTCTGTATTTCACAAGAAGGAAAAATGGGAAGGAGTGTTTTTGTTATGCCACTGCTATGGCATTAGAACTTACTTTAGCGATTTATTCCAACGGCATTCAGCACATGCTGCTTGATTAAAAGTACATTTGCGGGTTTTAACTGTACAAAAGAAATAGCATCCGTTATAACAAATGCGTTTTCGAGGAAGCTTTGGGCTTCTTGCCTTAGCCTCTAGTCCTGTCAGTCTTAAGAGAAGCTAGGTCAAGAAGAGATTGCCAGTATTAAGTTCATGCCACACATGAGTGAGGAAACTATGATGATCTAGGCAACACATTTTCTAGCTTTCAAATGATTCAGTCTGTACAGAAAGCACACAAAAATAATGCATTTCCCCCCCCCCCATTACAGGTTTCTGGAGATTCATTTATATTTAGAAATAGTCCAAGTACAAGGTAGTCTTGATGCTAGAAAAGTCAAGTATAGAAACACTATGAAAATCAATTAGCAGCCTATAGAGGTTTTGCATACATAAGAGGTTTCTATATATCCTTATTAGATTTCCTTATCCACAAAGTGGACATGTTGATCAGATGTTGAAGAACTGTGCATCCAGTGCCAAGGTCTGTCCCAGGTCTTTCCAAACTAGCAGCTCAAGACCCAAGGGCGGCATGATGGAGTGAGCTCCCGTCTTTGTCCCAGCTCCTGCCAACCTAGCAGTTTGAAAGCAAGAAATTGCAAGTAGATAAATAGGTACTGCTTCAGTGGGAAGGTAACAGCATTCTGTGTTACCTGCCACATGGCCACGAAAATATCAGCAGAGCACTGACCCTTAGAGTCGGACATGATTGGCTTTCAAACAAGGGAGACTTTTATCTTCATGTCAACCAACTTCCTCCTTCTAGCATCTTCATGCACATGTTCCTATCCACATATCACAACACAAACTAATCAATATTGATTGATCACAAACTCTACAATGTTGATTGATTACAAACTCTACAATGTCTATTGCTAACCTAACATTCTGCATTGTATCTTATTGGGAAACCAGATGTTTACACATCCCAAAGTAACTGAGCTATTTAGTTTTCTAAGGGCTACATCCTTTCTTTTGCTGTCACTATGCTATACACATTTTGCTTCCTTCACCAATATTATTATTATGTTCATCAATATTACCTCATTACCTTGTCATGAGGCAATGATGATTTCTGCAATGGGTACAAATTTATACTCTTCCAACCTCTGTTTCAGTTTAATTTCTTTTTGTGTCTAACTAACTGTGGTAGGCTTGTCTAGGAAAATGAAGAATTTTCCTTTCAGCTTCCTAAAACTGCTGCCCAAGTGATTGCTATTCACTGCTATTGATGGGAGAGCCTTTCAAAGACTGGGGATAGTGGAGGACTGTCCTGTGAAAAATAGGGCACATACCACCCTTCATCGGCTGCATCTGATCACCTGCAATAAGGATACAAAACTGTATCTGTCAGAAAAGATGTCTTGCCCTGGTTCGTGTGGAGTAATTTATTGATTTCTGGGACCCAGCATCCTATTCAACATTAATATAAACCTAATTATCAACTTGTACTATGCAACTGAACTTTTTACGTGTACCCTCTAAATTATTGGACTCAGATGGTGTGCTATTGACATAATTGAAGAGCACAGTATAAAAAAGCACTTGAGTTAGGAAGACAACGTTTTTATGCTGTCAGTGGGGATTTGAAACATCTCCATGGAATCACTATCTACTGTGACATATTTTTATTTTAAAGATTATTGTTGATATTTGGATGATGGAAAGAGAGGGAATTGGCTTTGGTTATTGTGATGTGATTGTCAGAGAGTTGGACTGGGTTTCAGGATGTCTGTGTTCAAGGCATGAAATGTATTGGCTGATGTTGACTTAGCCACCATCTTTCTACCCAACCTATCTTACCAGGTTCTTGGGAGGATAGAAAGGGAGCATAAGAAACAATGGCTGAAATTCTGTTGCACTGCTTATCAAAAAGGTATGTCTTTTGGATGTGCTTTGTCTCAAGTTAAGAAATCACTGTAAACTGTATCTGCTACATTACTGAAGAGCCCATCTCAGCCAGATAATATCTATGGTGATTTCTTAATCAAGCTCAGAAATTATGCTTTCCGCATAACAGTTTCACAAGATTTCAGCCAGTGTTCCTTGAGTTTTTTGGAGGAAAGACTGGATATAGCAAATAAATAGGATCAACATTTTTTTTTGGAAATGATAATAAACAACAGTGGGCTGGAGACAGAGACTAAGGCAGAGATGGCAAACCTTTTAGAGACCAAGTTCCCAAACAGAGGAGCGGGGTGAACTATGTGCCAGGGGGAGGGAAGAAGTACTCCCATTGGGCTGCTGGGCAGAGGGGTGGGGCGAATTCTGCACTGGGGAGAGAAAGGAAGTGCTTGCATTGGGCTGCTGGGCAGAGGGACAGGGCAAACTCTGTGCTGGGGAGAGGAAGGAAGCAATCACATTGGGCTGCTGGGCAGAGAGGCAGGGCAAACTCTGTGTTAGGGGGAGAAAGTGTTCCCATTGGGCTGCTGGGCAGAGGGGAGGGGTGAACTGTGTTGGGGTGATGGCACACATGCCAACAGAGAGGGCTGGGAGTGCCCTGTCTGGTACACATGCCATACAGGTGACATCATTATATATGTCAGAAGTTTTTTTTTTTAACTGTGAGAAATAATGAGAAAAAAGATCCAAAGAGCTGCCAGGATGAAATTAAACTTTCCAGCATTAAGATTTTGTACCCAAATAATTAGAGCCAAATTGTAGAAAGTAGCAGAGGATAGAAAAGTTAATTTTTTGGAACTGCAGCTCCTCAAAATCTCACAGTGACCATTCTGGTTATCGCATCCTGGGTGCTGTGGTTAAAAAAAGTAACTTTTCCAGAAGTACTGTTCAGCCAACCAGTGATGTAGCAGGACTCCCATTACACTGGTGTCCTTGGGCTGAGAAGGACAGCAGGTTGTTCATGAAAAGAAAACACTCACAAACCCGAAATCCATCAAAGCCGCATGATTTCCACAGAATTTACATTTCAGCCCATTTTGCATATCGTGTACATAAAATATCAATATAAAAATGCACTTGGAATAGCCAGCGCATAGGTTGATAGGAGCACGGTACAGCAAAAAAATTAGGTGTTCATTCTGTCTTCCAGAAACTAATTAAGGGAATGTATCTTGCAATAATACAGATCAAGTAAACGGCCTCAGCTGCCTGGATTTTGAGCTACAAGCCAAGCACTCCTGTATTATGTATGTGTGACTTGCATAGATAGTCTGCTATAAAGTGAGTTCCAGTTTAGTGCATCTCTCAGGCTAAAGACACTGGTCTTGTTAATATTTCATTTAGTACATACTATAGAGTCTCATTTATATCACTTCTATAATTAATGGTGATAGCTTAGGCACTGCCTGTACACGGAGAGATCCCTGTATGTTGGTCGATGGGTAATGAGAAAACAATAGATATTTCATTCACCAGCAGCTTCTTGATAGTTAGTAAGGAAATCATTGTGTTGCTTTCATTGCCAAGGTAAATAATGCAACCATTGTGTTTGTGAACATTTCTTTAAAAAAAAAAAAACACCCAATGCAAATAGACTAGAAATAAAGCAAAACATTTTATAAAAAGGAATTTCTAGTATGCTACACCCTAGCATAGAATTCAGAAAATATTTCTAAAAACCTTTGCCTTCTTTGGTACAAATATATCTCAATATGCATGTGCTGACGATTCAAAACAACTGTATTTTAAGAAATACAATTATGATGCCTTTCTCTTCTCTCATGTAGATTGTACATAAATGTAGATCTCCCGTTGATTTTTCCTCATGTACATATATGTAAATATTGACAAGCTATGCATGCTGATATCCTAGGCAATTTCAGGTACTTTTATAATCCAAAGGCATGTACTTGAACTGGTTTGTTAAAAAAAAAAAGAAATCTACTCAAACCCTTTAAAACTTACTAGAAAATAAAGATTTGTTACTAGACTGGTTCTTTGGATCTTGACATGTGTTTGTTCATGATTCTCTTTTCATTCTTCTTTCCTTTGACTTATGTTGCTACTGTAGCGGGACCTCACACTTCCTTCCTTCCTTCTATGTTTCACAAATCAGGTTGATGTGGCAGATCAAAGCATCATCTTCCACTGTTTCCAATTCCATGCCAGTCTCATCCAGGGCCTCAGGAACTTTGCCCTGAATTTGTCTTCCCATCTGGTTGCTGGACCTCACACTAACAAATGGAATGCCCTATAAAGTACAGTAATACCTCGGATAATGTTTACCTTGGATAATGCTAAAATCGCATAACGTTAAGTAATCTGGGGAGGAGAATTGGATCGAATAACGTTAAGGTCCTATGGGATGGATCGGATAACAACCTCTAAAGCCTGTGTGGTTACAATGTATCTCTATGGAGCTTTAACGTTATCCGATCCATCCCATAGGATTTTAACATGCATCGGATAACACTAAAAATCGGATAACACCAAGACTTGTGGAACCAAGTCTTAGCATTATATGAGGTATTACTGTATTCTCATTTAGCAACAATAGGAACACAAGAAATTGAAAGACTGGATAAAATTGTCTATTTGGGGAGTATGTTAAGTGAAAATTGGGATCCCGGGGTAAAATACGAATAGATAAAGCAAGATCCACCTTCATAAAAATGTGACACTTGTTATGCAGTAGAAATCTAACTCTCGCTACAAAGATCTGAATAGTGAGATGTTACGAATTCCCAGTGTTGCTATATGGAGTCAAAGCTTGGACATTGATGAAAGCATCTGAAAAGAGAATTGACGCTTTTGAAATGTGGATCTACAGATGGCTGCTAAGAATATCATGGGTTGACCAAGCGACTAATGTAGAAGTGTTGCACTGGATGGATAAAGAACAAGAACTGTTGAAGACCATTAAGCAAAGAAAGCTCCAATACCTTGGCCATATCATGAGGAACAACATAATGTATAGAATACTCCAAATCACTTTATAAGGAAATATCCCTGGGAAGAGAAGCCCTGGATGTAGATGGGCTTCATGGCTGAAGAACCTGAGACTGGTGTGGCATGTCCTTGGAAGAACTATTCCAAGGAGTTAAGAACAGGAAGACTATTGCCATGGTGATAGCCAATATCCGGAATGGATACAGCACCTGAAGAAGAAGGGCAAGCCATCTCCAAGAAAAAGGAGGAGCAGAAAGTGACTTCTCTAGGTTTCTGGTTTCCAACTTTTCCATACTGTGTGAATGATCAGAACTGACCTTATCCAGAGCATGTGAAAAACTGTGTAAATCTGAACATTTGACTCCTCCAGTTTCTGTACTGAATTCATATTACTATGGCTATCTTTTTTTAATGGTTAAAGTTATTAGAAGATGGGAAAGGGGTTGGGCTTCTACATGTTTAGACCTTAGCTAGTTGTTGGAAAAAACTGCAACCACTTTAGTATCTATGGAAACCTAATGCAATGCAAACTTTTTAATGGAAAGCAAAACAGCTTTCATGTTAAAAGACATTTCTCCCAGTTTGGTGTATCAGGATAAACACAGTAATTGACAGTATTTACTTGACTTCTTAGGTTTCTCAAACTTAACTTGATGTCTCTGGAAGATCTTCTCAGGCCTTGAAAACTTGTAAGGCTTTTCATAAAGCTGATTTGACATAAGCAGTATGTTCGCGTGAAGCTGTACTATCTTTCTAATAGAAAGTGCAGAAATGGTTCATGGGATTATTATCTTTTGACAGACAAAACCTATTACCTTCTCACTAGGAGGGCAAAGTTAGTTTTTAACTCATAGGAAAATGGAATCAATTATCAATATCCTTGCATGGTTTCTCTGGGTTGGTGGATGACAGTTCAAGAGGCATCCCTGTTTTATGATTTCAAAAATTCTGGAAACACACAATGATTTGTCACAAGAGCTTCTTTTTAGAACGGGAACCTGCATTTTCTTTAAAAGGGGGGGGGCACAAGCCAACTCTCACGAAGAAAATAAAATTATCATCTTATTACACCCACCCAAACACACTAGAATTGTAGGCAAAGCCACTAAATCTTCTTAGCTAAGACAATTTTTCATTTCAGCCGCAAAAGGTATACAATGAAAATACTAGAATGCAGTGAAAGACAAGACAAGTAAAGAAAATAAAGCAGGCAAGGAACCTGCTAAAACTGAAAAAAAGATGGCTATTGCCTAGTGTCCACGTCTGGCACATCTGCACTTATATTATAGAGTCCTGACTGCTTCAGAAATACAGCTCATAAAACTATGCTGAGAAATCAAAACACTGAATGAAAAAATACTATTCATATGATGTCCCTTGTAATGTTGAAACAAGGGACAAACAAAATCATCCTCCATGTGTAAAACATTTGCTGTTCTGTAAAACCTACTTTTCTTTCCACTCTGGTCGAAGAATTAACTGTTAGGTAAGTCAGCCTTACTACTGGTAAACTTCCAATTGGCAGCCAAGATTATTTTATACCGTAAAGTTTTTAGAATCAGTTCTAAAAAACAGATTTTACAATGGTTTTTAGCTGTTGTTAAAAGAATGTGTGTGGGATATTCCCCCCCTGTTTTATTGACCACAACTTTGGGGGCCAAGGAAGGCAGACATAAAATACTTGTAAAACACTTGTAAAGATAACCAGATGAATAAATTGTTTCTACCAATGGTCCTGAGCCAGTGTCAACTGGAGACATCCAAAACACACATCTGGAATCAATAATAGCAATAGTACAATTATGTCTACTTACAGATCAGTTGCCAAGCACATTATAAAGCTGCCCCAAAGGATTCCAATGTACAGATGCCCTGTGCCATCTCAATCTGTTGCCTTATCTTGTCCAGGGCAATCCAGGAGTTAGATTTGCAGCCCCTTGGGCATTCCTGGAAGACTCTATAACAGTGACGACCAACCTTGGCACCCCAGCTGTTCTTGGACATCAATTCCCAGAAGCTCAAGTCAACATTCCTGCTGATCAAGGCTTCTGGGAATTGAAGTTCAAGAACATCTGGAGTGCCAAGTTTGCCCATTCACTGCTCTAGAAGTAGTGGTTATAAAATGAAAGAGAGTGAAGGCCACCCGAATCTCCTATATGAAAAAACATAAACACACAAAAAGAGAGAGAGAGAGAGGAGAAAGACTTCTAACCAACATTTGCTTTTATATGATTTGGTATTTATTTATTATTTGGGCAGCTATTGAAACAGCCAGGGAGTATGGAGGCTTAAAACTGGAGCCCACACCCAAATTACCAATATTTTCGAGTGTGGACTGAAGCAGACATCGTATGTCTTGGAAAGAGTGTCATCTTTTCTTGGCCTCCTACCTGAAGTCGTTGTTAAATAGTCGGCATTTGTTTCCCACACAGATATGCCCAGGTTAGATTCCCACCTGAATCCAGTTACGAAGGCTAGGGAGATCAGGAATTGCCCTGCTCTTACAAGAGGGCCACTTGTAGCCATTTTGAAAGACAATACTAAACATGTACAGTACTATAAACTTCTCGAGCATACTTTTTTTTAATCGTCTCGGAAGAACACAAAGGTGCTTTCTGGGTTGAAAGGATTTTAGCTGGAGGGACTCCACTCAGGGGATGCCCAAATGAGGCTCATTTCATGTCCCCAAGATCTTTTCACCACCGAAATGGTCCCTATTTAGTTACTTGCAATTTCTTGCTTTCAAACTGCTAGGTTGGCAGGAGGTGGGACAGAGACGGGAGCTCATTCAATCATGAAGCACTCGGGTCTTGAACTGCCTACTTGCTGACCTTCCAGCAAACAAGGAGTGCTTCTTAACCACTGAGCACAGTCCCTTCTAGCATACTGAGCCACCACCCATCAGTATAGATCAGGAATAGAGTCTGCACTGCCTGTACAGGCTTCACATCAGGCAGAACAACAACAGCAACAACAACCACATATAAAAGGTTGGATTCATGCCCTTGGGTGATGGTTTCTCACTCTGGTGTGTGTGTGTGTGTGTGTGTGTGTGTGTGTGTGTGTGTGTGTTTACCTTTGCATGTGCACATGGCAGTGGTTTGTGTGTGTGTGTGTGTGTGTGTGTGTGTGTGTGTGTGTGTGTGTGTGAGAGAGAGAGAGAGAGAGAGAGAGAGAGAGAAACTGAGTGATCGTTTTGTTTTTGCTTCAACAGTCTCTACCTCTTTGTCAGTGGGCATGTTATTTGAGTAAGCGCCGGCCATAATAATGGCTTGAGTGACAGCAAAGCCAGATAAACACAAGCACACAACAGACACAGGAACAATTTGGGTATTCATTTTGTCCATTCAACCAGCTTGAAAGAATTTGCCAGTCAAAGGCATAACACTTTGGGCTAATTTGCTCAGGCAAAACCACTGCCAGCACAGATGAGGCAGCAAAGGCATGAGGCATGAAGTTGGATTGCCGTCCCAGTCTCCTCAGAGGGACTTTGTTATTTAAACTTTCCTCCCTGCACAGAGGAATCTCACTGCTACACAAGTCAGGCTCCTACAATAATCTATTGCTCTAAAGTATTGATTCTTAACTGAGTTGGGCGTGCCGAGACCTCAGAAGCAATATAAGAAATTCCTGAGCAACTACATTTAGCTTGAAAAATCATATTCAATATTATTATTATTATTATTTTGGGGGGAGAACATGGTGAAGAACAATTCACTCTTACTTTCCTGGTACGTACTTCATGTCATGATGCCCTGGTGTGTGGTAATAAAAGTCATTGATTTTAAAAAATCTGCAAATTATACTGTAACCCATGTAAAAACGATTAAAAAGCCAATACAGTAATACCTTGGATAACGTTTACCTCGGATAACGCTACAATCGCATAATGTTAAGTAATCTGGGGAGAAGAACTGGATCGGATAACGTTAAGGTCCTATGGGATGGATCGGATAACAACTGCTAAAGCCTGTGCGGTTACAATGTATCTCTATGGAGCTTTAACGTTATCCGATCCATCCCATAGGATTTTAACATGCATCGGATAACACTAAAAATCGGATAACACCAAGACTTGTGGAACCAAGTCTTAGCGTTATCCGAGGTATTACTGTACATTCTTTGCACCCTTTACAAAAAAATGTCTCTAGTTGCAGTGCTTTGAATTTTCAAATAACATTACTGGCTGGTTCGAAGGGAATGGCTGGTTCAAAGGGGGGGATTTTAAGGTTTATGAAAAGATTGCATGAGTTTTTTAAAAAATGAGAAATGCCGCTGTGATGAATACCTCATTCTGTTAAATTGGACAAACAAATGTTTCTATTACACTGGTCAACACAATTTTTCTGGCATGAGGTACTCTTAATGAAATAAGGTAATTTTGAGGTGCTGATTCCGAATCTGGCATCCGTTTTTTTCTAGCACATCAGGTTTTTGAGATCTCAAATATTGCAATATACCTACGAACAGCAAATTTACTATCATACACAACTATGCAAAAAAAATTCCCCCTGCCATGAGCTTTTGCAGTTGTTTTATACTAATTTCAGGCTGCTGATTACAAATAGGATCTCAGATTTGCTCCATCACATCACATTTTTATGCTATTGGCCAACCCAATTGTCATTCCTGACTGCATGTTGGTGCGAGTCAGTTATAGAATTATAGTGATGAAATTAGTGACTGGTCAACACAATTTTTCTGGCATGAATGATTCTAAGGTAATGTTGAGGTGCTGATTCCGAATCTGGCATCCGTTTTTTTCTAGCACATCAGGTTTTTGAGATTTCAAATATTGCAATATACCTACGAACAGCAAATTTATCATCATATTTGTTGAGCTAAACAGATCCTTTATAGAATCCTTATTCTCATGATAAGAAGGCTTCTAGATGAGGGAGAAGAATTTAGGATGTTTGGGAAGGGGCTGTAATTTCTTACTCTTTCTTTCCAACAAAACCATATTTAAAATAGCTTCCAGTACACATTGCAGCACATTCCAATCAAACAAAACACAGAAATAAGCTACAATGGCACTAGGATAGTCTAGTTTGTGCATAAACACACAACCTGGTTATTCATCCTATCGGCACAGTGGGGATTCAGACTCCCAATCTTTGGCTCTACAGCCAGATAACTAAACTACTGGGTTATTCAGCCAGCTTTTTTTTAAAAACATATATAGTTGTAGCAATAAAATTTACAGTTTCTGGCCAACAAACACCAATGCTTGGAAAGCTGAGATTTAATAGGTTCTTGTTAAATGTAATAAAATTAAAAGTAATGATATAAATGTTTAACACACTTAATGTAACTATTAGGATACCGTATACCCACCACTCAGCACGCTTAGCTGCATTTACCCACTAACAGCAAAGTCAGCTCTCTGAAGATAAATGGTTATTTAGCCAAATGGTATCATTGATGAACAAGAGGGATACATTGTTTTGGCAGAAGTAAAGATGAATAAATTTTCTCCGCCCCCTCCCCACTCTTGAGGTTGGCTGGTGACCAAACAGGAGCAGTCTACACACTGAAATATTGTGCACTGTTTCTCATTTTTGGTTCTCCTAATCTTATGTAGCTGAGATGCCCCTTTGGTCTCTATGATGCATATGGGTCCCCACTGCAAAACTGTATCAACACTCGGTGATTTCACATTCTGCCCCAGTCCCAGTAATGTCATACATTTTGTGTTTTGCTCTGGACCTACAAGAAGCTCTTCTTTATGTGGACTCTACTCCTCCCCACACCCTTTCTGGGAATGACACCTTGGTCCACCTTTCCCATATGGCTTGGTTACTTACTCAACGCTGGCCCTGTCCTTCTTCAAACTTGGCAGTTTATTTCTCAACCTACATCAGTTGAGAAAATATATGCTCTTGAGAACTAAGCAAGAGACTGACCCTCAACATCCTCCAAATGTGTATGAGCCTCAAGTCTGCCAATTCAAATCCAGGAAGAGCTTTATGGCAAGAAGAAACATTCTTGTGGGTACGCAAGGGCAAAATCAAATTAGAAAATGGAGGAAGGAGCTCACTGGACATTACATTACAGGAGGATATGGCTGAGGGACTCGACCTCCCCTACAACACTTGAACGACCCTTACTAGGCTGAGGGTGCAAGACCAGATAAGACCAGCATGCTCAAGTGGGGGTAGCTGGTGGACAACAACTGTATGAATATGGTGAGATACAGAATAGGGGTATTTGCTGGTTTGCAGATTACTGCCAGAAACATGCACTGATGAGGATTTGATTTTAGTCAATGACAAAGCCAAGAAGATGGCTTCATTTTGGCAGTTTAAATTTTGACTTGGACATGAAGGAATAATAATAATAATTCCTCAGCTCTTTTTAAACCCTTCACTTCTCCAGCACTTACAGACTCTGGATTCCACTTCCTACCACTGAACCATAGTGACCTCTGTGCTAAACCTGTGTGAATTCCTGGTACCATCCCAAAATTCCACAGTGGCGTCAAACTGACATAACTGTGACATGTGCTCATGTAGTTTGCTTTCCAGGTTCTTATTGTAGATAAGCATCTTCAAGCTCTTCCTCTGTATCGGTCTCTTATCTTCAAAGTGGATTTTGACAGGACAGCTCTTCTAGTAGAGGAATGTCATCCAAGAATCCTACAGGTACAGAACTCTCCCCTGTAAAGCAGCATACATCATCATCCTAGTAAGTAAGAATTCTGTGCCATCAAGCTGGTTCTGTTTCATGGAGACCTGTTCCAAAACCTTCTAGAGATAATGGTTTCAATAATGGTTGACCTTTCCCTCCTTCTGGTAGTGATCTGGAAGCACGATTCTACTTACTGAAGGACAGGTAGGCTGGCTTTTTTTTTGCCAGGAGGCACAATAGAGAATTATATGCCTGCCCAATGGTCTCAGTTCTCCAACTCACTGAGCTATCCAGCAGCCTAACAAAAGTGTCCCATAAAATAAATCTCATTCAGACACAACATCCATTTGGTTGTACTGGATATGATTGCAAAGATGTGAATAGTTTTTAGCATGATAGCCATGTTAGCTATGCAGCTATATCAGACAAGGGACTTTGGTTATGTTTTGTTACTTGTCTGAATGTGTTTTTAAAAGTTATAATTAAATTTAATGTGTTTAACATTAAAAGAGGTTGGAGTTAACAAATGAAAGACCGTTACTTAAAGCAGCATTTCACTTGCCTTTGTAAGTGAGAGTTTTTTTCCCCTTTGAAATGGAACCGTAAATTACCACTGGAAGTGCAAGGGTGTATGTAAAATGAAACACTGCTGTAATAATTTCTAATATGCCTGACAGATAAAACAACAGGAGCACAATTCTGTGGGCTGAACACATCAAAGTAAATGATCTGTTGAATAGCCAATCTGATATCAATAAAAGTCAAACACACAGATCTCTTCACACTAGAAGCTGGGGGGCGAAGGAAGAGTTCATTTCCATTAGCTAAGTTTCATTCTCTTGCATATCCAATTTTTAAAGTTGTTTCTTGCTTCATAGATTTTGTCCAGCCTTAATTGATTTAAGCAGTAGTTTTCACACATTGAAGGACACGGGCCAAAGTCTCCTGTTCATTATGGTAGAACTACAATAGCTTCAGTGAAGTGTGTAATGGAGGGATGCAGGCATTGTTTATGTGTGATTTTGGTAAATAAATAACAACACAGGAACAGCTGAGGCTTTAGAAACTAAGAGGTTTTTCCTTCTTGAAAGTACTAATGAGATGCATTTAAGTGGTTTAAAATGGGGAGAGTGATAAACTACTGTTAATTAATCTGCTTAAGGCACGATCCATTTTAGTACGTTACTAGTGCGAAGGAACATTTACAGAACATGGCAAAATGGACAAAGAGATTAACATACGGTGCAGTAAAAGGCAAACCAAATGATGAGACAGTTAGAGCAACAATGTATGGGATTCTCCCCCAATGTCCCCCAAATAGGCACCCCCACCACTTCCTGTCCAGCATCTTCCCATGGACGGTGCCCAGACCCCTGTCTTAGAACACAAGACAGTACCAACCAGCACAAAGAAACACCTCATACAAAGCATATTCATTCCCACCTTATGTTACCAGTGCCAAACATGGACATTTTCAACAAAATACAGTTGTACCTCGCTTATAGAGCATACTGCGTTCCACAGGATTGCTCTTTAAGTGAGTTTGCTCTTTAAGTGAAACACCATTGTAAGTGACCAGCTGTGGAGAGGATTGTGAACCCCGATTTGTTTGTTAAGCGAGTTTTTGATTGGTTTTATTTGTTAAGTGAAGCGACCATTCAGAGAAAATTCTGCTTTTTAAGCGAGTTACTCTGTAAGCGAAACACTCTTTATGCGAGGTTTGACTGTACAGTCAAATCTCGAGATAAGAACAGCTATATATATATATATATATATGAAATTCAATGCATACCTATGGGAAATTGCATTCAGTGCATTCCCATGGGAAAATAAAGATAAGAATTTTTCGAGATACAACCAACCTCGAGGAATGAATTAAATTCGTATGTAGAGGTTGGACAGTATAAGCAAAAGTTGGTCACCACAAACATGAGATGTCTGAGGAAGGCTGCTGGAGGGACTAGAAGGGATAAAATTAAGAATGAGGTCAGAAGAGAAAGAATTGGAACAGAACCAATCTTGCACTACATACAGAGGCAACAAATAAAGTGGTTTTGCCCATTTGGAGAGAATGTCATGTGGAAAATGGAGAAGGACGAAGACCACGAGGCTGACCCAGCGGAAGGTGGAGATATGGCGTCATAGAAACATTACAAGAATACCAAATAACAGTGGTGAAGGCAGCTAGAAGTGCCAGAAAAAGAACCCTGCATCTCTCTTTACACTGGATAGGGAAGAAGAAGGTGGAGGAGGCAGCGGAGGTGGCAGCGGCAGCGACATCTCAATTGATTGATAACCAAGATTAAATAGTGGTCAAGCACAGAACTTGCACAAATTACCATACAGTAATACCTCGGATAACGCTAACACTTGGTTCCACAAGTCTTGGTGTTATCCGATTTTTAGTGTTATCCGATCCATGTTAAAATCCTATGGGATGGGTCGGATAACGTTAAAGCTCCATAGAGATACAATGTAACCACACAGGCTTTAGCGGTTGTTATCCGATTCATCCCATAGGATCTTAACGTTATTTGATCCAATTCTCCTCCCCAGATTACTTAAAGTTATGCGATTTTAGCGTTATCCGATCCAATCGTTATCCGGTGTTTTACTGTATTTGGATGACACTTAGCCAAGGCTGCTATGCTGGTGAAGGGATTCTAGGAATTGTTGTTTGAAAAGGACACTTTCACAGCTCAGGTCGAGCTATCCTTGACGTACTTGGTTTTGGTTCCTGTCTCTAATGCCAAGGTGATTGTATTGGCAAGGTACACCCATATTGATACAGCTCCCTGTCTACTGGTGGTGTGTTTGTGTCAAGTAAGCACATTTTCCTGGTTAAAAAAACAATAAATCAAGAGTTTCCGCTTCACCTCTTCTTTTCTAAGCAATGACATAAATACTAATAATTGCATACTGTCAAGTCAATTCTGACAGTATTCTTTTAAGGAATTTCTAAGTAGAGCACACACAGGAGTGATTACTATTCCCTACTTCGGGGGTGGGGGGCGGGGGGTGCCCTGGGACTGTGCAGCTTGACCATGTCTACACAGGCTGGCTCTTCTCTAATGAGACAAAGTGAGAAATCAAACGCCCAAATTCTGGCTCCACAGTCAGACACCTAAAACACTTAGTTATCTAGCCAGCACTAAGCAAAAACATGCAAATTATGAGTGTGTTATTCTGAAATAAAATAATTAAGCTGCTAAGCAAAATAATAGTAAACAGGTTTATATCATTTGAATACCACAGAATGTAGGGGACTGAAACGTTTGTTTGAATCATCAACTCTTTCTGTACTTTCCCACTCCAAACCAACCCACTCGTTTTGCTTCCTCTGGGTTCCTTTGTTCTTTCTATTTCTTAGTCAGTTCTCCTTCAGCACACACACACACAAGTCTGGTATTGTATTACGTATTAGGTTTGGGTCTCGGTGTTTTCAAGTGAAAATGATGAATGGTTATAAAAGGACTTTGTAGACCCCACCTTAGCTAAGAGTCATGAAATGGATGAGATAAATCCCAACCTTAAGGGATGGTCCTTTTTCAAGTTTATAAAAAGGAGCATCAGAATTAATAGTTAATGAGCAGAATTACCATCAGATATGGCAAGGGGACATAGGTCCTTGTGTGCCTGTGAGAAGGTTCCTCTATCAGTCTTCAAAATCCCTGCCTTTCCTACAACTACTAGTAGTAGGTAATATCAGTAGTTGTCATCGGTGTCGTCATCGGTGTCTCCTCCTCCTCTTCCTTCTACTTCTTTTTCTTCTTGGTCTAGGGACAGACTTTAAACTGCCAAAATGAAGCCACCTTCTTGACTTTGTTGTTGGACTCTCATGAAGGTAGAAAGAATAAAAACAAATCAAGCCAACATTCTGTAGAAGAGCATTAGTTTCTTTCCTAATCAACCCAAGAGCATGAAATGAGACACACAGACACAGACAGACACCCCGGTTCATTCATTTTGAAGTCTACAAAAAGGGTCGACAGAAACTACGTTTACATCACAGTCAGAGGCGTAGCTACCGCCGTATCAGCCGTATCAATTATACGGGGCCCCCGGGCTACGGGGGCCCCCAACGGCAAAAAATAAAATTAAAAATAAAAAAGAACAAAAATTTACTGCGCATGCGCAGAAACTCAATCTGATGCATTGCGCATGTGTCAGATTGAGTTTCTGCACATGCGCACTTTATTGGAGCCATTTTTGGCTCCAATTTTTAAAAAAAAGCCAGAGTCGGAGAGTCGGAGTCGGAGCCGCAGCTTTTAAGCAGCGAGGCAGCCCCGACTCCGAGGCCCTCCCCCCGGTCACCGCGGGGGCTCCCTGCCTGCGCCAGCCCGGGCGGCGCTCTCCACGGTCGACGCTGGGGTGGGAGTCCACCAGCTGCAGGACCAGCTCGCGGGCGCGCCCCGTCCCGCGGCAGGCGGCAGGTCAGCTCCAGCCAGGCGCAGCCACCTTGAGCGCGCCTGGAGCTGACCTACTGCGCGCGCCTGGAACTCACCTGCCGTGCGCGCCTGGAGCTCACCTGCCGCCTGCGTGCGGGATGGGGCGTGCGAGCTGGTCCTGCAGCTGGACTCCCACCCCAGCGTCGAGGTGGAGAGCCCCGCCCGGGCTGGCGCAGCCTGCCAGGGAGCCCCCGCGGCAACCGGGGGGAGGGCCTTGGGGCTGCCTCGCTGCGCCCGCTTGCCTTCCACAACTGCCCCTTGCCTTCGCCGTGCGCGGCGAGGGAGCAATCGTGAGATGGCAGCAGCGGCGGCGCGGCGGCGGCGGTGACAGCAGAGGCGGAGGAAGAAGAGGCCCCAGGATTAAGGTAAGTGAGGTTTTTGTGTTTCGGGTGGGTGGATGAGTGGGTTGAGGTGTGTGTGGTTTTTTTTTTTTTTACATTTTAATTCTATTTTATTTATTTTATTTTTATTTATTTTATTTTTATTTTAGCCCCGCCCATGACGTCATGACGTTGGCTCCCCCCACGACGTCATGATGTCATGACGTTAGCTCCGCCCCACCTATAAAGGGCCCCCAAACAATTTTTATACGGGGCCCCGCCAAGGTAAGCTACGCTTCTGATCACAGTCCAAGATTATTGACAAAGTGTCTGTCACCTACACATCCAGTGGTTTGTTTCTGCCCAAAGAATGGGACTGCTTTGTACATCAAGGGATGTAGGGAAGGCAAACTGTCCCATTTCTTCCCTTTTAGTAAAGGTAAAAGTTTCCCTTGCTCAAAAGCCAGTCATATCCAAATCTAGGGGTCAGTGCTCATCTCTGTTTCAAAGCCGAAGAGCCAGCGTTGTCTGCTTCTGCGGACATTTCCATGGTCATGGGGCAGGCATGACTAGACACTGGAGCATACAGAACACTGTTACCTTCCCACCGAAGTGGTCCCTATTTATCTACTTGCAATTTCATGCTTTCAAACTGCTAGGTTGGCAGGTCTTCCCCTTTAGCTCCTATGAAATGGGACTGTGGTGGCTCAGGGGTTAAGAAGCTCACCTTTGTTAGTTGGAAGTTCAGCAAATCGACAGTTCAAGAACCGAGTACTGGGCAGGCTGAGGAGGACGGTGGAAGACAGAGGTGCCTTGCGGGCAATGGCCCATAGGGTTGCAAAGGGTTGGAATTGACTGTGTGACTGAACAGCAACTACTTAAGGTAATGACACAACCTACTTGATGCACAGCCATTGACAGCCATCTCTTCCAAGAGGTCCTGTTCATGATATAAGTGAGAAGGCCAATTTTTGGCCTTCAAAGATGTCAGGAGATGTTTCCATGTGTCCAAAGTCCATGAAGATGGAACTTTGTCACTCCTGCATTCAAAGTACTGTACAGTACTGCTCTTTCTTACAATGGAAAGAGTTCACCTTCATTAAAACAAACAAACACAGAAGTATGTCGTTGATAAAAGTATTTACTTGGCACCCACTATATAGCTGTTTCTGTAACTTGCATGAATTCCCATCAGACCTCTGGAGAAGTTCAATGCTTAATGTGAAGAGAGAGGTGTAATGAATTTAACCCTTATATTAATTAGATAGGCTTCTTGTAACTTATTTGCATTCACCTTTCATGGAAACCTCCTTATACACTAGACTTCTTGGGAAAGTTAATGCTATTTTGGAAGAATATTTGCGTTCTCAATAATAGGAAACCAAACACCTAAGAAATATTTTCCACCTTCAGCTATCTGTCAGCCGTCCCACACAAGCTTTGAAAGCTTTCCACTATCTGTCAAAACATGGGGTTTGATGCAATAAAGACTATAATTATTGAGCGTTTACAGGAAATAATATTTTCCCTCTGGTACGTGTTATAACGATTGTTAACATAAAAGTATGAATGCTAATGAAATGAAGGAGAAGAAACATCTCACCTAGGCATGTCTAAAAATGGAAGAGGCTTTTTCTGAATACAGATGCAAGTGACAAAATATCAAAAGCGGTAGATCAGTTTGAGAATCCAGCTTGAAAAGCAAGTGTCAATCAGCTGACGGATCTGTGTCGGTTTTAAATAGCAAAAGCAACCTTGATTTGAAAAAGGGCTTGGGAAGAAAACAAACAATTAAGCTCATAGATATAAACAGAACCTCTTTTGTTTGGTAGCGGAAATGATCCTTTTTGCAACTAAAATACAAGCCTGCCAGACACACAAAGTAAACAATACAAAGTATGCATTTAAATAGCTCTGTAAAATGCCATTTCAACAGATGGCTCAGGCGTCTTGAATAACTGCATAAACATTTAGCTGAAAGTTTGATTGCATAAGCAGAGAATTCAGGGCAAAGAAAAAAGCAAACTCTTTGAAGGGGATTGGAAGACAGGAGGTCAGCAGTTCGATTCCCGAGTACTGCAGGACGGAATGAGCTCCCATCTCTGTCCCAGCTCCTGCCAACCTAGCAGTTCGAAAGCAAGAAATTGCAAGTAGATAAATAGGGGCCACTTCAGTGGGAAGGTAACAGCATGCCGTGCACTCCAGTGTCTAGTCATGCCTGCCACATGTCTGTGGAAATGTCTTTGGCTGTAAATGGGACTGGCTTTTGAGCGAGGGAGACCTTTCCCTCAGACCAGAATTCTCCCCTCTTTGCAAAAGGCAGTTGATCTGATCATGAGATATTTTAATTAAGCTTGTTTTTTGCTTATCAAAAGCAATTCACGCACATTGATCCTGTTATTAAAATTAGAATTCATTGCGCTGTCTCTCACATTTACTCCCTGAGGGGTTTGGGTTGGGGAAGAGAAGGAGCATCATGTAATTTATAGTTTAATACTTTTCCTCCCTCCTGTTTGCTGGCCCCTTGTTTATTTAGAGATAATTTGCTTAAGTATGCATAAGGTGGAAGGTTGTGTGAGGAAAGATTTTATTAGTTGTGCTGCTGAAGGGATCAATAGTTGTTTGAATACTGTAAATCTATCCCGTTAACAGGTTTACTTCTTCATCAGATATGAATTCCAGAACAAGAAGGTTCCAACCTTTTCTAACATGTCTAAGATTTTTTTAAAAAAAACTCTTTTTCAAATGTTAAAATCATAATAGCTGTGGTGGCTCGGTGGTTAAGAAGCTCACCTTGTTAGCTGGAAGCCCGACAAGTTGGCATTTCAAGACCCAGGTACTGCATGACGGTTTGAGCGCCTGTCTCTGTCCCAGCTCCTGCCAACCTAGCAGTTCAAAAGCAAGACATTGCAAGTAGATAAATAGGTGCTGCTTTGGTGGGAAAAGGTCTTGGGACACGAAGGAAGCCTCATTCGGGCGTTGCCTGAGTGGAGTTTCTCCAGTAAAAATTCTTTCCACCCAAAATAATTTCTGACATAAAATTATTATTATTATTATATTAGAAAAAAGGAAATTCCATAATCCATATTGGAAAGAATGCATTGTAAGTTGAACCAGAAAGCAGCAATAGAAATTAGATTTCTATACCACCCCATAACGCTTAGTGCACTCTCTGACTGGTTCACAAGGCAATAAGCGTCTTAGCCATAGCATACTGGGTACTCATTTTCGTGGCCTCAGAAGGATGGAAGGCTAAGTCAACCTTGATCCCCATCAGGATTAAACTCACAACGTCAGCAATTTTGGCTGCAGTACAACTGTGCCACCAGGGCTCTTCACCCCCAAATTCCCCAGCTTCCAAGGCCATTTATTTCATTATCAGGAAAGATATTACAAAAATATATGGAAGGAGAGAAAAGTTTGATCCTTTGATATAAGGAAGGTACCAGTATGGATTTTGTAATTAATGGTTATTTAATGAACCTTATCGTATATACGCACACTTGGTTATACTGCATCACCATCATTCATTTATTAGGTGGAGACTAGCACCTGAACCAGTCCTTGCTCTATAACAGATATGCACAGTAACTCATCATTACTATTCCCAAAGTGCAAGCAGGACAAAGAGAAGCCAGATAATTTTAGACTCTGGTTATAAATGTCTTTGGAGCATTGTTCATTACCTTAAGTGTATTAATTAACTCCCTTCAAAATTAATTAAGCCCGACTGGCTGTATTTGGAGGACCTTCTTGTTCAATCTGTAGAGAGGACCTGTATTTCTTTTTCCAGATTTCCCTAATCTGATGAATGGTCAGTCAAAGGATGGGAGATGTCAACTGAATCAATCCCATGCCCAATACACCTTATTGACCATTGTTTTAGTGTACAAATAGTCTAATAATCCATTCTGGTTTTTAATCAGAACATGACAGGAGCTATCCAAAGTGCTGAATGTCCTTGAGGGATAGGGTTTGACATCCATGGATGAACAGTTCAAACTAAAAACTCAGAAGGATTGACTGCCCATAAGGAGCACCAGCAGGCTTAGCTTGTTTCTGTTTAAAATGTGACTTTTAAAATTCCCTACTTTTAACCTGTATCATTCCATGTTGCACCATGGAATGAAAGAAGAGTGTTTCTCCCTTTCAGAGACTTCCTGAATTCTTCTGTACAAAATGGTATGTTTCCTGATCCCAGAGAAGGGCAATAAAGAGGATCAGATGACTAGAAACCAAGCTATATGAGGAAAGGCTGAAGGAACTGGGCATGTTTAGCCTTGAGAAAAGGAGTCTGAGTGGGGATATGATGATAGCACTCTTCAGACACCTGAAAGATAATCATCAAGAGGAAGGGAGGGATCAGTTCACCATCATCTCAGAGTGCAGGATGCGTATCAATGGTCTGAAACTACAGGAAGCCAGATACAGGCTGAATATTTTGGGGGGGGGACCCTTCTTAACAGAGCAGTAAAACAGTGGAACCAGTGATGGGATGTAGCAGGTTCGCATCAGTTTGCCAGAACTGGTAGTAACTTTTCCCAGTGTCCCAGAGAACCAGTAGCAGCTTTTGGGGAGAACCACCTTTGGGGCTTATCTTTTCACTGGTTCCCCCACTGTGCATGCATGCCAAACACTTGGTGTGCATGCACGCCTACAGTGCTTGGCGCATATGCACGGCCTCCTTGCTGTCCTCCCAAGTGGGGAGGAGGAAGAGAAGCTGCTGGCCCGAAGCTCCCTATAGCCTGCTCCCTATAGCCTGCTCCCCAGGGTAAGTGACTCACCCGTGGATATGGTGTGTCTGTGTGTATTTTAATGTGGATTTAATACCTCTACCTATATTGACGTACTACCACAGTTCCTAAAAAGGCCTGGCAGCCGGCAGGCCTGGCGGCCTGGCTTGCGGTTTTTAAGCAAAGTCTTAGAGTTACCTCATCAATAAGCTACACCTGTGCTGTTCCAATTGGAGAACCCTTAAGGAGGTACAGCTGTTTTACATTTACATTAAGGCTTATTATTCTAGAGAACTGGTTAGGCAAAGACTTAGTACCTCTTTCCACCCATCCAAATTCAGATATCCAAACCAGCTAAGATATTTTGGCCTCTGATGAAGAAAATTCCACAGAAAATGATGATGGTGGTAGCGGCAGCAATGGCTATTATTATTATTATTATTATTATTATTATTATTATTATTATTATTATTATTATTATTATTATTATTATTATTCACCGACAATTTGCTTTCCGAAAACCCAAAAATGTACTGCCTAAGAAAGATGCTTCCACTTTGACTAACAATAGGGCTGGCAAAGTAGTATATAAAAGGTTCTGCCATAAGAGTCTGATTAAGGCATTTCCTTTTCAAATAAACAGCCACAGACTAACCTGCTCCTTCCTTTTTAAGCTCTCTGCGAGCTCACAGCACAGGCTAATGGCAAATTATCACAACAAACAACATGAATAATTACAACCATCAACAAGAAATCAAAGGCACCAGCCTGTCAGCTACATTGCAATAGCGATTATTTCACTTTGTATAAGGAAACCTCTGGTGACGCATGGAAAATATTGAACAAGAAAGAACTGGAATTACAAGGGCTGTTGCCACACAGTTGTCTGTTGTGTTTTTGTAAGGATGTTGCATTTCCCTCCCTCAGCACAGAGTTTGCCCCGCCTCTCTGTCCAGCAGCCCAATGGTAGCGCATCCTCCCTCCCCCCCCCAGCACAGAGTGGGTTTTGGGTTGCAGTTTGGGCTCTCAGTCTCTAAAAGATTCACCATCACTGGATGATGGCTTTTAATAGATGTAAATACCTTGATACTTTGTGTAAATACTTCGCTACTCTATGCCTCTGGCTGCCCTCTCCTCAGTTTCTCCACACATCTAATTTCCAAGATGACCCCAGCCGCATAATTGGACACTGCGACTCTGGCAGTCTCCCTGCTCAACATCTCACCAATGATGTCTTCCGGAGACAACTGTCATCAAAGATACTTCTGTAGAATTTCCCGTTCTGCATCAAAGCATGGACAGTGAAAAAACACCCACTCGGTGTCTTCCTGCATGGGGTGGCAGACGAGGCACAACACATCTTCATCCATTCTAAAGTGGTGTTGGTAGGCTCTGAAGCAGTCATGCGCCATCAACAGCTGCGTGAGATAATAATCCACCTCTCCATGGTGTCTTGTTGACCACGCGTTAATGTCCGTGATGAGATGATGAGTCCATGTGTGTGTCTGTGTTTGGTTTCATTGGGCCAAATCAGTTTCCTAGTGTTCTGGCATCAAGAGATTCACAGAAATTTGCTACAGGCTGCTTTCTTATGGGATAAAATGGATTTATTTTACATGAGCATCCTTCTCTTTGGGAAGTGGGGGTTAGAAACAGAAAGGGGGGGGGACACAGCGGGTGTAATCTTTTAGCCGAGAACATTCCCTCTGAAAGGGAAGCAATGAGGCTAGGAGAGGAATAAATGTTGTAAAAATGACAATCGTTCTTCATTCAGGACCCGTGACTGCTCTGGTTGCTGATAAGATCCTGCATGTGTCAGTTGTCAAGTGTCTCTTGTCACATTTCAATGTGAACTTTACAGCAAAAGGGGGACAAGAGGCAGTGGAGGGGAAAACGGCAGGGCTCAAAGGGCTTGGGCATCACAGTGTGACTCCATTTTCATTTTATATTCCAAAGGACTTTGGAGGTGATCCCAGGAATGCAATTATTCTCACCTAATAAATGCAACATATGCTAAGACAATTAAAAGATTTTTATTATGCACCCATTCATTGTGCTTTATTTTAGACAGCAGCGAGAAGAGGGAGGGAAAGGCATTTGGAAAGACAGCACTGACAAAGAACAAAACAAAAGAGGATAGACAGACAGACAGATGGATGGATAGATGGAGGGATGGATGGGGGGATGGATGGATGGACAGATGGATATCTGTCCATCTGTGTTCCATCTAGTACAGTGATGGCCAACTTTGGCACTCCAGGCATTCTTGGATGTCAATTACCAAAAGCCCAAGTCAGCACTCCAGCTGGTCAGGGCTTCTGGGAACTGAAGTCCAAGAACATCTGGAGGGCCAAGGTTGGCCATCACTGATCTAGTATATATGGAGAAGGAGACAGATGGGTTAGTTGGTTGATTGATTTTAAGCTCTAAGGCTTTATTTTATTTATTTATTTATTTATTTATTAAAAAATTATTTTAAGATGAATTAGTATTATCATAGGCTTAACCTATGATTTTAATCTGTAAGCCGCTCAAAGTCGGGTTTACCCAATTGGGGCGGGATAATAAATATGAGCAAATAAATAAATAAATAATCAAATTTATACTCCGCCCTACTTGCACAGGCGACTCAGGGTGGAGCACAACCAGCATGTAATACACCACTAAAAACACTAAAAGAACAAAATAAAAATTAAAAAACAACCTCTCATTCCCTAGACTGAAGAAAACTGAATAAAAGGAATGGAGGTAGGAATAGGAGGGTAGATGAAGCAAGTTAAATAAGCCAGCGTGGGGTTTGTGTGTCAATAAACCTTCACTACCCCACACCACTCCTGCCAGTCAGGTTTTCAAGCCCTTTCTAAAAGCCAGTAACCCCGTCTGGAGGCGCAACTCCAGAGGCAGGCGGTTTCACAAGGCCGGGGCGAACAGGGAGAAGGCCCTCTTTCTCATGCCAGAGAGTCGAGCCTCTCTGGCAGATGGTACAACTAAGGCACTTCTCTGGTCTGCTCTGATGGGACGGACAGATACCCTTGGGGAGATGCGGTCTCTCAAGTAACCTGGCCCACTACCATATAGGGATTTAAAGGTGATGACCAGCACCTTGAATTACACCCGGAGGCAAACTGGTAACCAGTGCAGCTCCCGAAGCAGCGGGGATGCATGAGAATAATGCCCACATCCCAACACCACCCAGGCTGCCACATTCTGGACCAGCTTTAAAAGGTTCCAGGCTTTCTCATGGAAGTGATCACCTCTCTTGTTGTTATGGTCTTTCCTAGATTTTAAGATCTTTCACGAGAGGCCTTTCTGAAAATGCCAACTTCTAGGGAGGTCTGTTTGAAAGGAAAATGGGATAGGGGTTTTGCGTGTGTGGTTCTCAGACCGTGAAATGGGATCCCCTCAAGCCTTCAATCAGCCTCCAATCTTCCTGCTTCTTAAACTGACCATTGACACTATTTGATATTGATTGTGATAATTTTAACTATAGCATTTTTAGTTACAGGTATCAAGTCAATAATGAGTTACCCCTTCCAGAATTTTCTAGGTACTGAATATTCAGAAGTGGTTTGCCAATCCGTCTCCTCTGGGGTGCTCCTGGTCTATGTAGATTGCCCAAGGTTACATAAACTGGCTTACTCTTCAGAGCTTCATCAATACTGACCTGGAGTCAAGGAGGACTTTGGGTGCCAAAAGGGCTGAGGACCAGAAAGTGACTCGCAAAACTGGATCAGTGGTACTATGGATGTCACACGCTGTGATGCAGAAGTCAAATAGAAGGACACTGCATTATACTGTTTCCAGGAAAATCTTCATGGCTGATTACTATGACAATCACCAATATTTGGAATCAGATACGGCATGTAAAGAATGTAAAGAATGTAAAGGTGGTTATTTGTTAAGATTATTATTTGGCACATGTGGGGTTTATGATCTAAAATGGATACAAAGGAAGTAATGGAGGCAGGAATGAACAAGGCACAGCTTCCAATTATTTTAGTTCCACCTTCTTAGGTGTACTGAGGAAAGGCTGTTGTAACCCATTGGGGCAAAGCCAAAGAATCATCCTGCTATTGGACTTAGTAGAGTGGCCATCTGCCATAGTTTACAGAAATTCGTCATCTAGCCCAAGAGTTGCTAAAGAACATAATTTCATGTCAGAAATTGAAAGGATGTTTGCTGGAGGAACTCCGCTCAGGGGATCCCCGAATGCAGCTCCTTTCATATTCCCAAGATTTTTTCCACCAAAATGGTCCCTATTTACTTGCAATTTCTTGTTTTCAAAACTGCTAGGTTGGCAGGAGCTGGGACAGAGACGGGCACTTACACCGTCATGCAGTTACTGGGTCTCAAACTGCCAACTTGCAGGGCTTCCAGCTAACAAGGTGAGCTTCTTAACCCCTGAGCCACCACAGCCCCTGAAGAACAATAAGAAAGGGAGAGCAGAAACCATAAATTGCTTATGCACAGTCAAGCGGCTGGAAGGCAGGCTGAAATCACCCAGCCACAGTATTTTGCACAGGTATTGAATTTCCATTTCAATTACAGTCATTGTCTCTAAATTTGCACCTGTAGCTATGAATAAGCCACGCTTTTGTCATTGCTTCTTCTTCTACATTTTTCTTGTCATTTTTTGAGGATGAATTTCCTTTCTATTCTGGCGTGTCATAGCAAGTCAAGCCTGAACTTCCTCTGGAGGCAAAAATGATGAAATTGAAACTGTCCTACTTTGAGCACATCAGGAGAAGGCCAGACTTTCTGGAAAAGATAACAATGCTGAGAACGGTAAAAGGCACTAGGAAAAGAGAAAGACCAAACACAAAATGGATTTATTACCTAAGGAAAGCCACAGACTATAACTTGCAGGAATTCCGAAGGGCTATTGAGGACAAGTCTGGCCAGGTTATCCTGCTATGGTAATAGAGTAGACCATACTGCCAGTGACTCAACACTGAACATCAGGTGGTGGTTAACTAACCTGACATCCCTGACGACTAAGAGCTTTGATCAAGTCTACAGGGAAGGTTGATGGTCTCCAAGTGAATTCAATCCCACTTGAATCCATTTTGATGTGGAGCAGCAGCTTAATCCATCCCAATGAGGACTTTGCGTGCCAAAAAGGCTCAAGAACAGAAAGTGACTCGTGGAACTGGATCAGTGGTACGGGTGTCATGCTGCAATGCGGAAGGCAGATGAACGGCCACTGCATTATATTCTCAGGACAGTCTTCATGGATGATTGCCATGAGGATCACCAATATTCAGATTCAGATGCAGCACAACAAGAAGATTGAGGACAGGGCTTTTTTTAAAAGATATCTCTCTTTCATCAGGTCACCATGTTGGAGATGACTTGACGGCATCTAACAACAACAACAACTGGTATAAATAGCAGCCATGGTTTGTGTAATAAGTCATTCTTGCACATGCTAGCCGAGATGGAGAAGGATATCTTGTTCTTTTGCAACTGACGGTTCTTGGGTTTGTGCGCGAGCCCAGGGTAACCTGCCACTGCTTTCACATTTTCACACTGCTTTCTTTGTGATCCCAGGGGCAATCCTGACTTAACAGGGAGAGCATGGCTATTTGTCAAGTGCTTTTGTTTGAATCAAAAAGGAAGGGGAGAACTTAGCTGTGCCACTGACTACCTTGGAATCAGAACCCCAAATTTCACTGAAATTTTCATTTTATGCTAACATGCATAAAACACCTTATCTCTTCCATATTTGAGTAAACCACTCACCACCATCACCATTACTTAACGGGAACGATGCAAGAAGCTCTTGAAGACAACGAGGACTCTGAATTCAAGATAAAGTGAGAGATGGCAGCCAATACAAGAAAGATGGTCTCACCGATCCCTTCATCTTGAGTCACCTTTATCGCCAAGATCTGAAGGTAACCGAATCTACATTTCTCCTCCCAAGTGAAATTAAGTTTGTTTTCCAGATCAAAAGGGCAGAAACAAAGGAAAGCTAACATTTGTTCCAACCTAGCGTGTAACATTTGTCCTGCTGTAATTTAAGCAGCCTTTTGGAAAAGAGGTGTGTGTGTGTGTGTGTGTGTGTGTGTGTGTGTGTGTGTGTGTGTGTGTGTGTGTGTGTGTGTGTGTGTGAGAGAGAGAGAGAGAGAGAGAGAGAGAGAGAGAGAGAGAGAGGCAGAATGGATTTTGATTTTTTTTTGTTGTTCAGTCGCACAGTTGATTCCAACCCTTTGCGACCCCATGGACCACTGTCTGCCAGGCACTCCTGTCCTCCACCATCCCCCTCAACTCGCTCAGCTGAAACCTAGACAGTTATAAAAATGGCATTAATTTGCTTAGACCAAGAGATTTTCACAGGAGAGCAACTAGCAGAAAACATTATGAAAATATCCAAAAGAACTGGTAATTGGGTTGATTAGTATGACCTTGGTTAGTAGAAGAGTGAACGGTGCTTAGGCTGAATTATAACCCTGCTCCTTTGCTCTGAGATGTAGTGAGCTATGTAATTTGTTCAGGGTGAATCCAAGTAGCCTAGACTTTCCTGACAAGGTAATACACTCTGACTACCCAAGCCTGCCCTGCTGGTTCTTTTACCCCAACAGAGTAAACAGAGGAGGGTCAGAGGAGAAAATGATGAACTCTGCTCGTCCCCAGAGGATCTGTATGGTAATTTTCTCCTGGTAGACACTTTCAGCTATCAATGTGTCGTGCTTGGAAAATTAAACAAAACAACAATCACACCCACATCTCCAAAGTAAACCAGCAACCTAGCTAAATCTACCAAACTCTTCCCCTGAATGTTCCCCACAAACCCTGGTGCACTGATGGATTGTATCACCCAGGAAATTAGGTGAAGAGACTGTATGTAGCCCTAAGAGACCTAAATCACCAGACGTTGAATCTTGCAAATGGGTTCTTAATAGGTTGATCAACTAAGCACCATGAAAAAATAACGGAGAGTGTAGATAAAAGTAGGGAAGCAAGGGAACAAAAGATTGTTTTATAAAATTTGCATATAGCAATTTATAGCAATTTATTTAAATAAATAAAATAAATATACATGTACAAAAGTACAAATTTAGAAATAAATGTTATAAACTTGAGTTCTCCAGTATAGCCTGGTTATCCTGCTATGGTAATAGAGTAGACCCTACTTCCAGCAACTCAATGCCGAGTGTCAGGTGGTGGTTAACTAACCTGACCACCATGAGGACTAAAAGCTTGGGTGGTGAAGTCCACAGGGAAGGATGATGGCCCCTTAGTGGATTAAACCCCACTCAAATCCACATTGATGGAGGGCAGCTGTTTCATCAATACTGGCCTGGGGACTAAGGAGGACTTTGCATGCCAAAAGGGCTCAGGACCAGAAAGTGATGTGCAGAACTGGATCAGTAGTACAAGTGTCACACTGCAAATGCAGAAGGCAGATGAAAGGCCTCTGCATTATATTCTCAGGACAGTCTTCATGGCTGATCACCATGATGACTGCGAATACTTGGATTTGTATATGGCAGAAGAAGAAGAAGAAGAAGAAGAAGAAGAAGAAGAAGAAGAAGAAGAAGAAGAAGAAGAAGAAGAAGAAGAAGAAGAAGAAGAAGAAGAAGAAGAAGAAGAAGAAGAAGAAGAAGAAGAAGAAGAAGAAGAAGAAGAAGAAGAAGAAGAAGAAGAAGAAGAAGAAGAAGAAGAAGAAGAAGAAGAAGAAGAAGAAGAAGAAGAAGAAGAAGAAGAAGAAGAAGAAGAAGAAGAAGAAGAAGAAGAAGAAGAAGAAGAAGAAGAAGAAGAAGAAGAAGAAGAAGAAGAAGAAGAAGAAGAAGAAGAAGAAGAAGAAGAAGAAGAAGAAGAAGAATTAGTAGTTCCTTTTTGGCCAGTGGCCAGGATCCTGTTGCATAGCTATAGACATGGAGAGGGAATGATATCAGCAGCAGTGACAGATTGCTATTAAATAAGAGATTTTTGAATGGATTTTGGAATTGCAGACAACCTGTACGCAATGAAACAAAATTTTGCATAATCCCCAAATTAATGCAAGGACTCCTTACCCAGAGGCAACACAACATGATACGAACTGATATATTTTAGACATGTAATGGTTTCTCACATCATGAGAAGGGGAAATTCTCTGGAAAAGATGCTCATGTTGGAAACAGTGGAAGGCAACAAGAAAAAAAGAAGGCTAAATACAAGGTGTATTGATTCTCTAAAGGAATAGAAAGCCCTATCCTCCAGATTGAGAATTCGGGAAGGCATGCTCCTTAAAAAAAAAAGTTCTCCTACAAAATGTAAAATAGGTAGAATTACTCTGTAAAGATTGGCTTTATTTTAACTTCATCCACTCAATAACACTGCACAACAACAATTTTGCTACTGGGAATAACACATGTGATTTACATGATACTAAGTGTGCTATTTCCAAATCTAAACTCAGAATTTGCCTTTCATGTACAGATTTTAAGGCATGCTATAGCTGTTCAAATGGTTGGCAACTGGGTAATGTGTTTTTACATGGGAACATTATAACAGTTGCACTATGCCTGCTGCTGCCTCAGCTGAATCACGTCCCCTGGTGGCATGCATGTTCCAGCAGTGGCCGGGCATGTCTGGGCAAGTCAGTGAGCTGACAACAGAAATAGGTATGTAAGGCAAGATGGACTGAGGGTTTGTCTCTAGTGTGAAACCATCTTATTGGATAGTACAGCTAGGCCATAGTGAGTCTGTTTTGAGCTAAAGATGAGTAGGCTCAGCTGTGTTAATAAAACTGACAATTTTTGCTACAGTTGTGCCAAATATACCCCATGTGATCAATGCAAGAACCTAAACAAGAGGGTGAGATTTGCGAAGTCTGATTACTAGGCAGAATCAGACTTCAGATTTGGATTCAGCACACACTATTATAGGACACATGGATTAGACCAAGTAGCAGACTTTTTTTTTGTCATGCAGTATAATTAATGCTGTCACAATGCCCACAAGTAAAACACATACCCCCACAACCCTTGGATGTTATTAAACAGTTATGCTTATTCATATTATTATTCTTACAGTCCATATTATAGTGACTTATTACTGGAGCCCTTGCTGCTGCTAATAAGCTTTGCAATGTTTGTTCCAGACAGAGGTTAATGTGCTGTTTGTCTACCTAGCAGTGTTGGAATCCCTGTCAGAAATGACTTTGTCTAGGAGGCCTAAATGAGGGGGGGGGGGGAAATGGGGTTGTAGGGAAGACCTTTCTTGTTTGTCCTGCTTAATAAGCCATTTGGACCTATCAGCACTTTGCAACAGAAAGTCACTAATTTCCTTTGCTCAGATTTAGAGAGTGGTCCTCATTTCTTTTCCTTTTTGATGAGGGGAAATGGTGTGGTGGTTCTTCTTTGCCTTTAAGAAAACTAAAAAACAGCCCATCATTTAGGATCCCGTGGCGATCCATGGTTCCCCATCTTTCCTTGCCGCTGTCACAGCACTTACTGACCCTCTAGCACGGTAGGCTCTGACCACCAAATGCGAGCAGAATAAATTATCGCTGACACTCGAATATTTAATTATGCAGCTGTCAGCGCGGCCGTTTTGAAATTCATTTTAATAAAGCAGGAACTCTTTTTTTTTTTTTTTTTTTTGCCTTTCAAGGTGAGTGTCCTGGGAGTCACCTTCTGTGTCAGCGCCAGGTCTATACCACAGCCTCCGTATCCTCTCTCTCTTCAAAGTCTGTCACTTGGACTGATAGAAAGGCCAGATAACGGGGTTGGTGTCTGCTAGCCTCCTTCCTCCTCGCCCTCCCTCTCGCCTTTCCTTTGCCTGAATGAACATCCTTCATTTAAACCCACAATAATGAGGACCTCAAAGTCAGGCGAACCAGCCACAAGGGCAGCTTGTCAAGGGGTGGGTGGGAGAAGGGGAGGGTGGCGGAGGGGAAATGGTGGGTTGGGTGGAGAAAGAGATCTTGTTATTATACAATCCAGTTCATGTAGGAACTGCACATTTAGAAAGAAATCATGTTTCTAGACTTGCCATGGTGGCTCGATTAAGCAGAAACAATTTTCATGCCTTCAAAAAGACATAAAACAAATAAAAAGTTATTTAAAAAAGGTGGGGAGCCTTCCGTTCATTTAGCACCAATTCAATCAGGTTGTGTGTGTGAGAGAGTGGAAGGAGAGTAGGATGATAGGTTCCTCCCACAACAGTTTGGGGGTTTGTTAGCAGAAGAAGGGGAAAGCCAAGTGTACAAAAAACAAAGCAATCACATTCCTAATTTTTATTGTATTTTTAATTTGTTTTTTAAAATGGTTTTAAATTTTTTATAATTCTCTGGTGGGATTTATGTGGTTCATGTGCTTTGCCGAGCAGGCGGCAATACAAATGTGACTAATAAATTTATCCCTTAGAAAATTGGACACATGTAATTTCCAGTTCACACTAGGATATTGTTAGTGTGTTTGATTGTGAACCACCCAGAGAGGTGGCACGCTAACAATATCCCAAGTGTGTACTGGAAATTACATGTGTCCAATTTTCTGCGGTGTGCTTAAAGAATACCTGGTTGCACACTCAATCGTGCAACAGTCAGCGAGAAAACTAAAAACAGCATCTTTTCAAATCCCAGCTATGGACTGCACTTTTATTGGATGTTTATTAAAGACTGTGTTTTTCCACTTTTTTGGTATTTCACATCTCTGTTTCTCTTTGATGATGACATTGCCTTTTCTAAGGAACCTTCCTGGCCTGTGAGCCAGAAATTTCTGATGTCTGGATGTAGCTGACCCTTTGCTTCTATTCAGAAAGGAATTATCTGCATTAATGCACAGTAAACACAAACAGTGTAAACTTGAAAACACAAACAAATAAATTTATACAAACAAATAAATATACCAACAAACAGACCAAGGTAAGATGGAAGTACTGTCTGATGAAAATAGCAGACAGCACATTGTTTTGTGAATTCAGGAGAAAGCAAAATACCTGGAAATAACACATAGGTCTGAGTGTGTTTCTTCAACCTGACAGTTTTTCAAGCTCATGCAAATGTAGATGCAATATTCCGGAAACTTTTTGATGAATGCTGCACTTGAAAAAGCATAGGTCACTGCCTTGCACATTAAGCAATGTTGTTTTGAAAGCCTTCCTTTCTCTAGATCCAAACAGATTTACAACCTGGGTTGTAGAATCACCTTTGTCAATGATTTGGCAGGGAACAATAATTATGGAACAAAACATTAAGGTGGAAAAATCCATCACATCTCTAACAAATCAAAATGCCGTTGCTTGTGTCTGATGACACGCCTGTCGAGCAAAATTTGCTCAAATCAACAATTGTGAAATGCACAAAATGACAATTTGAACACAATATGGAGCCTGGGAACAGGGCAGACAGGTTGTTGTGTGAACGTGCAAAATGCATTCTGACTCTGAACTAAAAAATCTGGAACAATGCCGGCAGTAGCAGCCTTTTTTTTTTTTTTGCAAATAAATGACTTCACACCTCAGTAAACTTTTGTCTTCTTCTGCTGCATCCAGTTCTGAATATTGGCTGTCCTAATGGTGATCAGCCATGAAGATTGTCCTGTAAATAATATAATGCAGTGGCCTTCCATTTGCCTCCTGCATCGCAGCATGACATCCTTACAATTGATCCAGTTTCACGAGTCACTTTCTGGTCCTGAGTCCTTTAGGCACACAAAGTCCTCTTCAGCCCCAGAGCAATATTGATAAAGCACTCCATCAAGATGGGTTCAAGTGGGATTTAATCCACTTGGGGACCACCACCCTTCCCTGTTGACTTAGGAACCCAAGGCCATTAGTCCTCAGGGTTGTTAGGTTACTTAGCTGCTGCCTGACAATCAGAATTGAGTTGCTGGCAGTATGGTCTACTCCTCAATGGCAAACCTTAGCACCCCAGGTATACTTGGACTTCAATTCCCAGAAGATCCTTGCTGCCATCCTCCAGGCCCCCGCCCACCGGTGACAGAGGGATGAGGAGCATTTGTGGCCACCGTCGCTGTCCTCTGGGCCCCACCTACACCCAGGGGATAAAAGGATGCTGTGGCCATGGGCGGCGGAGCACTTCGCTGCTGTCCTCTGCCTCCCCCCACTGGCGACTGGGGGATGAGGAGCAACTGTGGCCTCCATCAGCATCTTCGCCCCCCCCCCCATGGGTGGGGGATAAAAGGGCACTGTGGCCATGGGTGGTGGAGCACCTTTGTCATCGTCCTCCACCCACCACGATCATTGATTGATCAAATAAATCAACCAAGCTCAAGTCTCTGTGAATCCACATGAATGGGTTTACTGTGCAATAAATCCATTAGTGTGGATTCAAAGAGACTTGGACTTCTGGTAATTGAAGTTCAAGAACACCTGGAGTGCCAAGGTTCACCTTCACGGGTCTACTCTATTACCATAGCAGGATAACCTGGCCAGACTGTTCAGCAATTTTTTAGGAATAAAAAGCAGGTTGAGCATCTGCTCTAATACCTGCCATGCACACTTCCCATAAGCATAAAGACAGAATTTGCTTTGAGGAACTGCCCTGAGAAATACATGCTTATAAAAGTTGACTCCATGTTTCTAAGCTTGTAGACCCCACACTTCAGTTGATGTGACTTAGGGCCAAGAGTCCAACAACATAATCAAACATACTCCTTCCTTTCATGGAAAAGTATAATATTAAAATAAAACTTGGAGAGGTGGAGAGGAAAATATCATTTAGGATGCAGGTAGCTCTTCCTTCTGACCCTGCCAGACTCGGACGCAAATTACATTACAACAATGACATGCCATTCATCTCGCGAGTAGTTGCAGGAACATTTAGCTAATTAAATGATTAATAAATTTAACACTGCTTTATAATTTCATTTAGGCATGTTGGAAATCACACGGTGGACTGCATGTGCACCGAATGAGATTAGCTGGGAGTCGAGGGTTTCACCGGCTGCCTTGATAATTGAGATTAGTCTATTACCACAGTGACCTTTTTAACTTTTATATTCTCTTGTTAAAGCGGAATAAAATTTTATTCACTTTTAAGGAATCTTTGCTTAGCAAAAATGTACATGAAATTAAAGGAACTGAAATCAAAGAACATTTACTGGGGAAATCAGCACACAATCTTTTATCCTCAAATTAAGCTTTCTCCCCCCCCTCCCCCTGTGCCCCCATTGAGTTCTTTTTCAATTTGTAGAACAAGCTACTTCATAGTGAAGAGCTAGAAGAGGGATTCTCAACGTGTGGCCCAAAGCACCATTTCATGCGGCCCACCACCACCTCCACCACACCAGGAAGTGTCATGTAGTGGAGGAAGGGCAAAATGGCTATCCAGCCCCCGAAGCTGTCTGAGGGAGTGTGACCTGGCCCCCAGCTTAAAAAGATTGAGAACCCCTCAGCTAGAAACTTATTACAATGATTTTACTGTTAAGACTGAATTACAGATATTAGTTCACCAGAATGACTCAATAAGTTCAAGTCTATAATGTACATTTGACACAAGTCATCAATTGTTTGTGCACATTTTCTTCCCTCAGATTCTGTACCGCTGAATGTTCATAAGTTGCTCAGTTTCTAGATAAAGTAGTTAACAGACATGGAAGCCGTAATTCTTCATATTGTGTTGTGTAAGCTATGCCACATAACCACGGAAAGGTCTGCAGAAGCAGACAGCGCTGGCTCTTCGGCTTTGAAACAGAGATGAGCACTGAACCCTAGAGTCGGATACGGCTGGCTTTCGAGCAAGAGGAACCTTTACTAAGCTATTATCAGCTATGGTTGTGTAGGTTATAGTCAGCTACGTGAACATTTTGTTAATTCTTCTCTTTGTCTCCATTTTTAAAGCCAATAAAGGTTTAATAATAATAATAACAAAAATAGAAACTCAGTAGGGAAAAAAAGAACAAATGAGTTATGGATCTTCTCTGTGAGAAAATCATAGCAGTGACACGCTTAGTTGTCTTCATTCTCCATGTGTAAGAATATTTGGCCTTTGGTGGGTGTTATACAATAAGTGATTGCATAAAGATCTCCCGCTATTCAGAGCCAACAGATTATTACAGAAGCGATGGAATTGTAACCTTGAAAGTCGCTGTAACTCAGTTCCAACTTGACAGCACATAACAAGACAAATTGTAAAACACGCAACTACACTACTAGCTTCATAACCTGGAGTTACTGTGTCCAGGCTCAGAAGAGTGTGTGTGTGTGTGTGTGTGTGTGTGTGTGTGTGTGTGTGTGTGTGTGTGTGTGTGTGTGTGTGTGTATTTTTTGAATTTCAGTTTCTCTCCAGATTCCATCCTGCAGATGCTAAATTCAAATCAATTCAAATCAATCGATTTATTATAATTTGTTGATTTTTAAAGAAATTTTATAATAATTTTAAACACTTCTATAATTTTAAATCTGAGGTTGTAGGAATGTTTTTTGATTGTTATGTGGGTATCTTTCATGTGATGTAAACCGCCTTGGGTAGCCTCGGTGAGGAGGGCGGTATATAAATGCAAATAAATAAATAAATTCTGTGCAGGCCTACATCCCCTGCTACTTTTACAGCACATATTTCCATGCCTTTTTAAATGCATGTTTTAACCTGTTTTTAAGCTTACATTTCCATACACATTATTTTAAACATGTGCGTATTTCCAAGAAATAAATGTGACCTTATATGTATATTCTTTGGAACTGATGTAATTTTCCTCCCTAAAAACTGTATCACAATACAAGTGGAACCTCATACAACAATCGCCGAGTGTAACAATAAAATTGCATAAAATTTAGGTTTTTTGGGGGGAAAGGCATCAATTTTTCAATGGGTGAAACCACTTAGCAAAATAATAATAATAATAATTGTACGATGCATCCCATAGGTAAAATCACTATACGATGCATGCATCGTATAACAATTGTTTCGTACAACAATGGGCCCCGTGGAATGGATTAAAATCATTGTGTGAGGTACCACTGTATCTGGAAATGAACAGATTTCTGAGGTAAACTACATTTCTGTTCAGGATTGGCTTAGGGAGTGTGGAACTTAAGTACAATTTGAAGAAATGAATCCCACTTACACAGCTATGCAAAACAATTCGGAGGGGTTGCTGTCAACTGGTCACAGAAGAGTGAGGCCTCAAGTGTTTGATACACTTGTAGAAAACAGACCTAAGGCAGAAAAAACTTTGATAACAAAAACTTTGATAACAAAAAATTTAAAACCCCAAATCTAGATATTTTCCCCAGACACTTTTTTCAAGGGCATCTGTGTTAGATAGCATGAGAAAAGTGTAATAAAGTGTTTACATCCTCTTATTTGGGACACCGGTATTCAAACAGAATGCTGCCTCCAGGGAACATGATATTTTAGACCCGCTTTTGATAACAGCAATTCTACAGCCTCACAAATGTCAGAGTTACTACCCTATTTTCTATCAAACCACGGCAACAACATTCCTGCAAAGATTGAGGTGGGCTCAACTCAACAGACATTTCTTACATCATGCTTGTTAAAGCCAGAAATGCAAGTGTACATTTTTTTTGTGATGGGAAGAGAGGGGAATTTGTCTGTCAACCAAAGACATGACAGGATCTCGATAACTGTTATCCACCTGGAACTGTGTAGAGAAGGAAAAAGTAGCTGGTTCTTATAGAAAGCTGGCTTCCCTTGTCTTCCCAATGAGGCCAAAAGGGAACAAAGAAAATCATGGTAAGCAAAACCAGAGCAAACCAACATCCTTTCTGTTTTATTTTAGCATATATTTATGTCCTCCTTCTTAACTGTGGGTGTTTCCCAAAGCATCTTATAATTAAAATCCAACCCCCAACCCCATTGTACACTACCACTACTTGTGCCGTATACAAATCCAAATATTCACAATCATCATGGTGATCAGCCATGAAGACTGTCCTGAGAATATAATGCAGTGGCCTTTCATCTGTCTTCCACACTGCAGTGATCCAGTGATCCAGTGCAGTTCTCTCATGCCACTGATCCAGTTCTGTGCATCACTTTCTGGTCCTCAGCCCCTTTAGCAAGCCAAGTCTTTTTCAGCTCCCAGGCTGCTCTCCATCAAGATGGACCCTGGACTGCAAAATGAAGCTACTTTCTTCGCTTTGTCATTTCCCCAAACCCAAGAGCTCATGGGTGCATATCTCTGGCAGCAATTGGCAGACCAATAAATGAGCCGGATTCTGTGTCTCTCCACATTCACTCCATGTGTTGTTGTCTGCCAGCAGCCCCCACTTGAACATGTTGGTCTGTCCAGTGAGCTCCTTCCCCCATCTTCTAACTTGGTTTTGTTCTTGTGTAGCCTCAAGAACATTTGTTCTTGCCATAAAGCTCTTCCTGGATCTCAGTCAAGAGAACTTGAGGCTCATATCCTTTCAGAGGCTGTCAACGGTCATTCTCTTGCTTAGTTCTCTCAGCATCTGCTGCTATTTCTCTCCCAGTCTTAGGTGGAGAAATGCCAACAAGAGGATAGACTTTCTCAACTGGTGTAGGTTCTTATGATATTAAGCAGATCTTAGATAGAAATGGGGTTGATTGTACAGAAAAACTGAAAACCAGGATCAAACCGGATAATCATCATTGTTGTCGTCATCTTTGCTGTCATCATCAGCATCATTACAAAACAACAACAATTATATTCTAAGTGAAAACAGCACAGAAATGGCAAACTCTTTCAAATTCAATTTAATTCTAGTGATCAAATTCAGCACAGGTTGAGCTAGGACAGCTTATTGGCAAACTGGCCTCAAGCTAGCTCCTAATCTGTATTTCTGTGCAGGTGAACATCTGTCTGTGTATCACTACCACATGAGTATAAACAGGCTGTACATTGTGTTTTTCTCATCCATCACCAGCTCTGTCAACACGGGTCAACTAATCCCATCCTCCATGACCCCTGACCCCATGCGTTCAAGGGGAGCAACACACATTCAAATGTGGTGCTGAGAGAGACAAAATTATAAAAGAGAAAGCTGCCTTTTTTTATCCAGGAAGACAGCTCACAATATGCCTCTAAACACTCCTGCTGTAGTCACCTTGGCCTGTAGAAATGAAGACAGAGGGGAGACAATAGGAGCCCCTGTCTTCATGGTTAACTTCGTGTAAGGCAGGAATTCTCAACCTGCAGCTGGTGGGCCGGATGCGGCCTGAGGCACCATTTCATGTGCCACCTACCACCACCACACCAGGAAATGCCAAGTGGTGGAGGAAGGGTAAAATGGCCATCTATCCCCCGAAGCTGTTTGAAGGAGCATAACCTGGCCCCTGGCTTTAAAAGGTTGTGAAGTCCTGGTGTAAGGGATACCAAATGCTGATCCCCTCTAAGTAACTGCTCTTAAAATCTTGGAGCAAATCATATTTCAGCATGGTGCAGCTAGAAAACAGCACCAGGCAATAGCAAAAGGAGTGCTCAGTCAGTAAGCCGCAAAGGAGAGGCAACAAAGATTAGCCTGAATCTAACCTCACAACAGTCATGTAGAGTGGGCAAAACTCCCTGACCATTCTTCAAAAAGAGGAAGGAATATTTTCATTATATTTGCATATTCCAATTTAAACCAGGACTGTGTTGGCTTAGTGGTTAAGACGCTGAGCTTGACTACTGGATGGTCAGCAGGTCAAGATATGAGTATTGCACAATGGAGTGAGCTCCCGTCTCTGTCCCAGCTCCTGCCAACCTAGCAGTTTGAAAGCCAGACATTGCAAGGAGATAAATAGGGACCACTTCGGTGGGAAGGAAAACAGTGTTCTGTGCATTCCAGTATCTAGTCATGCCTGCCACTTGAGCACACAAACATCTGCAGATGCAGACCAGACTGGTTCTTTGGCTTTAAACAGAGATGAGCACTGAACCCTAGAGTCGAATACAACTGGCTTTCGAGCAAGGGCAACCTTTACCTTTACCTAATTTAAACCAATATATACAATCACCATCACAGATATGATGTCTATTATTTAAGATTTCTATTATTTAAGCTCATAGAACAGACTTTGACTGGGTAACCAGCTTGGAATGCAACATTGAGAGAAAGGATATAAATCAGATTAAAGAAATGTGGCATATTGCATCCAAAGCATAGTTCTTGTTGCATCCCAAGCATAGTTTTTGTTTCTAAGCAAGAAGTGGGCAGTGCTGGATTTCATTCAACCAGATGTTCTCACATGCCCTCCAAGAGAGAGAGGTTCCTTTATTTTAAACTCTCATAGGAAAGTAAGAACAGGAACAACATTGTATAAGATGTTAATAGTAACGGTAAAGGTCACCCTTGTTTGAAAACCAGTTGCATCCAACTCTAGGGTTCAGTGCTCATCTCTGTTTACAGCCAATGACCCAGCACTGTCTGCATCTGCAGATGTTTCCATGGACATGTGGCAGGCATGCCTAGACACCATCCACCCTGCAAAGTATGGAGGGCAGTTTGTCCAGGTTATCCTGCTATGATGATAGAGTCGACCCTATTGCCACCCATCGTCAGGCGGTGGTTAAATAACCTGACAAGCTAATGGCCTTGGGTGGCAAAGTCCACAAGGAAGGGTGATGGTCTTCAAGTTGATTAAATGGTCCCACTTGAATCCATCTTGATGGAGGGCACCAACTTCATCCATCCTGGCCTGGGGTTGAGGAAGACTTTGTGTGTCAAAAGGGCTCAGGAGCAGAAAGTGACTTGCGGAGATGGATCAGTGGTATGGGTGTCAAGCTGCAATGCAGAAGGATGGAAGGCCACTGCATTATGTTCACAAGACAATCTTTGTGGCTTATCACCGTGATGATTGCTAATATATGAAATCAGATACGGCACAAGAAGGAGGAGGAGGAGGTTGTGGTAGAGTTACGGATGGTTTCCCCAAAGGCCACGTAGTGTGTTCATGGCAGAGAATTGGAATCTGCCCTCTGCAAATTCACAACACAGATAAATATATGTATACACTCAGATAGAGAGAAAGACAAAGATCACAAGACTGAGTTTGCTACCCCAGTAAGAATGTAAAATATTTGGTTCACCACAAAATCAAAGTCCCATCATATTTACTCGACAGTGCAATTGAGAGATCATTTTCTGGAGCTTAACTGTGTGCAGACCTTGCACCCATTCGGGTACCGTCAACAAGTAATTTACAGCTGGTTCCAAATGCTGAAGCCGATTGATAGCTGAAGAGCAAACATACCTGTGTGGTCCCTATCTGCAGCCAGGGTGTTTCCCTAAAGTCCTCAAAGGAGCCTTTGAGCTCAGAACTCCAGACAAACTGGTGCAAACAAGGCAACAGAGCCTCAATGCCTCAACAGCCCAGGATTAAGCTGATATGAGTAATTTCCTAGAAGGGTTACCTTAATAACACTAGGAACTGACAGAGGAGGAGGGAGACGGAGAGACTCTGAGGCTATATAGATGAACATGCATTAAGAAATAATAGGTCAATGTTTAGAGAGCTCAAAGATCAGCACAGAAAAATAGGCAGATTGCTTGCTAAGAAAAGTGAGCTGAACAAACATCGACACCTCTGCAGACAGATCTTTTCTTGTTCTTTTGTGCGCATGGTGTGTGGGGAGGATGTAATTAAAGAATCCCGAACCTGGTCTGGGAAAAGGAAGGTCTTCTGTGGTCTGCCTTGGTGTTTGCAGGACGTCCTACAGTCCTTTGGTACTGTTGAAATGCACAATGCAAGAGCAGATCTTCAGGGAATCCTGGTAGTTAAAGCCCCATGTCCTTCTGGGTGAAGCAATTCTAAAGTCATGGTCATGTTTGTGAGCATAAGAGAATAGCCAATGGATTGGTAATTCAGCTCCAGTCCATCTTGTCCTGCATTCTCTACAATCATCTATCAAGGTGGTCAGGGTTGGACCAAATACCATATATACTCGAGTATAAGCTGAGGTTTTTTAGCCCCCAAAAAGGGGACACAGCTTATACTCAGGTCAATGACCATGAGGGTCCCAAGACCACACAGGATTGAGATGTGCTAACAATTTAATTAAATGTACCATATTTTGATGTATTTTGATTATTGAAACTCACTAGCAGCTGCTGCATTTCCCACTCTCTTGCAACAAGGGGATTTTTATGAATCATATTGTCACTACAGCTAGTACATTAATGTCCACCTTTCTGCATACAAGCCACGGGCATCATAAAATAAAGCTTTAAGGCTTTAACACACTCCTTGAAATCAATCAAAGGCTTTTAAAAATGTTTGCTTTCCAGTAAAAATAAATCATTAATAAAGTATTTGAAGGCATTTCTAGGGTCTTTGGGGAGCAGATCAAGCTTCTAGAGCAAAAGTTGATCAGCTCTTAACTTCCTTTAGAACACACACACACAGAGTGCAATAAACATATTCAATTTATGATCACATTGATTTATTCAAGTGTCAGGCATTTTGTTCCCTGCCAGCAACATATTCCTGCCTCCAGATGTGCATCACCCAAAACAGGAGTTGACAAAGACCTGTCTTGCCAAATTCATCCCCTTTGGATATGTTTCCTAGCACTGACAGCAGGTAAACAGTCCAATAAACTGGAAGATCACACTTATATCTGTTCTTAGATACTGGATTGCCAAGAAAGGTTAGAAATTTGACTATCCCTTTCATTCTGGTTCTTAATAGCTCCTACTCATGAGGAAACCACCATATCAGGATATCTGCAGTACAGCCTTCTTCTTCACATGCTATCTTTCTTCACACCAGGAGATGTGTTTGAATACAAACTGAATGATGAAAAAAATCACTGCATTTCATTTCTTCAACGTCTTTTTCTTCACATTCGGTGTCTTTTCCAGGGCAGAAAACAAGCTATTTATTCCATCACAATACACCTGCAGTCATTAACTCTCATATTTCAAATATTACTGTACAAAAATATGTAAAGTACAGTAATATTTTAAATACTGTATGTATGGGGGAGGGGGTGTTAAGCAAAAGCTTTTGCAATCCTGGCTCCTGGATTTTACCCCCAACCCCATTAGGATAACCTTGAGCCAAAGAGTATTTCTTTTTTAAAATGGAGTTACCTAGAAACAAATGCATTTAAAGGCAGTACAATATTGCTCCAGGGTAAGGTCAGAGAGCAACCCTGTCAGCTTAGGGAGAGACAGAAACCCAGTAAATGCTCAGAAAGCTTCTAAGGAACGTTTTGAGGTGTTTCAAGGGTATACAATATGTGCATCTGTGAAGCTGGCATGTCTTTCTTTCTTTCCCTTTATCCCTGAGCCAAAATCTACTTCCTAGCTCAGAGGTCACCCGCATTTTGCAGAGGCCCTCAATGTCGAAAAAGAGTTCACTACAGGGACGTCACCACAGTGAGCCAGCCAGAAAGAAAAGAGTGACAGAGAGGGGGATCCTTTCAGAAGAGTCCCTCTTCAGGGTCAGAATAAACCTCTCATAGTTTTCAACAAGTGGGTCCTTTATGCTAAATTCCAGGGGAAAGCACTTTAAACTTTCCGTTTTGCATAATTTTACCATCCCAAATCAACAGCATCTTGGTGAACAATCTTTATGCAACCTGATAGTGAGGAAGGAAGGAAGGAGGGAAGGAGGGAAGGAGGGAAGGAGGGAGGGACAGAAGGAAGGACAGATGGATGGAAGGCAGGAAGGAGGGATGGACGGATGGAAGGAAGGAAGGAAGGTAGGGAGGATGGATGGAGGGATGGATGGAAGGAAGGAAGATATTACCATATATACTCAAGTATAAGTCAATTTTTTTAGCCCCAAAAATGAGCCCCAAAAAGGGAACTCGGCTTATACTCGAGTCAGTGACCACGAGGGTCTCAAGACTGCACTGGATTGAGATGTGCCAACAATTAAATTAATTTTACCATATTTTCATATATTTTAATTATTGAAACTCACTAGCAGCTGCTTCATTTCCCACCCTCGGCTTATACTATTTTCCTGGGTTTTCAGGTCAAAATTATATACCTCGGCTTATATTCAGGATGGCTTATAGTCGAGTATATATGGTACTTCCTGCCACTAGCTAATTGCGTTTTCTTACCATTCCTACACATATATTGTATGCCTTTTCTGTGTTTTCTTTGCCTTATGAGATGTTGACCATCAGTCCAGCCAACTGGTATAGATGGGGAAATCCTAGGAAGGGGCTCTGTTTCAGGATTTGAATTCTTAAAAGTGGGAGAGTTGGAGAGACAGGAGCTGCTGTTCCAATAGAGGATGATAAGGCCTATGGCACCTTGGTTTAGAGTTGGGGTTCCCAAAAATTTTGCACCATGGGCTGGTCACGTGGTTGAGTTGGTCAGTCACGTGGTGCCTCCTACCGGAAGTGGAAGCTAAATGCACTCATGCATGCACAAATTGCAAGGGGATAAATCGGGACCACTTCGGTGGGAATGTAAACAGCGTACCACATGACCATGGAAATGTCTGCAGAAGCAGTCGTGCTGGCTCTTTGGCTTTGAAACAGAGATGAGCACTGAACCCTAGAGTCAGATACGACTGGCTTTCGAGCAAGGGAAACCTTTGCCTTTACCTAGTCTTCAAAGTGCTACAGCGTTTTTGTTTTGTTTATTCTCTGGTATGCTTGAAACACAGACTAGCATGGCTACTATTCCAAAAATTTGCCTAAACTCTTGGCACTCCAAAACCATAGCAGTTTGAATGGATTCTTTACAAGTGGCCAGGATAAAGGCACGTAAGTAGCATGCTTTGCATTAGCAAATATGCCGTATTTCATCCTGCCCTTCCCCCTCCAAAGCTAGTTCTATTACAACAGCTGGAAGTCAAAAAAAGCTAGAAACACCTGTGCACATTGCCTGCCTCTCAGCGCTGTATTTATACGCCTGTGAATATTTATAAGCATCAGCGCTACTAATGTTGTCAGCATTGTTAAATCTTGATTGTAAAGTTTGTAAATATTCAAAATAAGCAGATGTTGACGAATCCCATTTACCTTCGAGGGGAGGAAAATACAAAACGGGACCCACCCCCCAAAGGCAGGCTGGAGAAATGTTTTTCCCAACAGAAACAACCCAAATAAATTACTCTAAACGGAAATATCCTCAAAGGGCGGTGTTTCCAGGTCAAAAGCTTAATTCCAGAGTGCAGCACTTATTGGATTAATAAAATATGTGGATGATGATGATCAAACTTAATTACAGGCAACACATTTGCATGGGCAGAAAGGAATTTTTACTATCCTGGGCTAGAAAACTAAAAGGTCAAGTGAAACAGAGTTAGGAAACATTATGGTCAGTGCAGGTGTTCTGGTAGTTAAGAGTCTGAAAAATCATTTTTTCCAAGTCCTGCTCTGCCACCACAATCTTTCCAAGGAATAGCTGTGTCTCCCATCACCATTATTAGATGTCAGGGTTGCAGGAAACAAAACAAGAGGTACTGCAGTGGCTTAGCGGTTAAGACGCTGAACTGAAGAGTGGAAGATTGGAAGGTCAGCCATTTGGGACCCGAGTGTTACATGGTAGAGTGAGTCTCTGTCCCAGCTCTTGCCAAACTAGCAGTCCAAAAGCAAGAAATTGCAAGTAGATAAATAGGCTTCTTCTTCTTCTTCTTCTTCTTCTTCTTCTTCTTCTTCTTCTTCTTCTTCTTCTTCTTATTATTATTATTATTATTATTATTATTATTATTATTATTATTATTATTATTATTATTATTATTATTATTATTATTATTATTATTATTATTATACTTGCATGCCACCCCACTTGCAGAGCGACTCTGGGCAGCTAACAAAGATGCAAAACATACAGTTACAAATTACAAGGTTCAACATTATCATTTTGACATATCATCATCACAAATCATCAAAATAAGGTCCAAAAAGGGGACTCGACTTATACTTGGTTAAATGACCCTAGGGTCCCAAAACCGCAGTGATGCAAATTCAAATTTATAGTTTTAAGAAATGCACTAACATTACCATAAAAGCTCAAAAACATACCCACACCTGTCTAAATTAATTAATTTTACCATATTTTCATGTAGTTTAATTATTGAAACTCACTAGCAGCTGCTCCATTTTCCACCCCCAACTTATTCTTGAGTCAATCTATTTTCCTAGTTTTAGTGGTCCAAATTAGGTACATCGACTTATATTTGTGATGACTTATAGTTGAGTATATGTGGTAGTCTTTAAAGTGTCACAATGTTTTTTTGTATTTTTGTTTTGTTTTGTTTACTCTCCGATATGCTTGAAACACAGACTAACCTGGCGAAAATGTCAGCTACAGAGGTAAGAAAGTTTCAGAATTGTTGGGACTACAATGATAAAGCATCGGCATGGAAGTTTTGTCCGTATGCCAGTTCTTCTCTACAAGCTTTAAAAGAACCTCAAAACTGTTCCAAGACGAAAGCTACTGAAGCAGCGCCACGGATGCCAAGCAACCTAAACTTTGTGCTCAACAGAGGAACCAGAACACTAATTCAGCTCCCCCTCCATCTGCTCCAAATCATGGGTTTTAAGAGCATTTCCAAGAGGGAAAGAATGGAAGAAGCCGTTTCTTTTGGCCACCTACATAATTGGCACCTTTTCCTTTTCAAACAGACTGGCATTTCGGTGCAACAAGACCACTGAAAAGCGGGCTTTGGATTAAAGGCCGTACAGTGGCTTCCCCCGTCCTGCTGCCCCCTCCGTAACTTATTAGTGTAACTTTTCAAAACTGCATTGGCTCAAAAAGGAACAAGAACCCTCTGTCATGATTTGCAGGCCTTAAAAGAGCTGGTCCTATTCCCAGCAAAGTCCCTGTTGAGTTTCTTTCTTCTTCGACAGAGAATGCGGTGGCATGAAAGGTTGAAGAAAGAAAGCAATACAATAATGACTCAGGAAGGAGAGAGTGGTTTTGGAAAAGGCAATGTATGATTTTTGAAAACATACGTGTGAGTGACAGAGAAAACATAACTGATAACATCATAGTTACTGTATATACTCGAGTATAAGCTGACCCGAATATAAGCTGAGGTATCTAATTTTGACCTGAAAAACCAGGAAAATAGATTGACCTGAGTATAAGCCGACGATGGGAAATGCAGTAGCTGCTAGTGAGTTTCAATAATCAAAATACATGAAAATATGGTGAAATTAATTAAATGTTTGATGTGTCTCAATCTAACACAGTCTTGGGAACCTCATAGTCATTGACCCAAGTATATGCCGTTCCCCCTTTTTGTGGCTCATTTTTGAGACTAAAAGGCTAGGCTTATACTCGAGTACAGTAATACCTCGGATAACGCTAAAATCGCATAACGTTAAGTATTCTGGGGTGGAGAATTGGATCAAATAATGTTAAGGTCCTATGGGATGGATCGGATAACAACTAAAGCCTGTGCGGTTACAATGTATCTCTATGGAGCTTTAACGTTATCCGATCCATCCCATAGGATTTTAACATGCATCGGATAACCCTAAAAATCAGATAACACCAAGACTTGTGGAACCAAGTCTTAGCGTTATCCAAGGTATTCAGGACCTCCCTATTGTGTATGAGAATTTAAAATGATATATTTCAACAATTATTCTCCCAAGATTGGTATCATTATTTTAATCTGTGTCTGTTTCTATGAGAAACTTTTGAGTAAAAATTTACTCTGAACATAGGACACCACAGAATAGTGATGGCGGACCTTTTCGAGACCGAGTGCCCAAACTGTCATCCACATTGCACCCTTACGCCACATATGAGCCACCTGCCTTACCCCAGACAGAGGAGGGTGGAAGCGCTCCCATTGGGCTGCTGGGCAGAGGGGCGGGGCAAATTCTGTGCTGGGGGAGGAAAAAGCATTCCCATTGGGTGCTGGACAATAACTCACTGGCTTTTTGGCTATAAAAAGAGATGAGCACTGAACCCTAGAGTCAGATATGCCTGGTTTTGGGCAAGGGCGACCTTGACCTAGAGCAAAGAGAAAATTTCCCCCTTTTCCTTTATTCTCTCACCAACTATAGTTTCCTAGACACGACCTGCCGACCTGAACCGTGGCTTCCGTGGGCTAAAAAATGTCTGTGTGATCTTCTGAAATGGGCTGAGTGTGGGAATCAGGAGCTCAGCAAAAGAGATTTGGGCCCTTAAGTGTAAAGTGGTGTGTGTGAGAGAGAGATACAGAGAGAGAGAGAGAGAGAGATAGCCCGTACAATGTACAAAATGGCACATTCAACCCTCACTTTTTCAAAGCCATGTGGTGACAAGATGAATGGGTGTTGTTTATTGCAGGGGAGCATATTCTGAAGAAGAAACTTGTTTCAGAAACATAATGCCAGACTAAGCAAGGCAGGCCACTGGTGGAAGACAAAGAGTGTGATTTTATGGCGTAATGCTCAGTAGGTTTACTCCCTACAGCTTCTGCGGCGCCCAAGTTCCAATTCACTCAGTTAATTCACCTGTGCGGATACTGTGGAAGGGACAATGCCTCAATAGATCCTTCTGGTGTGACATTAAATATGACAAGGTTATCATTTAATATACTATCACTCAGGCATTGATTTATGGCCTCGGAGACGTATCTCTCTTTCTGTCTATACCCTACTATTTCCTTGGATTGGCATTTAGAAACAGGCCTTCCAGCTGCTTATATTCTCCTCGACTTCGCGAGGTCGGGGTGGGGTGGGGAGTGGGGAAACATTTTGTGGAGCTAATTTCAAATAAATGTTTAAATTCTTTCTCCACCATGGCACACTCAGTCAGGGGGAGAAAGATGCTGACATTCAGCATTTTCCATTATGCCCTTCGCCACGACAGTCCTACATAAGACCAACGGGTCTGACCTACAAAAGAATGAACATGAGAGTTTTATTCTAAGATCAACTGTCAGCCAATACCCAATAGATATGCTGCCTGCCTTCTCATCCTCTCCCTCATAGGTTCATCATTCATTAATTTAGATTTCCAAGAATTACTTAAAGCAGGGCTTCCCAACCTAAGGCCCATGGGCCAGATTTGGCTTGTGGCACCATTTCCTGTGCTCCCCACCACCACTCCAGGGGCATTTGAGAAACAACATGGCCACCCCTCTGAAGCTGTTGGGACAAAAAGGCCACCCCCATCATGCAGGCAAGGCAAAATGGCCATCTGGCCCTCAAAGCTGACTGAGAGGGTGACCCCTAGTCCCTGGCTTGAAAAGGATGAGAATCCGCGAGTCAAAGTGGATGACTGTTGTGCCATAAGTGGCCAGAACCATCTCTATTGTTAAGATTGCTAAACTACTGTCATCTCATTGAGTCATAGGGTCTTCTCTAATTTAACAAGTCCCATTAATCCAGTGCATCAGCTAAGAAAGGGGTGGATCTGAACATTTTTGCTGCCTCAACAGACAGTTATTTTATGGACACTAGAATCCTGAAGACTTTGTTCTGTGGTTGCTGTTTCCTCTCAGAGCAAATCCTGAAATGCAATTGCCATGTTTTCCCTTCAAGAATGCAGTTTCTTCAAAGCATAATCTGATTTGCAAATGTAACCTGTGTTTCCTTCCCAATGACCAATTACAAAACAAAAACAATTACTGTATATACAGTAAAACCTCACATCTCGCTTATAGACTAACTCACATAAAGAGCAGAATTTTCTCTGACTGATTGCCTCGCTTAACAACTAAAACCAACCAAAACCTCACTTAACAACGAAATTGGGGTTCGCACTCCCCCCCCTGCCAGAAGTCACAATTGGTCACTTACAAAGGTGTTTTGCTTAAAGAGCAAACTCGCTTAAAGAGCAATCCCGTGGAACGCATTATGCCCTTTAAGCGAGGTACCACTGTACTTGAGTATAAGCTGAGTGTTTTAGCCCCAAAAATGAGCCCCCAAAAGAGGACTCAGCTTATACTCAGGTCAACGACCATGAGGGTCCTGAGACTGCGCTGGATTGAAATGCAACAATTTAATTAATTTTACCATATTTTCATGTATTTTGATTATTAAAACTCATTAGCAGCTGCTGTATTTTCCACCCTCGGCTTATATTCGGGTCAAACTTGTGGGCCACATACAATGATGCCATGAGCCGGGTCCAGCCCACAGGCTGTAGGTTGACCACCCTTGCCATGAAGAGAAAATGAGTCAGTTTTCCAACAAACAAACAAAAGTAGAAGTCTGGTTTTCCTTGGCCTCCCTGCTTTGGTCTCTCCTGAAGGTTAACTGCCAGGACAACTGATTCGGGTGACTCCCTGGTTTCAAGTGTAATTAATCCTTCCCATAAGATCCTTGAAAGCAAGAGCTGCAAATTACTCCTTTGCAGCAGAGAGAGAGAGAAGTGTAATAGTTTCTTTGTCAAAAGCCGTGAGAGCCGATCCTTGTTTATCAGTGAATGCAAAACAACACTCCACTATCCAGCAGTGTCACTCTGACCTTTGTGTGCAACCTCAGGTCTCTTCACGCAGCATAACAATGTCCCTTTTGTGCAACCAGTGTTAAGGCCAAAGGGAGTCAGGATTTACTGCGCTGGCAATTTAATCAGATTCTGCATACTTTGTGGCTTATTCAGTTAACATTCTAAAACAACATGCATAAGATGCCAGAACTTGTCTCTTGTTCTCTTCTCTGACTCTGAGCTGATTTTCATTATCACTTATTTATCCCCTTTTATTGCCAACATGAGGGCAGAGAGAGAGGGGGAGAATTAGAGAGATTTTTAAAGACACACACACACACAAATGGTTGCTGGCAGTGGGGGAGAGAAAGACCCAATGGGTGGCTTTGTGCAGTTTTGTGGCGGGTTGTGTGTTTTTAAACCAAACTTTAAAGTATTTGTATGATCTGGAAGGCATTTCAGAAGGCTTTGCCAAGATGTAGAAGGAAGATCAATGTGTATAATGGAAAGCTAAAGCTGGAAAGGAACATAATGGTATAAGAAATTATAGCACCCATAGTCGTTAATGTAATGAGGTGGTCTGGAAGTCCCACCCAGCTTTGCTCTGATACAAGAAAGGCATTTGAAGTTGGCATTGAATTAGAAGGCTTGGAGTGCATAAGGAACAGATGTTTCCTTGGGAGCGAGACCCACAGTGTTCAGCAAATGCGGAGAGGGTTTGAACAATATGCAGCCCCTCAGATACTGTTCCACTGCAAGCCCCATCAGTTTGACTCGAGAGTGCCAGCTGTGAGTGGTGAAGGTCCCTTAAGTCCATCAAGAAGACCACAACTTAACTACCTCTGCTATACACACTTGCTATCAAGAATGCCTTGCTGAACACAGTAGAACTCACTTCTGAGCAAACACACGTAGGATTTATGGGCTATACATGCTACTTACAAAGGATTTATCAGATTAAGCTTGGGTGGACAACATACAGTTTCTGAACACATAGAGCAGGGGTCCTCAACCTATGGCCCAGGAGCCAGGTCCAGCCTGTGGCATCAAATCATCTGGCCTGCTCCTTGCTCTGGTGGATGGGGGCCAGGAGGCCTCCCGTGGCTTTTCTGGGGTGGGTAGGCAGATGTGGCTTTTCCAGGGGCCCGGGCACACACTCAGCTTTCCTGAGGGGGGCACACACAGCTTTCCTGGAGCCAGGGAGGCCTCCCACAGCTTTTCCAGGGGCCAAGGCACATGCACACAGGCTTTTCCAATGTGCTTGTAAGGCCTCCTGCCTTTCCTGGGGGGCACAGACAAAAAGGACAACTTGGACCCCTCCTTCACTGACACCATGCAGCTCCTCCAGGCCGGTAAGCAGGGAAGCGGTGGGGAAGTGTGTGTGTGTGTCTCGTGGTGGTGGGGAGTGTGGGTGGCTCATGGTGGGGGAAGTGTGGGGTGCTCAGGGTGGGGGAAGCATGGGGGCTCAGGGTGGGCGGTGGCTTCACCACCCGTCCAGCCCCTCAACAGTCTGAGAGGGTGTGACCTGGCCCCTGGCTTAAATAGGTTGAGGACCTCTGACATAGAGACCCAAAGGGATCCACAGCTACCTGCTACTGGCTGCACCCAGAAACCCTAAACCCCCTTGAAATGTTTAAACATGTTTGTGAGAAAACATATATTCAAGAAATCCCTTTGTGCAGTGTGCGGAGTTATTTGTTGATAAGTAAAAACTATGGGGTGGAACAGGGCTTGGATCAAATGGGGATAACCCAGTCAGACAGAAATGTTGTTGCTTTGGAGGAGCAAAATGCTGTCGGACATGGGGATTGTGGCATTTTGCACCTCCATCCAACCTCCAGCTGCTTTTTAAAAGCTGTATTACTCCTGCTCAGGAGTTCCTCTGAATGGATAGGAGCCTCAAGTCTGCCAGCTCTGATCCAGGAAGAGGTTTATGGCAAGAACAAACATTATTGTGGGTACACGAGAGCAAAACCAAATTAGAAGATGGAGGAAGGAGCTCACCGGTCAAGGAACATCATTAAAGGAGGATATACCTGAAGATCTAAATCTCCCCTGCGTCACTTGGAGAACCCTGAATAGCCCGAGGGATGGAGACCCTAAATGCAAGAGCAATAGGCTCAAGTAGGGTCTGCTAGTGGATGACATGGTGTGAATGTGTAGAGACACAGAGTCCAGCTCATTTACTGGTCTGCTGATTCATGCCAGAGAGATGCACCGATGAGGAGTTGGTTTTGGGCAAGGACAAAGAAAATAAAGTGGCTTCATTTTGGCAGTCAGGGGTTTGATCGGGACACAAAAAAGGCATTCCAGTGTAGAAAGGCCTAGTGTTTTTAAAACTAAAATTGTTTTCAACAGTAGTCTGATTTCCAAAGAAACTGCTTGTGTAAACTAAGACCTGGATTAAAAAAAATACACATATTTTATCTAGAAGTGTATTCTTAGCCGGCTTTAAACCAGTGTGGAACAATCCTTCATGTTAAGATTCCATAACTAAAAGGTCAAAATGATAGGTATGTGGTTATGCGGCAAATTTATGAAAGCCTTGCTCCCACCAGGCAGGTGCATAAAAACATAAAGCAGTACAGAAAATATTTCCTCGTATGCAAATCCACATTAATTGCATGTGCAAAACACACTCATTTATCAAGGTGTCCTGAAGCATCATTTCCAGCATGCACGGATGGACATGCAGAGCTGTTGAAATGCAAGCTCTAAATGTTGTCCCACATTTCCTTTCCGCTGGGGAGTTTCTTGCAGTGCCCGCACATCAGTGTACATATGCTTGCTTTCTGTATCGATTCCTCTCCCTTCAAAGCAAACCTTTTGACTTTGCCACTGCAAAGAGGAAACCTTGTCAGGCCAATTATGAGGGGGCTTGCGAACTGTGCCTCCATTTGATGCGCCGGCTGCAATGTTGTATACATTCTAATGTCATAAGGGCTGGATCATGCTCCGATGCAGAAAACACCATCAAAGCAGCTGCTATTCCCTGGACGTTTGTACTTGAGCAAACAGGTGGACAGGTTTGCTTTTGGGAAAAGAAAATGGAAGCATACTTTTCAGTATGCTGAGAGTCACTGAGTCTCTCTCTCTCTATCTGCCTTTCTCTAGAAACCTTTAGACCTTGCTTTGCTGGCCTTTACTGTGGAATGCCTGGAAACATTTTAAAGTTTTATTATGCCATTTGAAATCAACAAAGCAATTAGTGAGGTTTTTAAGCTGTATACTGGTCAATCAACTCTTCAGCTGATAGCACTCTGTAAATGTCAATAGACTTTCTGGCTTTATAGCCCACATCTGCATGCTTCCATTTACAGTTGTATTGTGAGAACTTTTTTTTTTACAGGAAATGCCTGCAAGCACCAGATTGGATCAATATTATCACACTGAATGCCGGAACTAAAAACTAGGTACAATGACCAAATAGGTGATTGGGATAATGGACCTCATACACCCTGGAAGGGACTGCATGGTTTTGGATATTGCTAAAGCAGTTCAGTACCTTTTAAAACCTTCACACTTTTTCAACAATCCAATAAATTACTGTGTATTTTGTTGTTCAGTCGCACAGTCGATTCCGACCCTCTGCGACCCCATGGACCATTGTCCGCCAGGCACTTTAAAGCAAAAATGACCATGATAAAGGATAAAGATGGCAAGGAATTAGCTGATGCAGAAGAGATTAAGAAAAGATGGAAAGAATACATCTCCACCATCCCCCTCAACTCACTGAGCTCTGTGCCCATTGTCTCCACAATACCATCTAACCATCTCATCTTGGGCCGTCCCCTTCTTCTTTTGCCCTTGACCCTTCCAAGCATCAAGGCTTTCTCAAGTGAATCCTCTCTTCTCATTTGATGTCCAAAGTACTTTAGCTTCATCTTTACAATTTGACTTTCTAAGGAGCATTCTGGGTTTATTTCTTCTAAGATTGACCTATCTGTTCTCCTCGCTGTCCAGGGGACTCTCAAAACTCTCCTCCAACACCACATCTCAAAGGCATCTATTCTTCTGCGCTCAGCTTTCCTAATGGTCCAGCTCTCACAACCATACATTGCCACTGGGAATACCATTGCTTTGACAATACGCATTTTTGTTTTCAATATGATGTCTCTACTTTTCATTATGCTCCCCAGGTTTCTCATTGCTTGCCTCCCAAGAATCAATCGCCTTTTTATTTCATGGCTGCAATCACCATCTGCAGTGAGTTTTGATCCCAAGAAAGTAAAATCTGTCACGGCTTCTACTTCTTCCCCATCTATTTTCCAGGGACTGATAGGGCCTGTTGCCATTATCTTTGTTTTCTTGATATTGAGTCTCAAGCCAGCTTTTTCACTTTCTTCTTTCAACCTAATCAGGAGCTTCTTTAGGTCCTCCTCACTTTCAGCCATTAGGGTGGTATCATCTGCATATCTCAAATTGTTGATGTTTCTCCCAGCAATTTTGATCCCAAATTGTGATTCCTCCATCCCTGCATTGCACATTATGTGCTCTGTGTATAAGTTGAATAAGCAGGGTGACAAAATGCAGCCTTGTCTTACTCCTTTTCCTATTCCAAACCACTCTGTTATTCCGTATTCTGTCCTAACTGTTGCTTCTTGCTTCATGTACAAATTTCTCATGAGGCATATAAGGTGTTCTGGGATTCCCATCTCTTTAATTACTTGCCACATTTTGTTGTGGTCTACACAGTCAAAAGCCTTAGTGTAATCAATGAAACAGAAGTATACTTGTTTCTGATATTCCTTTGTTTTTTCCATGATCCATCTTATGTTGGCGATGTGGTTTCTGGTCCCCCTGCCTCTTCTGAACCCCGCCTGCACTTCTGGCAAACTCTCTCTCCACATGCTGTTGCAGTCTATCCTGTATTATCTTAAGCATCACCTTGCTCGCGTGTGGGATGAGCACAATTGTTCAATAATTTGAACAGTCCTTGGCATTTCCCTTTTTGGGGATTGGAACATATACTGATCTTTTCCAATCTTGTGGCCATTGTTGTGTTTTCCAAATCTGCTGGCATATAGAATGTAATAATTTGATTCCATCATCTTTTAGGGCTTTGAAAAGTTCAACTTGGATACCATCATCTCCGCTGGCTTTGTTGTTTGCAGTGTTTTCTAGGGCCTTTCTGACTTCACTCTCTAGGATGTCTGGCTCCTGTTCAATGATCTCATCATTGTGATTATCAGGGGTGTTGAGGTCCTTTCTGTAGAGTTCCTCTGTGTATTCTTTCCATCTTTTCTTAATCTCTTCTGCATCAGCTAATTCCTTGCCATCTTTATCCTTTATCATGGTCATTTTTGCTTTAAACGTTCCCTTGAGATCCCCAATTTTTTTTTTGAAAAGCTCTCTGGTCCTACCTTTTGTGTTGTTTTCTTCTATTTCTTTGCACTGTTCATTCAGGTAGGTTTCCTTATCTCTCCTTGCTTTTCTTTGAAATTCTATATTCAAGTGATTGTATTTTTCCCTTTCTCCTTTGCCTTTTGCGTCCCTTCTTTCCTCTGCTATTTTAAGAGCCTCATCGGACAACCACTTAGCTTTCTTACGCTTCTTTTCTTTTGGTATGGTTTTTCTTGCTACCTCCTGCATGATGTCCCGCATCTCTGTCCATAATTCTTCTGGCTCTCTGTCTATCTGGTCCAAGCCATTAAATCTGTTCCACAACTCCACTGTGTATTCCCAAGGAATATTGTCTAGGTCATATCTGTCTGGCCTAATTGTTTTTCCTATTTTCTTTAGTCTAAGCCTGAATTTTGCAATCAGTAGGTTGTGATCTGAGCCACAATCTGCCCCTGGTCTTGTTTTTGCTGACTGTATGGAGGTTCTCCATCTTTTGCTGCAGAGTATGTAATCAATCTGGTTTCTATGTTGGCCATCTGGTGATGTCCATGTGTAAAGTCTCCTTTTGTGTTGCTGGAAGAGAGTGTTTGCTATGACCAGTGCATTATCTTGACAGAACTCTATCATTCTTTGCCCTGCTTCATTCTGTGTTCCAAGACCAAACTTGCCTGTTATTCCAGTAACTTTTTGATTTCCTATTTTGGCATTCCAGTCTCCTATGATAATGTGTACATCATTTCTTGGTGTCTGTTCTATGAGGTGTTCTAGGTCCTCATAAAATTGGTCAGTTGTAGCTTCATCTGCACTAGTGGTTGGTGCATACACTTGGATTATAGTGATGTTAAATGGCTTGCCTTGTATTCTGACTGACATCATTCTATCATTTTTGAGATTATATCCCATTACTGCTTTCCTCACCCTTTTGTTGACAATTATGGCTACTCCATTTTTTCTGAGGTTTTCTTGTCCACAGTAGTAGATATGATGGTTTCCAGAGCTGAATTCACCCATCCCTGTCCATTTTAACTCGCTGATTCCCAATATGTCAATGCTTATTCTTTCCATTTCCTTTTTTACCCTCGAGTATAAGTCTAGATTTTTAGCTCCCAAAATGAGATCCAAAAAGGGGACTCAACTTATACTTGGGTCAACGATCCCGAAGGTCCCAAAACTGCAGTGGTGCAATTCAAACATACAGTAAAAAACAACCCACTAACACTACCATAAAAACTCATGAACATACCCACACAAATGTCTAAATTAATTCATTTTACCATATTTTCATGTACTTTAATTACTGAAACTCACTAGCAGCTGCTGCATTTTCCACCCCGACATACTCAGGTCAATCTATTTTCCTAGTTTCAGAGGTCCAAATTATGTACCTCGACTTATATTCGGGACGACTTATAGTCGAGTATATACGGTAAGCATAAAGAGCTCTATCTCTATGTGACATGGTAACATGTTACCATACTTTACATAGCTCCCCCGGTGGCTCAGTGGGTAAGGTGCTGAGCTTGAAGACCAGATGGATGGAGTTCGACAGCTGCACGATGGGGGACATGAAATGAGTCTCATTCAGGCATCCCTTACAAAAATCCTTTCAACCCAGAATAATCTCTGACATGAAACACATTTACATTTGGCTATATCAGGATGAGCTGTAAGTCCCCAATCAATGGTACAGGCAGAGATCGGGGGAAATATTTCAGATTCCAAAGAATAATGTCTAAGGATTAAAAAAGGAAGCAGCTGTTTATTGCTCCTGATTAAATTTACCTATCACTGGAAGAGATTATTGAGAGAGCTTCCTGGATGTTTCCTGCGTGTAAACCTAATTCCTGGGACTTCCCTCTTTTGATTTCTTGTGTTCCTGCCACTAGCTTGCAGTGAGTTGGTGCTGAGCTTATAGCAAGATATTTAGTCTTCTTGGTGTTGAGATCCAAACCATTCATTGCGCTTGATGCTCTAACTCGATCTAGCATCAACTGAATATCTGCAAGGTTTGTGGCCCAAAACACTGTGTCATCAGCATATCGGGATTTATTCAGGCATTCCCTATTAAATTTAATGGCAATCTGAATAGTGAGATGTTACATATTCCCAGTGTTGTTATATGAACTCGAAGCTTGAACTTCGACTAAAGCACTGGTTTCTAACCTTTTTTGGCCATGCCCCACTAAGCATCTCTAAAATCCTGGATGGTTAAAGAACAAGAACTAAGACCATTAAGCAAAGAAAGCTCCAATACCTTGGGTCTATCATGAGGACTGACCTGAAATATAGAATACTCCAACTCACTATTCAAGGGAAGATCCCTGGGTAGAGAGGCCCTGGACATAGATGGACTTCATCGCTGAAGAACCTGAGAGACTGGTGTGGCATGTCCTTAGAAGAACTATTCCATTAGTTAAGAACAGGAAGACTATTGTCATGATGCTGGCCAATATCCAGAACGGATATGGCACCTGAAGAAGAAGAAGAATTCCCCAAATGTTTCCATTTTTGGGTTTAATTGCAAGAATAATCAAAATCTTCTTTAAAAAAAATTCATCTGTCTTTGTTGATTTAGGATTCCACTTGAGAATCACTGGGTCAGGGTTTAGATCAGGAGTGGCCAAACTTTTTGTGCCATGGGCCTGACTTACCCCTAGTACAGCTGAGCGGGCCACACCACACCCCCTAGAAGTGGAAGCAGGTGCATTTACAGCTGACATAAATGTGCCCACTTCCACATTTACGTCAGCCCCAGGCATGTTATATGGCTGATGTAAACGCATCAGCCAGTTGGGAACCCCAGGTTTAGACAAAATGATGTTTAGAAAGATTGGAATCTATGTGGTGCAGTGGATTATGCCAGCTGATAAAGAGCGATTGTTCCCCTGTAAAAATGGCAGTGATTTTAAATCTATGATAACAGTAAAAAGTTGCATAGCACAGAATGTGCCATTTGGTGAGATCCTCATGTCCAAATGGCATCTTAAACTCAAGCAACCCTATGTCCTCTTTCATGAAAATTTTCAAGATTTTGACAAATTGAATACTTTCCTGCTCCTCTATTTTTTGAAGAGGAGCAGGGGAAGGGAAATTATTAATTTTTAAGTCTGCTAGACCGTTGCTGATGCGCTGAAACACTTATTCTAAAATTATTTCCTTTGCTTTGTTTGTTGAGACACTGTCCACTACCGTGGTTTCAATCAACACTTCAAACAAAATAAGAAAAAAAGTTTTGTTTGTATGTTACATTTCTGTTTAGAATTTTTTTTTTTAAGAAAGGAAGGAGATTTTGATAGCTGCCTTGATTTTATCTGTTCCCATCAATCAGAGGCACTGGGAAAAGAGTAAACTAGAGCACACTTACCTGCACCTCAAAAGTGGAGTCACTTGAAAGAGCTGAAAAAGGTGCACATAGAGCAGGGGTCCCCAAACCATGGCCCATGGGCCAGATCGGACCCCAGGAACCAATTCATCTGGCCCACACCACCCTTGTCGCTCCTTGAAGCGGAGGTAAAATGCGCCTGTGCATTTTACTTCCGTTTCCAGGAGCGACGAGGTCAGCGTGGGCCGGATGAATTGGCCTCAGGGGCCTGACCTGGCCCATAGTTTTTGCACCCTTGACAAAGAGGCTCTCTGGAGGCAGATTACCTTGTGTGATTTCTGAAAAAATCAACTTGCCCTTACAATGCATAAAATATTGTGAGAAATGCCAATCTGACCTAGCCCTTTGATAGAAGAACCAGCCTTTTTCTTTTCTTTGTAATATTTCAAAATACAGAACCTAAAGATTTTAATTAGAATCAAATTAAAACTTTAAGACAGAATACCCACAATTGCTGGAACCTATTTCTCCCCAAATTTCTGATAAAAGTTTAAACCAGAAGTTCTCAGCCTTTTTAAGCCGAGGACCCATTCATGTTCCCTCAGTCAGCTTCAGGGGCTGGATGGCCATTTCGCCCTTCCTCCACCACATGACACTTCCTGGTGTGGTGGAGGTGGTGGTGGGCCACATGAAATGGTGCTATGGGCCGCATCTGATCTGTGGGCTGCAGGTTGAGAATCCCTGGTTCAATCTAAGCATTTATAAATTAAAAAATCAGCTTGCTGATTGAAAGATTCTTGAATGATTATGGCTTTTTTTTTATTTTATTTTTTGGGGGGTCTGTAGCTTGTTCATTTACTCTCTCTGTGTGTGTGTGTGTGTGAGAGAGAGAGAGAGACTGAGAAAGGCAGAATGGATTTTTATTACAGTACCTATGGAACAAGTGCAAAAATAAAAATTAATAAAATGAAAGTTGGCGAATCAGACAGCAGTATCAGAATGAAGGACATACTAGAACACTCTTTGTCTACACTCCCTGACAAGGTGTGGTAAGACGTACAATAGACAAGAACAGATGGAATAACATCAGGTCTGCAAATAAGTATCTGTGTTGATCATTGTCATCTGTGGAGAAGATTGAATGTAATCAATGCTACTGATAGCAAAGCAGCCAACGATTGATTTCTGCCCATACATTGCTAATCTTTCTTCAGTGGCAGACAATATGCATACTGTTCCACTCATATATTCTGTTCTAAGTTTATTTTGGACTAATTCATAATTCTCCAAACTGCACCAACTCTCAGTCTGGTTTAGCTGGAAATCCAGAATGAATGTCACTGTGATATTTACACCATTAATAACTCCTCATCGTACTTCTGATATTCTGTGAGAGTGAAATTATTTACAACCGCTGGGAAATTGCTTACAAAACAGAAGGGAATGGGAAGAGACAGGAGGGGATGATTTGCTGACAAACATGTGATTGAAAGTGTGTCTTCTTCTTCTTCTTCTTCTTCTTCTTCTTCTTCTTCTTCTTCTTCTTCTTCTTCTTCTTCTTCTTCTTCTTCTTCTTCTTCTTCTTCTTCTTCTTCTTCTTCTTCTTCGTCTCCTTCTTCTTCTTCTTCGTCTCCTTCTCCATCTCCATCTCCTTCTTCTTCTCTGAACTTCCTTGCATGAACTGTCTCCATGATAGGATGAAAGCAGAACGAGAAAAGAAGGTGGGAGAAGAATAAGATGTTTTTCTCTCTCCCTCCAAATGATAACTAATTAAAATATTATGCTGATTTTGGCTCTTTCTCTGTTACACACATGCAATGAGCCAAACCTGTATAGTTTTGCTAGAAGGGGTAAAGAGGTTAATGCCATTTCACCAAGGTGGTTTCCCCATTCTGCCACCCCCGCCTCCAAATCCCCTCGTTTTTCGCTTGGCTTGGATTCCTAGCACTGCCTGATGAAATGTAGTGCTCCAGCTTTTAATTGTGCCCAGAGGCTGCAGAGGCTCACAGAGAGTTTGGGAGCAACTGGCGAAGGGCATGAGAAACAGCTGTGTTCCGGGAACATGTGCAACACAGTGGAATAGTGCTGTCAGCACCTGCACCCACTTTAAAACACATGCATGGATCACGTCTGGGATTAATCCGCCCTCTTAATGGAATTAATACTCTTTAAATTAGGTGTTTGTTTAAAAAATGTTTTTATGATACCTGAAGGAACGTGACACCATATCTTTTAAAAATCCACAGTATGTTGCCGCCTGAGCATGAGTTACAGAAGGGAAAAGAAGCCCCTATTTTTTTCTTTCTTTAAATAAGAATTTGTTTTAATACCCTGGGCAGTCTGTATTCTTTATTATTGAAGTCAGACTGTGGTGGCTTAGTGGTTAAGACACTTAACTTAATGACTGGAAGGTTAGCAGTTCGGTACCTGAGTGCTACACAATGGAGTGAGCTCCTGTCTCTGTCCCAGCTCCTGCCAACCTTGCAGTTTGAAAGCACGAAATTGCAAGTACTGTAGATGAATAGGGAACACTTTGGTGGGAAGGGAAACAGCGTTCCATGCACTCCAGTGTCGAGGCATGCCTGCCACATGTCCATGAAAATGTCTGCAGATGCAGACAGCACTGGCTCTTTGGCTATAAACAAAGATGAGCACTGAACCCTAGAGTCGGGTACAACTGGCTTTCGAGCAAGGGTGACTTTTAACACAGTTTTGGTGACTAACTAATTCTCCTCTCCTTTACCTTATTACCAGAGCTCGGGCTGGCCTGTAGGGCTACCGGGACACAGCCAGGGGTGGCCCCCAGTACCATGGTGCCCCCTTGGGTGCCAACCCAAAGAGCCAAGCCAAGCTGCAATGTCCAGAATGATTGAGCAACCTAGTGGGGCTCCGTGTTTCTCTGCCTGCCTTCTCCTTTGCTGACAAAGATAAGCTCACAAAAGCATCTTGTATTTACAATGGAGCTGCCATGGCCGGATCTGGCCCCCGATGCCAATTCATCCTGCCCACAAAGCCTTCGTTGCTCCCAGAAGCGGAAGTATAATGTGCCCGTACTTAGCAGAAGGTATTGGTCAGGCCAAGCACCAAAATACAGTTAGAGGTTGCAATTTTGCCTTGTAAGCAAGAGGTTGACGGTTCAAATGTATATATTTTGTTAGGGTCATTCTATGTCCAGCACCCTTTGAGTAGCGCCAACACGCCCCTGCTTATTACTCTTCCTAGCTGTTGCTGCCATAACTATATGTTTACCTCAGAGGCTGTGTTTTGTTAGAAATTTACTTTATTTTGGCTCTCAGGACTTTATTCCTCCTTGGAGTCCACCCAAAGCATTCTGTTTATACATGTCATATATTGTTTCAGCAGAGGTACTTACTTACATTTTCTCCACTAAGCAGAGAACTCAATTCATGGAGAGGTTATGCCACATTAACCATTTAGGCTACATTTCCATGCTAATTGTACAGAAGGGAGAAACCAAATTGTATCTGAATGCTCATTTTTCATAGCTTACATCAACAGAAATCTAGCAATCTGGTAATTTCCTGTACTGTACGAGGGTTGTCAGGGATACAGAGATACCCAAAGCTAGGAGACATTTTTTGTGGCATTTCTTGTACCACTTTCAATAACTTCTACCTTTCCTTTCAGAACTCGTAAGATGAATAGGGAGCTTCAGAGCAAAGATTCTGGTTGTCTTGAAAGAGCAGCTCGTTTTTAGTTCTTTACGTCACTGGACTGATATAAATCCTGATTTGTTAAGTTACACCTACAGAAAGGTGATAATAACACAGACAAGAGCAGATTTTCCAATAATCAAAGACTTCTTCATTGTGTCAACTCAGGAGTAATCAGTTTCATTACAGGCCCACTGGGCCAGTCCAGAACTAAACAACTTTTTTGCTCCCATGTTTCTTCATGTTGAAAAGGCTGATTCTACCACCTACTTTTAAGCACCTTTTTGTTGCATATCAGAAAACAAAACAAAATATACAAAATAAAAGTGTTTTTTATTTTATTTTTGTTTTGTTTTGTTTATTTTATTTTGTTTTCTGATATGCCTGAACCACAGACTAACACAGCTACTATTCCTAATAATAATAATAATAATAATAATAATAATAATAATAATAATAATAATAATAATAATAATAATAATAATAATAATAATAATAATAATAATAATAATAATAATAATAATAATAATAATAATAATAATAATAAAATTGTTGCATGTATTTTTAGGATTCGTAAGCACTGGATGGGTTGTTTGCATCTTTAATCAGCCAGGTCTGTGTTTTCTGTGTTTGCATGCCTTGTTTCTGGGACTATGGTGACTTAGGGGTTAAGACATTGAACTTAACGACTGGAAGGTCGGCAGGGCAGGAGTTTGAGCCCCAAGTGCTGCATGGTGGAGTGTGCTTCCATCTCTGTCCCAGCTCCTGCCAACCTAGCAGTTCGAATTCAAGAAATTGCAAGTAAATAAATAGAGACCACTTCGGTGGGAAGGCAAACAGTGTTCCGTGCACTCCTGTGTCTAGGCATGCCTGCCCCATGTCCAAGGAAACATCTGCAGACACAGGCAGCACTGTTTGGTGATAAATAGAGGTGAGCACTGAACTCTAGAGTCGGATATGGCTGGCTTTCGAGCAAGGGCAACCTTTACCTTTACTATGCCTTGTTTCTGAAGGAAAAGAGCACATACAGTTCGGACAAAATACAGAGACCTGATGAGAAAAATAAAAGGGTTCTATTTTTCTCTCTCTCCTCTGCCCCTGAAGAACCTTGTGGGGCTTGAAAACTTTTTGTCAAGTTGCCCCATCAAGGACAAAGTAGTGGACATTTTTTTACATTGTTTATATAGACAGTGCACATTTTCCAAAGTAAAAAGAAGATAAAGACATCAAGTCTTACACTGCAGTGCCAAATCCCCCATGCTCGTAGGGTAGCATGTCGTCGCAGACAGTCAGTTTAATACATGGCAAGATGGAGCTTTATGCCAGCCAGACACTTGGAAAGTATTTGGAAGGTCTTAACAGCATCCAAAAAGTGCTGTTTCATTACAGCCCCAAACAAATCACTCTCAACATCTGAAGCGCCCTTTGTCTGAAAGTCGAAAAGCCCTGCAACATTTCTAAAATCAAAGGAGATGAGCAAATTGCTTTAAATCTTCCAAACTCGCCTAATACTATGAGCTGAGCTTCTTCTAGTGATGCACAGCTGGGAGGTTTTCCTGTCAAAAGAACAGCCAAGCAGATTATTTTCAAATATAATATTTGCTACCTTGCTATCTCTTCTGGAGGAAATAAAACTGCGGGGATATTAGGAACTTTTAAACTTCCTGCATCAGTAGCCAGCATTCTTGACAGAAAAAAGAAGTTGTTGGGTTTTTTTTAAAGTAAATAAATAGGAGCAAAACTAAATAAACTGAATCTGCATTTCTGGCACCTATCCTGGCCTGATACACTGGGGCATAATTTCCAAGGCTTCATTCAACACCGAACCAAATCCAGGCGTGTAATTGCATCAAGTGATTTCTCCAAGGAAAGTTAATCCAGAACCTACTTCATTTTTTGATAACCTTGTGTCAAACATTTGGTATATAGGTGTCAAGGAATATCCTATCATCTGAGTAATGCACACCCACCGCTGTGTAGGTAAACCACACTAATCTCCAAGACAGGCCACTGAGACAAATATCTGCTGATCGTTTGTGAAAAACTAATACGAGAACTTTTCCTCATCACCTTTCTTGCCTTTTCCATCCTAAACTAAGTCCTTGTAAAAACATACTGATCAGATTCAGAGTTTTTCTAAAAATCCTCCTAATGCAAGAGGAATGAGAATACTAATGAGGGCTATTTTTGCTTCCTTCAAGAAGCTACACTGGACAGCAGGACCATTGCCCTAGCACAGAGTTTGTCCCACCCCTTTGCCCAGCAGCCCAATGGGAGCGCTTCCTCCCTCCCCCAGCACAGAGCTCACCCTGCCCCTCTGCTCAACAGCCCAATGGGAGTGCTTCCTTCCTCCCCTAGCATAGATTTTGCCCCACCCCTCTACTCAGCAGCCCAATGGGAGTGCTTCCTTCCTCCCCTGTCTAAGGTATGGCTAAGGTATGGCTGGTGGCTCACATGCCGCATGAGGGTGCAGGGCAGACAGCATCCTGTTGAGTCTGTGGCGACGGTGAGTTGTTTAGTTGTGCTTTTTCTAAACTAAAACCTCAGTATTCAGGTTAAATAGCCCTGTTGGCCCTTTGCAATAAATAATTGGGTTTTGGGCTCCAATTCAGGCACTCAGTCTCTAAAAAGTTCACAATCAGTGACATAGATCCACAGTGGACATGGAACGGATTATTGGATGGAACTAGTTACAAATAACTAGTTACTTTTTTAGTCCAGTATTGAAAGCATAACCAGATTACATTGTGATTACTAAGAATAATGCTATTTTGTAACTGTAATTCCTTTAGGAAAAATGTTGGCTCTAATTCAAAATCCAATGGATTCATGAACCAATATGACAGCAAACAGAGGCAGAGTTTGGAGTATTACAGGTCTCCTCTTTAAGGTAAGCACTTCAGAGCTTGTGTGGAAGGTGGAAACATTTTCTAACAAACCTTACAACAACCAGTCTACAGACTGTGTTTGTTTAAGTTAATATTCTCCATCAGTGAAAAATAAATTAAAAATGAACAAGGCTTGCTTATGCCCATCTTCCACCAGCCTCTGCTTTTGAATAGCAACCGCATATTAATTGACCAGGATCCCCATAAATTATAATTAGCCAGGAGGATTAACAACATAAATCCTTGAATTTTAAACCAACCTGCTCCTTTCTCCCTTCCCTTTGCTGTAAAGTTAAAAGGAGCCCATGAAACCCGTCACCGCTGTTTGATCCATTAAACTCTTGAGACATTCTTATTTCAGCTTAGCTACTGGTGGTACGTTCGTTAAATCTTTTTCTAAAGTTACAGTAGCCTGCCTGGAATTGAAATGCTCACACTGCAGAAAATAATGTGCTAAAATGACTGTACCCCTCTCCCAAGCAAATGTGACCGAGGACATGAACACTGTTCGGGAATCCGGTGAGGATGATTAGTGACAATGTAACACTTCGTGCTGTCCTTCTCATCCAGAAGTTCTCAACCTACGGCCTGTGGGCCAACCCTAGCCCATAGCATCATCTTATGTGGCCCACATTGTTGCCGCCGCCGCCACCAGAAATGGACATGTTTACGACCCGTGGCTGTTGTAAATGCGTTTGTGACCACTGTGGATGTATTTTGCGGCAGCGTTTATGGTGTTTATGCTCAGCTGTCTGACAGGGTGTGGTCTGGCCCATAGCTTTAAAAGGTTGAGAGCCCCTGTTCTAATCTGACCAAATTCAACACCAGATAATATATACATTTCGTGTCAGAAATTACTCTGAGTTGAAAGGATTTTTGCTGAAGAAACTCGACTCAAGGGACACCGGAATTAGGTTCCTTTCATGATGCCAAGATCCATCGTGCAGCACCCTGACCTTCCAGTCTCTAATCTCAGTGTCTTAATCACTAAGCCACCACAGTGCTGATGAGAGGCAAGATAAGAAAACTCAGGCCAAATTTATGCCACCTTGTTATCTGAGCTGCAGTCTATGATGCTTATCTGCATGTCTCATTTCATACGTGCTGCAGGAGATGGCTCCATGATCCTAGTGTATGGGTCACTTCATGGCAAGCTGGGATCCACTTTAAACAAATTCATACCAATGGCATTTTTCCTGTTTTATTGGCTCACCAGAGACACTTCCATCAACTGTGAAAATGATTTTCAGGGGGAAATTGTATACTCAGATACAAGTAGTAGCCGATGACAACGACGACTGTACAGGATTTAAAAACCTTGGGAGTGATGCTTTTATTTTGGTTGTTGCTCTGATGTAGGGTTCCCATACATCCTGGAAAACCAGGACTGTGCCGGATTCAAGTTTGGAAAAAACTGTTAAAGTCCCAGATTTTTTAAACTTACTGATTGAGTTCCTCTGAACATACTGTCAGCTTGGCAATTGGTTTTCAGTTTCACAACTGACCTCAGAATCCCTACACACATACACACATACACACACACTAATAGAAATGCAGACAGTCCACTATTGGTCCAGATTATTTCTTCCAGCACTGAACTTTCTATTAGTTCATTGCTGCAATTATTAAACAACTGGGCTGTAGGCGCAGTTACAAATCTTCGTCAAGCCACCTTGAGAGTTCTCAGTCAGTCATAATTAACCTTAAACCCACACCTTTTTTTAAAGGAATTCAAATGGGGGTTCCCCCCTCCCCTATTTATTTCTGAGCTCAAGGAGGTGGGGAGGGACACCCAGCTAATGATCTTGTTGCTTGGGTTGCAATCATCGCCACGGTCATATTTTAAAATGGCCTTCCTCCTTCTGGCAAGTACCCAAGACAGAGCAAGGTCCAGATACATCAAACAGAAGGGAGCAGTATGAACTGGGTGAAAATGCACATTCATTCGATACTTGGAGGTAAATATAGTGTTACTAATCAATCCTTCTGTCCTCTGTTTCAAAGGGAATCTTGGTCTTGGTCTACGTAAGGGCTGAACCTGCTTTCTCTCCCCGTCTTTCTCTCTCTCCCAGAAGAACTGCAGCAGGAGGAAAGCTGTGCCAACCCCTCCTGGCTCCTTTAATTATTTTAATTGCCACCGGAGCACAGCAGCAACATGCTGAACTACGGAGCCCCCACCCTCAGGCTCAGGCTCCTTAGCCAGGAGGCACTGAATTAAACTGTCAGAACATGCAGGGGAAAAATGGCAACGGTGACTGTCAATGGTATTTGTTCAGAGATGAGAGCAAAGCAAGTGACTTATGTGTGAGAAGAGCTGCCGGTGCGAAGTAGTCAAGGAGCAGCTGTGGAACTAATGGAGTATTCAGAGGTCTTGTTCTACTTCGTTGGTCAAAGCCAACAAACACACACAGACATAGATATCTGGCAAACTTTGGGGATGGTTTGCTATTTACACACATAGAGACATACGACCTCAAAGTCATCCTAACACAAATGGTCTCCACCAACAGTGTCTCTGAAAGACAAGGAGGCCACTGTCCAAAGGGCCTCTTTGTAATAAAAGCAAGGCTGTTTTGAGGGAGGAGAAAATGCACCTTTTGTTACTTATTAGCCTACTGGAGGAAGGAAATGAAATTCATTTGTATGCGATCCCAAAAATCCAGATAGGTGCTGTTTTGAGGACAGTGAACTGATGAATGAGATGATCTAGAGCAGTGGTGGAGAACCTGTGGCATGCATGCCAGAGGGGGCACTCAAACCCCTCTCTATAGGCACACATGCCATCACCTCAGCACAGAGTTGGCCCTGCCCCTCTGCCCAGCAGCCCAATAGGAGTGCTTCCTCCTCCCCCCAACACAGAGTTTGCCCCGCCCCTCTGCCCAGCAGCCCAATGGGAGTGCTTCCTCCCTCCCTCCAGCACAGAGTTCGTCCTGCCCCTCTGCCCAACTGCATTGTTTAGACCAACATACTGCCCTGATCCCTTCGTGGTCTCCTCATTCCATTATCAGGTAGCTGTAACAAGATGGAGCAAGCACAGGATTTGGGGAATGGCTGGAGAGAGAATAATGCTCATACTACTATGCATTTTAAAGTGGGCTACCAACATGACTTTACATTTCTTGGGTTAATTTCAAATTGTTCACACCACCCTCTGTGCCCCTGATGCATCAGAACCAAAGCAGACCCACATAAAGTGGTCCCCTTCAGTGAAACAGAGGGACTGTGGTGGCTTAGTAGTTAAGAAGCTGAACTTGAAGATCGGCAGGTCAGCAGTTCAAGCCCCGAGTGCTCTATGACAGAGTGAGTTCCCGTCTCTTTCCCAGTGCTTGCCAACCTAGCAGTTCAAAAGCAAGAAATTGCAAGTAGATAACTAGGGAACACTTTGGTGGGAAGGTAAACATCATTCTGTGCTCTCCGGTGCTTAGTCATGCCTGCCACATGGCCACAGAAATGTCTGCAGACACAGACAGTGCTGGCTCTTTAGCTATAAACAGAGATGAGCACTGAACCCTAGAGTCAGATATAACTGGCTTTCGAGCAAGGACGACCTTTACCTTTACCCTCACTTAACCAATTAAAGTATTAGTTAGAAAAAGCTCGGAAATCTCAGTGGAAGGCAAAAGAAATGCAGCCCTAGAAACAAACATCAGCATTTGAAACTGCCATCGAACAATTTATTCTGCCAACGTGAAGAAACATGTGGCAGTTTTTAAACATTTTGTGAAATGCTTGCCAAATTTTTTTGCTTGCAATTGATATAGGGGTGCATGCATTTAATTAATTCTGCCATTAATCCTCAAATTCCAAGGACAATCCATATTTCAGGCCTCGAGCCTTCGGGTGCTGCCCTTATTTCCAGTCCCTCACCCATTCATTTTGCTAAAATCCCTTGATTAAATGCAGTTGCTGGAATTCCTTAAGTAGTTTCACATCATCATTCGGGCACTCATTGAAATGGGTTTCCACTAATAAGGATATAAGTTCAGTGGAGGTTAATGAACCATTAATTCACTCTTTTAACTAGCTCATTTATGTAACATATCGCCTTGTGTTTATTTTTACACAAACGAGCCAAACAACGTTTAATAGGTGAAACAATCAAAGATATAAATAAACATGGTTGATACAATCAAGCCTTAATCTTTCAGCCATCGACTCCAGAGGGTTTCCGTTGATTTCAGTGGCAGTATTCCAGCAGAAATGGTTGGAGGGTCCGGGATATATTTCCCCCCTCCTCTCCCCAGTAATGACTGGAACTCATCTTAATTACTGCAGCATCTATTGCTGGAGGAAGTGAAAGAAATCTCTGTTGGTAAGAGAAGGGAACAGAGAAGGAATGGAATATTTGTCTCTGGGGATGCTGGAAGAAAGAGAATGGTTTATAGAAGGTTGCTAGGAAAGGTCTAGGGAGGGCAAGCATTATAAATATTCCCTAATAGTTTGATTTAATTCCTGTTGCAACTCTGAAACAGCTCATTCACTTCTGAGGCTACAATGCTCGATCACTCTGCAGCTACACTGAACCTCCATGCAAAGAGGCACGGATCAGAATCACGGCTATGAGTTTTCCATGGGCCAGGTGCCATCACACAGCGTCACTGAGAAGTTGTCTGGATGCCTTCACCCTGCAGAAGCCCACCACTTTTGAGCTTTCCAAACAGCGGCGGGAAATATGTCACCTCTAACTTTGCCCTGATATAACTGTGGGCCGTTACAGGGATTTTGAATCATGGCCATTTTCATTTCTCACAAACCCCTGGAGTGACATGATCTTGGGGACACTGAGCAAGATTTAAACATGGCCGATCACAACTTAATGCTAATCAAGAATATGCTTACAACCACCACCAAATAAACCCTGCCAAAGTGCCTGTTAGCAGATAACTTAGTGGTCTACTAAGACCACTGTATTGATGGCTTATTCAAATATGGAATAGATCTTGGCTCCAGCATTGTTTCCCCTCACATTTATAGTTTCTCTGAATATAATTTGGATGTAACAATTAAGTCATAATTTAGAGCTACTGAAATAAACAACATTCACACTTGTTCACATTGGCCATCCTGGCACAGGTTGAATGGGCTTTTTCTTTGGTCTCTTGAGAATGGGGAGAGAAGCTAAACCAGGGGTGCCCAAACTACGGCCCGTGGGCCGGATCCTGCCTGTGGCACCTAATAACCCAGCCTCTCCCGCTACTCCCAGAATGCACAAAATGCACAAAATGCTGCCATAAATGCATTTATGACAGCCACAGGTGCACTTATGACAGTGTTTTGCACATGCATGGGTGCATTTTACTTCTACATGACCAGCTGCTCAACTACACAACCGGACCACAGCCTGAAAAGTTTGGGTACCCGTGAGCTAAACAATGCTTAGCTTGGTTCCCCTGTCTACACCCCCATGCTGCCACCAATCGGACTCCTGCAGCTATTTCCCAGCTGATCAGCCACTATGCTTTTGACAATCAGCTGAGAAAAGGCTGTTATGGCTGTACTGCTGCAGTCCAATCAGTAATGCATGACTTCCAGGATTGCCAGCTGATCAGTGGAAGTGCTGCCGCTGAACAGTTGGTGACCCTGGAAGGCATACATTACTGATGCATTTCCACCAATCAGCTGGCAATCCTAAAAGCCACATGCAGATTGGGCTTCTGCAGCTGATTGGTGGCAATACTCTATTTTACCCAATCCCCAGTGTACAGATATTCTAGAAAAAGGTTAAAATAGAGCAGACCATTTAGAAGAACCCCCAATGGAATTTCAGAATGGGGCAGGTTGGAGCTGATTGACTCAATTAATGTACACAACACATGTGCATGTGACCAGACCAATCCATCTCAACCAGTCCCAAAAGCACCTCAAAGAGTGGGCTATATATCCCTGTAGACACCCTTGAAGTCATCATATCTAAAACTGAATCCTACCCTTTAGATCGCCATGTCTTATCAGCCTTACCCAACATAGCTAATCGTGAGAATTTAAGGAACCTGAAGTTCAAAAAATATATTGAGAGGTACAGTTACCAGCCATGGAGAACAGATTGCAAGTGGGTTCCCTTTACTGCCATGGCAAAACCCATTTGTACGTCTTGGGCTGGGAAGAAGGACCTATTCTACAATCCATCCAGTCAAAGGCAGACAATGTGGTGATCTAAAAAGGTATTTAGCGACCTCTGCTCCCATCTTGTCCAGCTAACAAAGAGGCGTTGTTGCTATTTGGGGATATAGAAAGTTCTTCTGAAGCATTCTGAAAGACACTAGTGTAGCCTTGCAGCTTTGGAGGCACAGTGGTTAAACTGATGTACTGCGGCCAGAACACTAAGTTCGATTCTGACCAGGACTCAATATTGACTCGGCCTCTTCCATCCTTCCGAGGTTGGTTAAATGAGTACCCAGCATGTTGGGGGCAAAATGTGAATGAGCTTGTGAACCACCCAGAGTGCACTAAGTCTATATGAGTCTAATTGCTATTGCCATTTGCTATTGTACATTTAAAAGTTTGACAAGTGAGTGTGACAAACTGGGCATCAAAACAAATCTAGTGCTTAAATGCAATTTGTCAGATTTAAAAGTATAAACTTCTGTCTGGCCAGGTTATCCTGCTATGATAATAGAGTAGAACCTTTTGCCAGCGACTCAGGTGGCAGTTAACTAATCTGACAACCCTGAGGACTAACGGCCTTGGCGAAGTCCACAGGGAAGGGTGATGGTCTCCAAGTGGCTTAAGTCCCACTTGAATCCATCTTGATGGAGGGCAGCAGCTTCAACAATCCTGGCTTGGGGCTGAGGAGGATTTTGTGTACCAAAAGGGCTCAGGACTAGAAAGTAACTGATGGAGTTGGATCAGTGGTACGGGTGTCACGCTGCCACGTGGAAGGCAGATGAAAGGTCACTGCATTATATTCATAGGACATGGCTGGTTGCCATATTTGGAATCAGATATGGCAGTGGTTCCCAACAAGGGGTACACAGCCCACAGGTGGACTTCAATTCCCAGAAGCCTGTCAGTACATTGGCTGATCAGTGCTTTGGGGAAATGACTTGGGCTTCTGGGAATTGAAGTCCAAACACCAGCATTTGGTAAACATTGGGATATGGCACAAGAAGAAGAAGAAGGAGGAGGAGGAGGAGGAGGAGAAGAAAAAGAAGAAGAAGAAGAAAAAGAAGAATAATGGGATAATGAATCCAAATTTCTTGGGTGAAAATGACTTGAAGGTGGCTCAGTTTCTATCAACAAGATCACAGCACTAGGTGTTCCATAATTACTCAGCTTAAAGGTAATGTAAGCCTTTGGTCTGACCAAAGCAAATTACAGTTAAAAATTAATGATTAATAGGGTAAGATAAGAGGAATACCTCTTCCAGAACCTTTAGCATGACATTTTACAGGGAGCAGTGCTTTATTTTGATAAATCCCAACCCTATGAAACATACAAACAAGTAATAAGAATAAAGAAATGTGGAGATGTTTGTAAAGTAACAGGCCAATCTCTCCTGTCAGCAGGAGGAAATATGAAGATGCTTGGAGATCAGATCAGTGTGGAGACAACTCGTTTACTGTAAATGCTCAAATATTCAGCCACAAGTTTTGCTAGTGCAGATGAGAATGGTCATGAGTTTGAATATATTCCTGACCTCTAATAAAGAATAGGTTAAAAGCTGCTCGAAACCCAAATAAAGAAGTATAAGTGGAATTGTTATTGCTATTACACTTGTACAGAAGAGCAATTCAACATCCTACATCACCATTCTACAAATGGAGCAGCCCATTCATGAAGGTATGCAAGAGCAAAACCAAATTAAAAGATGGAGGAAGGAACTCACTGGACAAGGAACAACATGAAAGGAGGATACAGTTGAGGAACTCAACCTCCCCTACATCACATGGAGGACCCTGAATAGGCTGAAGGTTGGAGTCTCTAAATGCAAGACCAACAGGCTCAAGTGGGGGAGGCTGGTGGACAACAACACACAGTGTGAATGTGGAGAGATACAGAATCCGGCTCATTTACTGGTCTGCCGATTACTGCCAGAAACATGTACCATTGAGGACTTAAGTTTGGCCAATGACAAAGCCAAGAAAGTGGCTTCATTTTGGCATTCTGGGGTTTGATCAGGACACTAAAGAAGAAGAACTATAGAACTCTTTGGTGCTTTGTACCATCAGGTCGCTTCTGATGTGTGGTGTCTTGTCATTAATACCTCTGCAAACAAGATCTTGTGAAATGACAGCATCTTATGTTAAATTGTATTTTCCCTCTACTACCCCTACCACCACTTTACTAGCAATTGTCTCTTCCAGTAAATTCTGCTTAGGTCTTGTAAACTAACAGCTGTGACTTACATTTCTGAGAAAATCTGTGTCATGCTAAGCTATTCTGTTCCTCCTACTGCCCTTTCCACTTTCTCCAGCAATAATGTCTTTTTTAGAGAGTTCTGTGTTCTTATAGTTCGTTGTTGTTGGCCCCGACTCATATCCAAGAATTCATTTTTTCCCGAAGCAGGAAAAAATGCCATTGACGTGAATTTGTTTAAAGTGGATCCCAGCTTGCCATGAAGTGACCCACACACTATGATCACGGAGCCATCTCCTGCTGCACGTATGAAATGAGACATGCAGGATTTAACAACAGGACTGCAATGGACTGCCGCAGCCTTGAGGATATTATCAGATGCGCCTTCACAGCCAGTTCATCTGTCATGGCCTCTTCCACCTCCATGGCCATCGGGAATCAGAGTTCCTCCTCTGCTCATTTTGCCTTTGGGCCCAATATGATGGTTTCCAGCAGCGAGGTGATTTCTCCTCATCTTTCTTTTACATAGTATGGCTGGTTTTTGACTTTGGTCTCCAGTGACAATCTTTCTTACTCCCAGTTCCCCCATTTTCATTTCAAAAGAGGAGGGAACACCTTTGGGAAAGATGTTTGTAGAGCTTTTGGTGTGATATAACTTTTCGTCCTCAGTTTGCCAAACCCAAGGGAAAGGGGTTCGAAACTAGAAGATTTTAGCAGATAACAACAGACTGTGTGAATGTGGAGAGACACAGAATCCGGTTCATTTACTGGTCTGTCAATTACTGCCAGAAACATACTCCGATGAGAACTTGGGTTTGGCCAATGCCAAAGCAAAGAAAGTGACTTCATTTTGGCAGTCCAAAGTTTGATTTGATCATGAAAGAAGGATAATTCGAAAAGAGCTTTCAAACATCCATTCTGTGGAGTAGGCGTGGCAACGTTAGTTTTCCTGAGAGGTGAAAGGGTGTGCCTGTTTCACTGTTGTATGAATTGCACGTACATCTTTGATTAGTTAATTCCAAAACAGCCCTTAAAAATATTTTGGTGCAGAGAATGAAAGAACACCTTTAAAGAAAACCTCCACCCTCTTATCCCAGGGAGGGAGGGAGGGAGGGAGGGAGGGAGGGGAGGGAGGGAAGGGAAGAAAGAAAGAAAGAAAGAAAGAAAGAAAGAAAGAAAGAAAGAAAGAAAGAAAGAAAGAAAGAAAGAAAGAAAGAAAGAAAGAAAGAAAGAAAGAAAGAAAGAAAGAAAGAAAGAAAGAATAACTCCACTCATGGAACACCCAAATGAAGGTACTTTCATGTCCCCAAGAGCTGGGACAGAGATGGAAGCTCAATCTATCATGCAGTACCCGCTACCCGGGTCTCAAACTGCTGACTTGCCAGCCTTCTAGCTAACAAGACAAGTTTCTTAACCACTGAGGCACCACAGGCCCTGAAAGAAAGAAAGAAAAGAAAGAAAGAAAGAAAGAAAGAAAAGAAAAGAAAAGAAAGACGACCCAGGAGATTTCCAGTAACAAAGACTATTGATTACAAGACTTAATAGGAAACAAAGATATTTATAGCCTTATCTCAGTGCCTTCCCCCACCCCCTGAATACCATTTCCAATCTGATTCCCATGAGCATACTGAAACCAAGCTTTAGCCCACTTCCTTTTGTGGTATACTCCTTAACCACGTCAGTTTTGACTCTTTGAACTCTTGCTCATCCTTACCCTTCTTCTCTTGAGTATTTGTAAATATTTTCTTCCCCTTTGCCTTCTGTCCTTTTTTATTATTATTATCAGTCATGAGTGTACAAGTTCCAGCCCCCTCACTACCATGAAATGTGAAGGGGGAAATGATTGAAAAGGAAACCAAAGGTATCAGAAAACAGTTCTGTGAAAGCATCTCATTTCAAAGAAAGGGTTCAGTAAACAATGAAAACAAAGGAAAAAGCAAACCCCTTTTTCCCTAAGAAGGATTTCTATCTAATTTATCTGCTTGTGTTTACTGGGTTGTTCATTGTTTTATTGTTTGAATTTATTTATTGGAATTTATTGTGGTTTTGATATTTTGTGGTGTTTTACGATGCCATGTTAGCGGCCCTGAGTCACTCTGTGAGTAGGGCTGCATACAAGTGGGAATAAATAAATAAATAAATAAATATACATACATTATGAAACACTTAAGAATTAACCAATCTAACTGTATTTATTTTATTATCACCTCAAGCCTTCCAAGAAGGAGGGCACACACCAAGCTTCCCATCACTGCCGACCTATTTTATAAAGACAACCATCCTGTGACCTACCTTGGTTTCAGAAAACTGAAGGAGTTCTCATGATCATCAACCCTAAACCTAGCTAAAGGTAAAGGTCTCCCTTGCTCGAAAGCCAGTTGTATCTGACTCTAGAGTTCAGTGCTCATCTCTGTTTATAGCCAAAGAGCCAGCGCTGTCTGCGTCTGCAGACATTTGCGTGGACATGTGGCAGGCATGCCTAGGCACTAGAGTATGTGGAATGCTGTTTACCTTCCTAACAAAGTGGTTGCTATTTATCTACTTGCAATTTCTTGCTTTCGAACTGCTAGGTTGGCAGGAGCTGGGACAGAGACAGGAGCTCACTCCGTCGTGCAGCAACTCAGGTTTTGAACGGCTGAGCTGCCGACTTTCCAGTCATCAAGTTCAGCGTTTTAACCACTAAGTCCTGTACAGATGAAAAGGCTCAGAACAATTTGCAGGGGAAAAAAATAGAAATAAAAGTTTTCTGCTGAAAAATTGGGGGGTGGGCAAAGAATGATAATAATAGATGCAATTTTTTAAAAATCCCAAATTGCTTTCAGCTCTGTATTTCTACTCTTTTGTTGTTCAGTTGCACAGTCAATTCTGACCATTCCCGACCCTATGGACCATTGCCTTCCAGGCACTTCTGTCCTCCACCCACCCAGTTCTGTGCCCATTGAGTCTACAATACCATCTAGCCATCTCATCTTTGGCGGCCCTCTTCTTCTTTTGCCCTCCACCTTTCCCAGCATCAAGGCTTTCTCAAATGAATCCTCTCTTCTTATTTGATGTCCAAAGTACTTTAGCTTCATCTTTACTATTTGACCTTCTGAGGAGCAGTCAGGGTTGATTTCCCCCCCCCAAAGATTGACCTATTTGTTCTCCTTGCAGTCCAGGGGACTCTCAAAACTCTCCTCTCCACCCTCAGATTTTAACAGCTGCGCCTTCTGCGAAGAACATTGCTTCTGATAGACTGCCATAAATGGGCCAGAAGATTAATGGGCTGCTTTAAGGAAAAAGAATTATTTCAAATCTTCTGGCAGACAATGGTGTGGAGTAAACTGGGTTTTCAGGAGGAATCAGAAGAGCACTTGCAAATTCAACATGGGTGTCATTTTTTTCATCCTATGAAATGACGATCCTCTACTCAGCCAATGTTTTACACACACTCTCTCATTCACGAAGAGATAAAACATTATGCGGCACGCTTAGCTGCAGGGATAAGGCAAAATATTTTATAGTTCAAGAATTGAGGATCTGAAACAGGAATAAATGAAAGACAGAGACAAGGAAGACATCCCCAAGCAGACAATTCTAGTTAGTTTCAGCAGCTTAACAAGACCACCAGAATCTCATTCTATTAAAGAGTTGGATAATGGATAGGCTACAATGTTCGTTTAAACTTAGTGCTGTAACTTTTGGTGAGTTGATTCTGTAGTTTCTTTCACCTGACCTAGTGCGAGAAAGATTAGCTGACAAAAGGTGGCCATTGCCTGGGGTATGCCCGAATGTGGTTACAAAATACCACCATCTTTGATGAGAATCTTTTTGTGTAAGGTTAAGGTAAAAGTAAATGCCACCCTTTCTCAAAAGACAGCTGTATCCAACGCTAGAGTTCATCAGCAGATGTTTCTGTGGACATATGGCAGGCATGACTAGACACTGGAGTGCATGGAACACTGTAACATTTCCCACCAAAGTGATACCTGTTTATCCACCTGCAATGTCTTACTTTCAAACTGCTAGGTTGGCAGAAGCTGACCTGGTAATCTTCCAGTCATCATCTTCAGCATCTTAACTACCAAGCCTCCAAAGTCCCTTCTTTCATAGGTAAGATTGTGGTACTACAAGAAGGGTATCAACTTTTTCCTCCACTCCTTCCTTACCAGCCTCAGCCTGACCCTACACTTTCTTCCAACAACCCCTTTTTTCTGGGGAAATTCTGTGCCTATATTGGGTGTGCATAAAAATAATGTACAATTCAAGATTATATGCAGCATAGAGCAAGCCACCAAACACATTTCATAGAGAGAGGATGAGAAAGAGTACTTGGGAAAATATTTCTCCTGATCGTTTTTCTCCATAAGTTCCTCTGGCAACAGATTCTAAACATAGGTGCCAAATTATGGTAGCTCTAAGCATTCTATTATTCTTTGGCACACTAAAGAGCCAATGATTTAAGACCGTTTGAGATGTCCATTAGCTGTAGCAATGAATTCAGATACTAAGAAGGCAGGCCATAAATCCCCTTTCACACAAAGATTAACCACAGCTAATACCTCTGTTTGTCTAATATTAGCAGCTCCCTCTTTAACTAAAAACCACAGCAATCTCCACTTGCTAATACTATATGTTAGAAGAAATATTCTGGGGAGGTGGATGAAGCGACAATGAAATTATAATATTTTAAAATGAGAAAATTTTTTAAAAGTACAAGGTACAAGAAGAAAAGTTCAAAAGGTTTCTGTTGGAGGTTCCTCTTACGGGAAATAGGCGGACCCTTTGAAGCAGAGGTTCTCTACCCTTTCAAGTCAAGGGCCGGGTCACACTGGCCAGACTAGTTGTTTCCCTGCCATTCATGGCTGCCATAAATGAGTCCACATTTACAACTGTTGCAGACTCATTTACAGCTATCGTAAATGCATTTACGAAGGCTGCATACCACCAATCTAGTTCTGTGAGTCACTTTCTGCTCCTGAGTCCTTTTGACATGCAAAGTCCTCAACTGCCCCAGGCACGTTATGATAAAGCTGCTGTACACCATCAAGATGGATTTAAGTGCGCTTTAATCCATTTTGGGACCATCACCCTTCCCTGTGGACTTCAGCATCCAAGGCCATTAGTCCTCAGGGTTGTCAGGTTAGTTAACTGCCACCTGACACTCGGTGTTGAGTCGTTGGCAGTAGGGTCTACTCTATTACCATAGCAGGATAACCTGACCAGACTGGCATGTGGGTCAACAGAAATTAATTTCAATAAAATTTTAAGAAACTCTTGCACCATGGATATAAATTAATTATTCCCCTTAGGTCTTATTTGTTGCCTAAAATGAAATCCCATTCTTATTTAGGTGTTCTAGTTTGATAAAATCTGAACGTCAAGAGTGGGAAGGGGAAAGTTGGAACTAAAGCTGTTCATGGAAAACAACCATGGAACATGTTTTTGCAAACAAACTGTTTAAGGTTTTTTTTTTTTTTTTGGCACAAAACCGTCATTTACAACAATTCTGAAAGAGAAATGAGTAGAAGAAAAGTTGTGAAGGGACTTTTGTAAGACTGTCTCATTATTGATAGCAGCATGTATGTGGATAATTTTTAAAAAATGTTTTTTAACCAAGGGAAACATCAACTTAAGAAAGAAGGTAGACCAGAAGCTTGGGTTCCAAGGGAGTGGGGGTGAGAAACATGAAACCACCATATGGGTCCCCGGCTTGAATACACAACTAAGTCCTTTATAAACATCTGCTGCTCTTTTTCTTTTTTTCCCTGCTGCTGTGTTTGAGTGAACAGATATGTCCATCAACAGGATGTGAATATCAAGGTTGAGGTTTTGAAACGGCTTGGGTAGGTGTGAATAGGAAGCTGCTGCAGCTGCACAGTACCAGTGAGTCACTGAATTAAAAGAAAATACAACCAGCTCAGTCTGTCTTCTGTAATTCTAAGATATTTCTGTGTATCTGTTGATTGGGTCTAGTTATAACAGGGGTGACCAAACTTTTTTTGCCACGGGCCTGATCACACATGCGGGACAGCTGAGCAATCCTGACCATGCCCCTAGGAAGTGGAAGCGGGCACATTTACAGTTGTCGCAAATGTGCCCACACCTGCATTTATGAGAGGCACATGTGCATTTACACATGCACAGGTGCATTTTACAGCTAACATAAATGTGCCCACTTCCACTTCTGAGGGCAGTGACAAAGGGCAGGATGGAATGGCACTGTGGGCTGGGTTCGGCCCACATGCCATAGTTCAAGAACCCCTGGGTTACAAACAGCATATACGTTCCACGTAATGGCAGCTTCATGGACTACCAGTCTTGATTCCAAGCCCAATTCAAAGTGTTGTGTGGGACTTACAAAGCCTAATAAGGTATCTGGTGGATTAATAATAATTTCTGACAAGGAATTATTATTATTATCATCTGGTGGATTGTTTCTCTCAAGATTTGAGAGATATCTTGGTCCCACCATCCTTACACATTTTTGGTCTGTATTTTTACATTCTCATCTCTCACCATACTGCCAGTGACTCAATGCCAATTGTCAGGGGGCGCTTAAATAACCTGACAACCCAGAGGACTAATGGCCATGGGTGCCGAAGTACACAGGGAAGGGAGATAGTCCCCAAGTGGATTAAATACCACTTGAATCCATCTTGATGGGGGACAGCAGCTTCATCAATACTGGCCTGGAGCTGAGGAGGACTTTGTGTGCCAAAAGGGCTCAGGACCAGAAAACTGAATCAGTGGTATGGGTGTTATGCTGTGATGTGGAAGGCAGATGAAAGGCCATTGCATTATATTCTCAGGACAATCTTCATGGCTGATCACTATGATGATTGCCAATCTTTGGAATTGGATATGGCACCAAGAAGAAGAAGGAGAAGGAGAAAGAGAAGGAGAAGGAGAAATCTCTTGTAACAATTTGAGAGCCATCTCAAGTCCCACTGATAGGAGAAAGGCCACATAGAAGTGCAATCAACCAAGTAAACAAGGAAGCAACAAAGCTTTATAACATCCTCAAAGTCAAAACATTTCTAGTTGTCTTGGATACATAGGAGAAACCACTTTGCTCTACCAGTCATCTCTACAGCTAGGAAGTGTCAAGTACATTTTTCACAATTAGCAATTACACTTATATACGGTCCCATAGCGCTTAGTGCAATCTCTGGGTGATTCACAAGATAATTAGCACTTTGCCCCAAAATGCCTGGTACTCCTTTTACCAAGCTTGGAAGGATGGAGGGCTGAGTCAACCCTGACTCCCACCAGGATCAAACTCGCAAGGTCAGCAGTTTTGGCTGAAGTACAGTTTAACCACTGAGTCACCAGGGCTCTTCACAATGTGGGAAAAAAATTGCAGTGCATTATTGTTATATTATTTTCCTGCCAGAGATGGGGATAGTTGCTTAGGAAACATTCAATGTCATGTACCAAAATGGCTAGTTTTGCATGCTGTATTCCTTGCATTATGTGGGTAAAAGGTTTCTTCTGCAATTCTTCTTTAGACAGCAGTTTGCCATAGGTTGGCCCTGGTACCCAGGAATGACCATCAGAAGATGTCCTTAACGGCCAGGCAAGGACAAAAGGACAGCACTACTTCCATGGGAATGAACTTTTAACTGGTCCTTAAAATTTGCGGTACAAAGACTGCGAATTGCACTGAAAACTACATGGGCAGTAAAAAAAATAGTTTGGGTTGAAAGGATTTTTGTTGGAGAAACCCTGCTCAGGGCATGCCCAAATGAGGCTCCTTTCATGTCCCAAGATCCGTTGTGCAGCACGCGGGTATCGAACCCTGACCTTCCAGTCTCCAAACTCAGCGTCTTAACCACTAAGCCAATGTAGTGGGCTGTAACAACCAGGTACTGACTGATACCTTCTACCTTGAACAGAAACGACTTGGATGACAGAGGACAAGGAAATACCACAGGTCTTGATAAAGGGATGGAGTCTAATTCAGTAGAAGGCAGTTTCTGGTGGTAATTACTCCTTTCTGACTGTCGTTAAGTTGCTGTTGGATGCTAAGCACAGAGAATGATAAATGCCACATTCTCGTTAACACCATCTGTCCACAATACAGAGAAGGATATAAAGCACAGCTTGGAAACATTACTTACTGGACTACAAGTCACAGAGTTTACAGTATGCATGCTTACTGGTGGGTATTAAGAAGTTGTAGGGGGGGGGGGAATTCATTGTTCCAACAATGTTTTAGTTTTAGTTTTAGTAAAAAAAAAAAAAAAAAGAAAAGAAAAGAAAAAAGAACTACTTCAGTGAAGAAGCTTACCTTGTTAGCTGGAAGGCCGGCAAGTTGGCAGTTAGAGACCCGGGTACTGCATCACAGAATGAGTGCCCATCTCTATTGCAGCTCCAGCCAACCTAGCAGTTCAAAAGCAAGAAATTGCAAGTAGATAAACAGGGGCCACATTGGTGGGAGAAGATCTTGGGGACATGAAAGGAGCCTCATTCGGGCACCCCCTGAGCGGAGTTCCTTTAGCAACAAATCCTTTCAACCCAGAATAATTTCTGACACAAAATTATTATATCGTCCCAAAAGGTAATTGTTTCAATCAGAGCCTAGTAGTTGGATGAAGGCATCAATCAGGAGGTTTCCTGGTTTCAGTAATGTCTACTTCACACATTCGCCCACCACAGCATAAATCAAGGCCTATGTTGACAGCAATACTCTGCATGCGGCATTTTCTCAGAGACGCAAGTGGTTAACCAATGTAAAATCCCACAGGTGGGCTTCCGAAACAAGGTTTGTTTGCTCAAGAGAGTTTCACTGCTTTCAATGAAAGTATAAACTGAAACTAAAAGAAGGGAAACCCACCTAAGAAAACTGAAAGACTGGTTTATTCATTGTTAAAGTGGATAGTTGTAAAGGGAAGGATTACGACATCTCCTCTGAAGGTTATGATATACTTTCTAACATGGGATGCAGACCATTTAATGATTTCAATCTTTCAGGCTACAAGTCCCTCAGAAGTTTTATTATGGGCTCTGTTGACTGGACCTTTTCAAGCTGGGGGCTGGGTTATGCTCTCTCAGTCAGCTTTGAGGGCTGGATGGCCATTTTGCCCTGCCTTTGTGATGGGGTGGCCATTTTGTCCCAAAAGCTTCAAGGGGTGGCCATTTTGTTTCTTGAATGCCTTTGGAGGGTTGGGGGCCACATGAAATTTTGTATTTGTATGCTGCTCTATTCGCCAAAGTGACTCAGAGTGGCTAACAACATAGATCATAGAAATGTCACCAGGGGGCAGATCCGACCCAGAGGCCTTAGATTGGGAACTCCTGTCCTAGAAAATGACGTCCACAACATCTAATGTGTCAAAGATCCTCAACCCTTCTCTGTCCTTGCACCAGTTACAATAATATCTGAAGGGTATCTAAAGGACCTTATCTTTCCATATAATCCTTCTCAGATCTTCATGGGAAGCCTTTTTCTCAGTCCCACTGTTTCTGCAGGTATTTCTGCTGCCAACACAAGATATCACCTTCTTTATGTTTGTTCACAGGTTGCAGAAATCTGTCTCCAGAGACACCAAGTTGGCTCCCTCCTTCTTGTTCCTCCAGACACAAAAGAAGATCGCCCTTGCTCAAAAGCCAGTCATATCCAACTCTAGGGTTCAGTGCTTATTTCTGTTTATAGCCAAAAAGCCTGTGGACATGTGGCATGCCTCAACACCAGAGTACATGGAACACTGTTATTATCACACTGAAGTGGTCCCTATTTATCTACTTGCAATTTCTTGCTTTCAAACTACTCGGTTAGCAGGAGCTGGGACAGAGATGGGAGCTCACTCCACCATGCAGTACTCTGGGATCAAACCCTGACCTTCCAGTCAGCATATTCAGCATCTTAACCACTTGAGCCACCACAGTCCCCTGGCTACCTTAAGAGAGTCATAGTTACTCCCGCTGTTTAACCACACTCCTTTTGAATTTCTTCACTTTGACATTCAGACACGGAAAAAGACCATCTATTTAAAGACCGGTTTTAAATACTATTTGGGCAGTTTTTGATCTTGTGTGCTGGATCTTACTATTTTATGTGCTTTAAAATATGTTTTTAAAGTGTTTTAACACCGTTCCATGCACTTTGGTGTCTAGGCATACCTGTCACATGCCCAGGGAAATGTCTGCACACATAGACAGTGCTGGCTCTTCAGTTATAAACAGAGATGAGATGAGCATTGAACCCTAGAGTCGGATACGAGTGGGTTTCCACCAAGAGTGACTTTTACCTTTACCTAATAGTTTTAACTAATTGTCTTACACTGTTGTTTGTTTAATTTTTAAAACAAGTTATGTTTTATTGTGGCTTTGGTTGGTTTGTTACTTTTTAATAACATTAGAACTACATTGTGTACCATGTGACTCACTGGAAAAGGCCCACTGGAAAAGATCAGAGGCAAAGGGAGAAGGGGGCGGCAGAGGGTGAGATGGCAAGATGGCATTGTTGATGTAGATCTGGGCGCGCTACAGAGGATGGCAGATGACACAGGAGCCAGGCGTGGAGTGGTCCATGGGGTCACAAAGGGTAGGACTCAAGTGTGTGACTGAACAACAACATTATGTGCTTTGGTTCCCATGGATGGTATTTCCATTTCCAAAACAACTGTATGAATCTACATTGTTTGCAGTTGGAATTTGGCATATTTTATAATTGTCTAAAAAGCATGGCACTCCAAGAACATTTGTTTAGTCCATCACTGGAAAACCTTTGCAGCTTGGCACATATGGTCTTCTCTTTTACAATTAGGCATAGCAAACATCAGGCCGTGGTAACTTAGTGGTTAAGCTTAGTGACTGGGAGGTCGGCAAATCAATAGTTCGAGACCAGAACGCTGAGTGAGCTCCTGTCGTCTGTCCCAGCTCCTGCCAAACTAGCAGTTTGAAAGCAATAAACTGCAAGTAGATAAATAAGAACCACATGGGTGGGAAAGGGAACAGCATTCCGTGTGGTCTGGTGTCTAATTACGCCTGCCACATAACCACCAAAACGTCTGCAGATGGAGACAGAGTTGGCTCTTTGGCTGTAAAAGAACATCAGCACTGTTCCCCGGCTGGCTTTCAAACAAGGCAGCTCTTCCAAAAGGGGGCTCCGGTGGCTCAGTGGTTAAGAAGCTTGCCTTTTTAGTTTGAAGGCTGGCAAGTCAGCAGTTCGAGACGCGGGTACTGCATGACGGACTGAGTGCCTGTCTCTGTCCCAGCTCTTGGGGACATGAAAAGAGTCTCATTTGAGCATTCCCTGAGCTGAGTTTCTTCCACAAAAATCCTTTCAACCCAGAATAATTTCTGACACAGAATTATTATTATTACCACCAGGAAGTTTTCCTAAAATGAATACATTCCTAGAATTTTGGAGTCCAAAAATTCTAGAAGATTAATTAAAAGGTTCTACTCATGGAGGACTGATCACTCAGCCAAAATTAAAAAGGGAGAAACAACATACCATAAATATTTGACTATAAGTCGTCCCGAATACAAGTCAAGATACCTAATTTGGACCTCTAAAACTAGGAAAATAGGTTGACCCGAATATAAGTCGGGGGGGTGGAAAATGCAGCAGCTGCTATTAAGTTTCAATAATTAAAATATATGAAAATACAGTGAAATTAATTAATTTAGACATTTGTGTGGGTATGTTTTTGAGTGTTTACGTTGACCCGAGTATAAGTTGAGTCCCATTTCTGGCCCTCATTTTGGGGGCTAAAAACCTGACTTGTACTCGAGTATATATGGCACCTTTCCAAACAGGCTGAGGCGGGCTCTCGGTAAAACTTCCCTCTTTATACACACGTGTGGGTAATGGCTTTGGTTTTTATGATGTTGTAAACCGCCCTAGGTCGCCCTGGCGAGGAGGGCGTTATATACATTCAAATAAATAAATAAATAAATGTTTGTCAGAGATCTGGTAGACATCTGAATAACAGCAGTATAAGATATGGTTCTGCATTTCTAAACTCATGCTTATAGGCTACATTCAAGATGTGGTGACAGCCAGTTTTGTGTGGGCAAGATTTTATGGCTTATACATAAACTATAAAATGCAATTGAAGTGGGCATATAAACTCCCACTGGAGAATGATGAAAATTCAAGAAAAAGAATATGGAAGGTCAGAGAGTTTTGCCTCAGAAGGCTATAATAAGGAAAAGTTTTAAGATTTATTAAGTCTGAATGTCTACTTATCTATAACAATTAGCACAGCATTGTTAATATTCACAGCTTCCTGTTACTAGAGGAATAAAATACTTTAATCTGTTATATAGACAAATCGAACTCCGTCTCTTTTCTATAAAAAAAAAGATAGGGGCGAAAGGCAGCCACTATAATTTCCCAATATTAAATTATTTCAGATGGTTCATTAATATTGTCTTTTCAATCCCCTTAAGTGTGAGTCCTTGTTAAGTGCTCTGTCTTCAGGGTTATTTGAAATTGTGTTTTCCCTTATCAGTTGCTCTTGTCTTCATTGACACGCTTCAGGCAAGTTCTCAGAGACAGCACACCAAAGCTATACCAGTGGTACGATCATTAAATCTGTTCCTAACTATTATAGTTGAACTATCCTAAGAACAGGGTACTGTATATACTTGACTATAAGTCGTCCCGAATATAAGTCGAAGTACCTAATTTGGACCTCCAAAACGTGGAAAATAGATTGATCCAAGTATAAATAGCAGCTGCTAATGACTTTCAATAATTAAAATACATGAAAATACAATAAAATTAATTAATTTAGACATTTGTGTGGGTATGTTTTTGAGTGTTTACACTGACCCGAGTATAAGTCGAGTCCCATTTTTGGACCTCATTTTGGGGGCTAAAAAACCCGACTTATACTTGAGTATATAGGGTATATATTTTTCCAGGGCTTTTAGTCTGCAAAAGACCTAACTGCTACAATAGCAATTACACTTATATACCGCCCCATCGATTGCGGTGGCTTAGTGGTTAAGACACTGAACTTGATGACTGGAAGGTCAACAGGTTAGCACTTCAAGACTCAAGTGCTGCACAAGGAAGCTCCTGTTGTCTGTCCCAGTTCCTGCCAACCTAGCAGTTTGAAAGCAAGAAATTGAAAGTAGATAAATAGGGTGGGAAGGTAAACAGTGTCCTGTTTACTCCGTTGACTATTCATGCCTGCCACATGTCCACAGAAATGTTTGCAGATGCAAACAGTGCTGGCTCTTGGGCTATAAACAGAGATGAGCACTGGACCCCACTGGTTTTCGAGAAAGGGTGACCTTTACTTTTATTTTACCATCCCATAGCGTTTAGTGCATGCTCCGAGTGGTTCACAAGTTAATTAACATTTTGCCCCCAACATGCTGGGTACTCATTTTTACCAACCTTAAAAGGATGGAAGGCTGAGTCCTGGTCAGGATCGAACTCACAATGTCCTGGCTGCAGTACAGCAGTTTAACAATGTGCTACCAGGGCTCTTCCAAGATTACTTATCAGTGCTTGAAGGTAATTAGTATAGGAGGACCATCCTCAGTAGGCAGCTGTCAAAAGCCTAGAGGTTGAACCTGACAGAAGCTAAAGATCCAGGTTAGATACCTGAAACCAGGAAGCAACCTAACTCATGGATAGAACAAATGAGCACAAGAAGATACTTGGGGGAAATCGGTGCATTCTCTTTGGACTTACAGTCAAACCTCGGACAACGTTATGACTTGGTTCCACAAGTCATGACGTTATCCGATTTTTAGCGTTGTCCGATGCATGCAACGCTTAAAAAAAAAGGCCTGACTTCAGGGGCAAACCTTGCGGTTTGTCCCTGAAGTCATTGCTGTGCTTGGGGGGTGGATTTGGCTACCCAATCCATCCCCCAAGCGCTGCAATTTTGCTGTGCTTGGGGGCTGGACTGGGTAGCCAAATCTACCCCCCAAGTACAGCGATCCTTGGCAATGCAAAAGGGATGGGGAGAAAGGTGCTCTCTCCGTGCGCTCGTGCGTGGGAAGTTAGCCTTCTGTTACTGCCGACTAAGGTATTCCCTTTCCTGAGGGAATCCTGGAATCAAATTCTCTAAGACAAATCTCCAAAGAGCTTGCTCAGCACTCCAAATGACCTCCGCTTGTTATTTCAGTCCAGGCCCTGTGCTTTTGCCAGCAAATCCTGCATCCTTGATGTAACAACACAATGGTGGTCACCTCGCCAGATGACATGGAGTCCCCAAAAGGTGAATCTATATACTGTGCCTGATTGAGAGGGCAAGCATTTCTCTGCAACTTTTATGAATTTAATAGATGCTGAATGTGATGCATTGCCACAGAGAGGACAAAAGGACGGTGACACATCACTCTGCGGAGAACATTTGCATATAGAGGCACATTTTGTCATTCTGAGTCGGCATGTTATGGCTTAATTTAGTAAACTAAATTGGAAAGGAAAAATGCAGCCCCTTGAGATGGCTGCTCACTCTATCCTGCCCGGATACGTTGTTCTTATCGCTAATGAAGCTGTCTTCCAAATTATGGTGGCGAGGGGAAAAAATGACATTCACAAATGGCACTGGGGGAAATTCGTCCTGATGAACAGTTTTTAACTATCGTCCTCATCAGTCAAGGCAAACTGAACTATTTGTAAATCCTAAAAGCAGGCATCACTCTCTGACTATGTTCATTTGACTCTCTAGGCTAGAACCAACATCCTGAATTATCTTCTCTGGCACAGATGTTCTCACAAAGACGTAAGATCTACTGTATATACTTGAGTATAAGCCAAGTTTTTTAGCTCCCAAAATGAGCCCACAAAAGGGGACACGGCTTATACTCAGGTCAGTGACCACAAAGGTCCCCAAGACCACACTGGATTGAGACACACCAACAATTTAATTAATTTTACCATATTTTCATGTATTTTGATTATTGAAACTCACTAGCAGCTGCTTCATTTCCCACCCTTGGCTTATACTCGGGTCAATCTATTTTCCTGGGTTTTCAGGTAAAAATTAGGTACCTCTGCTTATATTCAGGTTGGCTTATACTCGAGTATATATGGTACTGGCATGTTACAGTGGAACCTCGGTTAACATAATTCATGCATGCTCCAGAACGTTTCTTACAGTGAAAATTACTTTAACTGAATTTCCCATAGGAATGTGTTGAATGCAATTTCCCATAGGAATGCAATGAAAATCAAAATACAGTAATACCCCGGATAACGTTATGACTTGGTTCCACAAGTCATGACGTTATCCGATTTTTAGCGTTGTCCGATGTATGCATCGAACAACGCTTAAAAAAAAAAGCCCTGACTTCAGGGGCAAACCGCTTTAAAGGCAGTTGGGATTAACTTGGTTCCAAACCCTTCAGATAGATAATTGGAATAAAAAGAGAATACACGAAAGTAGTTTAGAGAGAGAGTATATAGAATTTGAAGGAATTCTAGTTCAGGTTAGAGAAAACAAGATGGGAATCAAAGGGGTGGTTAGTAAATTGTACAAAATGTTAAACAAAGTAAACAAAATACAAGAAATTCTTAGAAATATGTGGGAGCAGGAATTAAACACAACAATTGGAGAGAACAAATGGCAAGACATTTGGCAAAGAAGGATAATGAAAAACATGTCGGTTCGAGTTAAAGAACACAATTACAAGCTAATATGGCGCTGGTACCTGACTCCGGTCAAGCTACATCAAATGGATAATAAAACAAGTAAAATATGCTGGAGGTGTAAACAGGAAATCGGGACATATATACACATGTGGCGTGAATGTGTTACACTGAAAGAATTTTGGGAAGGAATAGAAAAAGAGGCTAGTCATATATTTGAGCAGAAGCTTGAACTGGACTCAGAACCAGCACTTTTGACAATTTCAGATAAAATTAATTTGAAGGGGGAGGATAGAGAATTATTGCTAATAATGTTGTCAGTAGCCAGGCAGTGCATTGCAAAAAAATGGAAAAGTGGTTTGAAAGTTAAAGTAGAAGATTGGTACAAAGAGATCTGGCAATTAGCGCTGAATGATAAATTGACTTGGGAGTTGAACATAAGGAAAGGTATCGTTCGGGAAAATAGATTTTGGGGGATTTGGAAAAGATTTGTAACTTATGTTATGGAAGGTAAAGGAGGAGTTAAACCTGCACCGGAGCAAGACTACTTCTGGAAATAAAAAATCAAAGCTATTCCTGGACGCAATATATATAGCACAGGGTGTTTTATGTTGTAGAGTGTAGTATTGTTCTTTTTATTTATGTTAATCAAGAATGTACTAAGAATGTAACAAACGAAATGTGATTTAAGATTTAAGACTTTTATACTGTGCTGTAATTATGTTACAGTCTGATGATGTGAATGTTATTTGTTAAAGGCAGGCAGGGAAAGAAAGAGACCTCTCTGCCTTTAAAGCCACCCCCCACCTCTGTGACTGCAGTAGGATCGGGGAAAGCCGACTCTACTGCAGTCTTCCCTCCCTGCTTACCTTCTGCTCCGAGCCAGGCTTGATTGCTCGAGGCTTGTTTTTTAAACTACAGGGAAGGGGGAAAGAGAGAAATGTGATTGGTTCTATTATTATTATTATTATTATTATTATTATTATTATTATTATTATTATTATTATTATTATTATTATTATTATTATTATTATTATTATTATTATTATTTATTACACTTGATACCCCGCCCCAATCGGGAGAACCCGACTCTGAACGGCTTACAAAACACTAAAAATAAAAGTAAAAGCATAAGAAACAGTTTACTCCAATAAAACATCAGTTAAAAGGTCATCAAAATATTACCACAAAAATTAAAAACAGTACACAGTCCCACTTCCAGACCCAGGTTGGCAGTCCTTTAAATAAGCCACCTGGTAAGGGAACTCGTATTCCCAGGTCCCCAAACCTGTCCAGCCAGCCAGGTTTTCAAACCCTTCCGGAAGGGCAGGAGCTCTGTCTGAAGGCGCAGTTCAGTGGGCAGGAGGTTCCAGAGGGCCGGGGCGGACACGGAGAAGGCTCTTCTCCTGGTACAGGCGAGATGCGCCATTCTCGCCGAAGGAACAACGAGGGAGCCTCTCCGATCCGCCCTGGTGGGACGGGCAGATGTTCTTGGGGTGACGCGGTCTCTTAGGTATCCTGGCCCACTACCATATAGGGCTTTAAAGGTAATAACCAGCACCTTGAATTGCACCCGGAGACATACTGGCAGCCAATGCAGCTCCCGGAGCAGCGGTGAGGCATGAGCATAACGCCCACACCCCACCACTACCCGGGCTGCTGCATTTTGAACCAGCTGGAGTCTCCGGATGGTCATCAGGGGCAGCCCCATGTAGAGCGCATTGCAGTAATCAAGTCTGGAGGTGACCAACGCATGTGTGACCATAAGCAGAGCATCCCGGTCCAGGAGTGGGCGTAACTGGCGTATTACACGAAGTTGTGCAAAAGCCCTCCTGGCCACGGCTGCCACCTGCTCTTCGAACAGTAGCCGTGAGTCCAGGAGGACCCCCAGATTACGCACCGGGTCTGTTTGGGGCAGGGCTGCCCCATCCAGAACCAAAGGTGGAAGCTCCTTTGTTAACACAGGACCCCTTACCCACAGCCACTCAGTCTTGCCGGGATTCAGCTGTAGCCCGTTGTCCCCCCATCCAGACCTTAACAGCCTTCAGACACCTGGAAAGGACTTCCACCGCACCGCTTGGGTCCCCACGGGCGGAGATGTATAGCTGGGTATCATCTGCATATTGATGATACCTTACCCCATGGGAACGGATGATCTCACCCAGTGGCTTCATATAGATGTTAAACAGGAGAGGAGAAAGTACCGAACCCTGAGGCACCCCGTATTGCAGGGGCCTAGGGCTGGACTTCTCCTTCTCCAGGCATACCGACTGGTTCCTGCCCCTCAGGAATGAGGCAAACCAGGACAACACTGTGTCCTGGATCCCCAGACCCTGGAGCCTACCCAGAAGGATGCCATGATCGACAGTATCAAAAGCCGCTGAGAGATCGAGAAGAGCAAGGACAGACGGTTCCCCTCCATCCCGCTCTCTCCAGAGATCATCCACCAAAGCAACTAGTGCAGTTTCGGTACCATATCCGGGCCTGAATCCTGACTGAAATGGGTCCAGATAATCCGCTTCATCCAGGACCTCCTGCAACTGCTGCGCCACAGCCTTTTCCAAAACCTTACCTAAAAAAGGTAGGTTGGACACTGGACGGTAGTTGGAAATTATCGTGGGGTCGAGGGACGGCTTTTTCAGGAGGGGGAGCACCAAAGCGTGTTTAAAAGGTGCAGGAAAATGCCCCTCCTTTAAAGAAGAATTGATGATCGCCTCGACCCAGCCACCTGCCACAGACCTGGAAGCTTTTATTAACCAGGCAGGGCATGAGTCCAGTGCACAGGTCGTGGCACGAACAGATGCAAGAAGCCTGTCCACTTCCTCAGGGCCAACAGGATCGAACCAATCCCAGGTAACATGGCTAGACTGTGCTATGGTCAGCCCCAGCTCAGTACGTTCCACGCCGGGATTCAGGCTCGAGCGGATCTGAGCGATTTTCTCCGTCAGATAATCAGCAAAATCCTCAGCTGATCCCTGCCACCCAGGGCCCGGCCCCCCTCTACCGAGGAGGGACCTGGTCACCCGGAACAAGGTCGCTGAGCGGTTATCTGCGGAGGCAATAAGGGTGGTGAAGTATTGGCGCTTCACCACCCTCATCGCCACTAGGTAGTCTTTAATAGCAGCTCTGACCAGTGTTCGGTCAGACTCGCTCCGAGTCTTCACCCAGCGGCGCTCTCGGCGTCTCTTAGCCTGCTTAAGCTCCCTTAGCTCCTCAGAAAACCAAGGGGCAGATCGATCCCCACTGACTCGGAGAGGCCGTAGTGGCGCGATTACATCCAAGGCTGCCGTCGCTTTCTTGTCCCAAGCGTCGACGAGGGCCTCAGATGAATCGCTTTGCAGGTCAAGAGGACATTCCCCCAGTTCCCTCTGGAATCCCTCTGGATCCATTAGTCGCCGGGGGCGGGCCCATTTAATCGGCCCCGCCTCCCTGCGGTGGAGACCAGCCCCTTGGAAGTCTAGAGTCACCAGATAGTGGTCTGACCATGGCACTGGCGTGATAACTAATTTTTGTAAATTCAGATCACTCTGCCACAGCTCTGATAAAAAGATTAAGTCTGGGGTGTAGCCACTGCTCCTGGTAGGACCCTGAATTACCTGAGTCAGGCCCACGGTTGCCATGGAAGCCATGAACTCCCAAGCCACCCAACGACGGCAAATTGAAGTCCCCCAGGACCATCAGCCTGGGAGTCTCCAACGCCAACATGGAGACCGCCTCGAGGAGCTCAGGCAGGGAATCTGCTACTCTGCAGGGAGGCAGGTACATGAGCAGGATTCCCAACTGACCCTTAGGGCCCACACGCAAGAGCAAGGCCTCACAGCCCGGAATTTGTGGAGCCGTGGCCCTGGTGACTCCCAATGACTCCCTAGCTATCATGGCGACTCCACCGCCCCTTCCCCTCTCCCTAGGCTGGTGCCAAATACCAAACCCGGCTGGGCATAGTTCAGATAGAGGAACCCCATCCTCCGGCGCCAGCCAGGTTTCGGTGATGCATGCCAGATCAGCCCGCTCCCCTGAAATGGTATCTGCAAGCAGGGGGGCCTTGTTGCAGACTGATCTGGCATTCACCAGCAGCAGCCTAAGGGAGGGGTCACTCTTGACCATCTGCGCAGGGCCCAGAGGTGTAGCCGGGGGGCCAGAACACGGGACAGCCACCAAACGTCTGGCCCGCGTTCTCCGAGTGCGGCCCGCCCCTCGGCTCCCGTCGTAGCGCCCCATGCCCATTACCACACCAATTTGGGTCCCATGGGAACCTCCAGCCCCAACAGACAGAGTCCCATCCCCACCCTCTGGCTCTCTAGAGAACCAATCTCCTCTCTCTCTTTTCCCCTCCCTGTAGTTTCAATGCAGGAAGGGAACGAAAAAAAACAGAGGCTTTTTGCCCCTTTCCAAGCCTCTCTCTCCCTGTAGAGGAAAAAAGACAGAGGTTTGTGGGTTTTTTTGTCAAGCTCAGCATATTAACCACTAAGCAACTGCAGCCATTTTTATGCAGATAATAATAATTTTGTGTCAGAAATTATTCTGGATCAAAAGGATTTTTGTAGAAGAAACTCCCCTCAGGGAATGAGGCTCCTTTCATATTTCCAACAGCTGGGACATAGAAGGGCGCTCAATCGAACATGTAGTACCCGGGTCTTGAACTGCCAACTTGCCAGCCTTCCAGGTAACAAGATGAACTTCTTAACCACTGAGCCACCACAGCCCTCTATGCAGATGACCTTTTATCAAATGGCACCACGGGTAAGCAAAGTGCATCTTATCAGTGGCCTTTTGGATTGCAGCTTCCATGAGTCCTGGCTAACACAGCCAATGACGAAGTATTCTGGAAGTGATGCTCCAGCAAACAGAATTAATAATGGCATGCCGTCAAGTAAATTTGGATTTATAGCAACTCTTTCCAAGGTTTTGTAGGTGGAGAGTACTCAAAAGTGGTTTGCCATTTGCTTTTCCTGGTGGAATGTGCAGCTTACCCATGATAACACAAACATACTAGGGAATGAAACTCCCAACCTTTGGATCTGCAGGAAGAAGCCTAAAGCACTGGTCAAGGCATCTTCTTTAGACACTTTGTGACTCTAAAATGACAGCAAAAATCCCATGCCTAATGATTCCTTCTAAACCAGGGATTCTCAGCACCATTTCATGTGCCCCCCCCCCACACACACACCGGATCCACCACACCAGGAAGTGCCATGTGGTGGAGGAAGGACAAAATGGCTGTCCGGCCCCCGAAGCTGTCTGAGGGAGCATGACTCGGCCCCCCGGCTTAAAAAGGTTGAGAACAACTTTCCTAATATTTATAGCACTTGAGCAGAGAAGGTTGTTGCTGTAGAGGACAAAAAATAAATTAATACAAAGGTGAAATTTTGCATGTGAATGATTCTTTGGGGATGTTTCCTCTATACTCTTCCTGGCTTTCAGGATGATGTCCATGAAGAAGGAAAAAAGCATGGTATATTTATGGACACAACCTTCAAATGTAGAAAGTTCCACAAAAACCATCATCTCCTTTTCTAATTAATAAAAGGAAATCTGTTCTAGCAAGTTTCATTCACTGTTGACAATAGCTTAGTTCTCATTAGCAGAGAATAATCCCATTTTAAGTGTAACAGGACATATAAATAATCTAACACAGCATCCTTCATGTACATATAATTATGAATAATTATGAATATGAATGACTGATTGACACAGATGCCAAGTGTTTCTAAATTGGTTTAAATGGAAGAAAGGGGGTGGGAGGGAGGGAGATGAAGGCTTCTTTGCTCATAAAATGGTGTTCCCTTCAATAGGTTTTGAATCATGTAGTCCAAATATTGATAATAATTAATGGAATGTTTACAATCTCTAAGAGACTGAAGGAAAGCATTTGACAAATCAATAAGACATCTAACAGCCATAATGAAAGGAAGGTGCAAAATGCTAAGAAGGAGACAAAAGTCGTTGGGACGTTGTACATTGCTTCTCTAATAGCGAACACAGTTGGTGGATATGACATCAGGACTGTAGCCAAAACAGGACTACTGAAAGTTAGAATTGTTTGATATTTTTATTTGCTGGATGAATGAAGTCTGGCCAGGCTATACTGTAATAGATTAGACCATACAGCCAGTGACTCAACGTTAAGCGTCGGGTGGCGGTTAACTAACCTGACAACCCTGAAGACTAGCAGCTTTGGCATAGTCCACAGGGAAGAGTGATGGTCCCCAAGAGGATTAAATCCTACTTGAGTCCATCTTGATGGAGGGCACCAACTTCATCCATCCTGGCCTGGGGCAGAGGAGGACTTTGTGTGCCAAAAGGGCTCAGCACCAGAAAGTTACTCACAAAACTGGATCAGTGGTATTGGGATGCAGAAGGCAGATTAAAGGCCCCGGCATTACATTCTCAGGATAGTCTTCATGGCTGATTACCATGATGATTGCCAATATTCGGAATCGGATACGGCATAAGAAGAAGAATGAATGACTGCTGCAGCTTATTGCTGAGTTACAAGCTTCTGAAAAAGATACATGGAATAATAGAATAACTGAGTTGGAAGGGGCCTTTTAGGACATTGAATGCAACTTCCTGCTCAGTGCAAGAATCCAAATCAACTGAGTTTTTCTAGATGGTGGTCAGGTTTTCTCTTGAATGCCTTCAACATTGGAGCATTCACCACTTCCAGAGGCAATTGGTTCCATTGTTGTACTGAATCTGGACACTTTCCGTTCAGTACCTGAAAAGTTCATATTGAGAGAGCAAGAACCGAAAGCTTTTACTAAAACTATACACTGGTGATATTTCCAATGTCCTGGATAACAACAAAGCCATAACCATTGTGAGCAGAGCACCCTAGAGAGGTGATCTGCCCTAACCTGACACTCAAGGAATTGAAGAGAGCAACTGCTCTACATGACTCAGGAGGCATGGACGAGAGAGGTGTCATATTTCACCCATAAGAAGGTGACATGAAATTATTATAACTGCAAAATGTAACATGTGAAGCTTTATTTGCAGTTTGTATAACTTCAATTGTGATATGGAGTTTTAAAAGGCCTGTATAGCAAGTTAAAGTATTCTATATTTCATGTCGTTCCTCTTGTTATGGCCAAGGTATTGAAGCTTCCTTTGCCTAATGGTCTTAAACAGTTCTCGTTCTTTATCCATCTGGCACAACACTCCCACATTCATCACATGGTCAACCCATGTGTCTGCAGATCCACATTTCAAAAGCATCGATTCTCTTTTCAGATGCTTTAGTCAACGTCCAAGCTTTGACTCCATGTGGCCAAGACTGGGAATTGTTTTATATTGGTTTTAACTTGTGTACACTGCCCAGAGTCCATTGGATAGGGCGGTATATAAATCTATTAAATTAAATTAAATTAAATGCATAACATCTCAATATACGGATTTTTGTAGTGAGATTTAGATCTCTACTCCATAACAAATGTCAGATTTTTATGAAGGTGGATCTTGCTTTTTTTAAATTCATCTTTTAATCTCTACCTCAAGATCCCACTTTTCATTTTAAATACTCCCCAAATAAACAATTTTATCTACTCTTTCAATTTCTTGTGTTCCTGCCAGTATCTTGCTGTGAGCTGGTGCTCGGCTTATAACAAGATATTTGCACAGTCCTTAAAGAGTTCAATTCCACACGGCCATTCCTTTCCCCTCCCGTTTTTTTCTTTAAATAAAAAGTAAAATTTTCTCATCTAGAAAGAAAACTGTCACATTGTGTTTGCAGGTTTGTAAGAAAGCCAGTTTCCCCCCCTTCTCCATTTAATGTAAACATTCATTAAACTAATTTGAAGTTGTCATTACTCTCCTCCCCTGCTGGTTTATATCAGATTATTCCTAAGTGCTCAGCAAAGAGCCCCATAAACACACAGTCTATTTCCCTGCTGGGTATAATCACACAGTTTGCACTGTGATTTATGTGGTGTAGAGCGGGTGAGTGTCCTAAACTTTGAAAAACATCCATTCATCCTCCTTCTTCCAACCAAATCTGCCTTTAACTCTCCTCATCTGTTCAGATACATTGTTTGGCCTTCTATCCTCCTGCTCAGAAGACAGATAAATGCTTAATTTAATCGGAGCGAGGACTTCAACTAACCCAAATGCCTGGTCCTCAAAAAAGACAACTTTTGACAGAGGCAAAGATGCACCACAGCATCATCCAGATGATGATGATGATGATGATGATGTTCTTGTTGTTGCTCTTGTTCTTCTTCTTCTTCTTCTTCAAGTGTCATATCCATTCCAGATATTGGCTATCTTCCTGTTCTTCACTTAATTATTCACTTAGATGTTATTGGTCTACAATTTATGTTGGGATGAGTTAGAGAGGCTGACATGGAGGGATGATAGGTGTTCTAGAGCATAGGTCAGTGATGGTGAACCTTTTAGAGACCGAGTGCCCAAGGAGAAGGTGGTGGCAGATGGCACTGCACATGCCCATGCACCTATGTGACACTGTGGCATGCCTCTGGCAACATCATGTCAGTGCATGTGCACGAGCTTGAGGCATGCTGGTGACGTCATGTGGGTATGTGTGCATGCCTCCCTGCATGTCACTTCCTTTGCCTCCTAGGAGGGGTGGGTGGAGGTTGCCTCACCTTGTCCCCACTGCCACCACCTCCAGGGTGGGATTTCAGCCTTCCCTCTTGCCTCCCCATTGGCAGAGGAAGAGGGATGTGTGGGCAAGAGCATTGTCATTGGCGTCAGTGACACAGTGCAGTATGGGGCTTTCCTGTGATGTTGTGTGTGCCCACACAAAAGGCTTTGCATGTCACCTCTGGCAGGCATGCCATAGGTTTGCCTACACTGGCATAGGTCCTCAAACCTGGCTCTCCAGATGTTCTTGAACTTCAATTCCTAGAAGCCCTGATTGGCAGGTGTAAATGGAGATGAGCCCCTAGAATCAGACATGACTGGCTTTTGAGCAAGAAAGATCCTTACCTTTACTACTTGAAGTAAAGTAAAGAGAAAAGTAGAATTGTAAATTCTCTTTACTCCCTTCCAGCAAAATGAATTCCTGGGCTAAGAATTCCTTAATCCTATCCATTTTGCATCTGATTATAGCTGGTAACTCCCAGAATTGTAATAATAATTAAAACTAAATATTACTTCACAACTAGTTGTATCTGACTCTAGAGTTCAGTGCTCATCTCCATTTATAGCCAAACAGCCAGCATTGTCTGGGTCTGTAGACATTTCCCTGTTCATGTGGCATGCATGACTAGACACCGGAGTGCATGGAATGGTGTTGTCTTCCTACCAAAGTGGTCCCTATTTATCAAATTGCAATTTCTTGCTTTCGAATTGCTGGGATGGCAGGAACTGGGACAGGCAGCAGGAGCTCATTCCATCATGCGACACTCGGGTCTTGAACTGCTGACTTGCTGACCTTCCAGTTGTTAAGTAGTACAGTGTCTTAACCACTAAGCCACCGCAGTCCCTGGTCACAACCCTTAAAAAGAGAGCTTTTTTAAATTTTAAAGAAGCATTTTGTATGTATGGGGGGCGGGAAGCACTTAGAGTCTCTTATAGCCTTTCATTGACAGAACTTCTTGGAAGTATGTCATCTATTAAAACTTTGAAGATATTCAGCTGTAAAAGGTGACAGACCACAACTATTTCCTAATCTGAACTGCATCTCCCATCACTTTTATGCAGGGATCAGGCTCTTGCCAAAAAAAGCCCTGCGTGGAAACAGACTGGACAAAAGCAAGATAATCTTGTTTTGGTGTAAACACAGCAGGTTCCATTAATAAAAGACACAGCTAGTATTACTGACCTCTGCTGCGCTGACAAGCAAAGGAGACTTCAAAAAGATGAATTTCTCCCACAGATGTAACACAGCATAGGCTAACCTGGTGAGGATGGATGGAGAACATATGCGTACAATGTATGCCAGCTGCTGAGATGGTGATAAGAAAATTCTTCAGCATTCTCTTGCTAAATTCAGAGATACATTCGGTTATGTTTTGAAGTGACCAGGCTGCAGCTCATCTTCCAGCATGTCCTGAGGGAGCTCATCTGACTATGAAGAACATTTATATGAAACAGCATCTTGTTCACAATACTAGACGTGATTCTATCTGTTCGCAGCCCTACCACCAGGCAGTGTGAGGCAACTGATTCAGACAGGAGACATTGAAGAGAATCGGTAACACTCCACCAGTAGCATAGCATTGGGGGGACACACCCCGGGTGGCACTTTTTGGGCGTATGGGTGTTCTTGGAGTACAATTCCCAGAAGCCCTAGTGGGAGCCGGCATCCTACGCAGGGGCTGGCAAATCTGGCTTACACTCTGGGCTGCTGCACTTCACTACTACTGCACTTCACACATCTGGGCACACCCCCTTTTAGAGAAAAGTGCAGTGAGAGCTATATACCCTCCTGTATCCCTAAACCAAAAGGGACTGCGTTGGCTTAGTGGTTAAGCTGCTGAAGTTGATGACTGGAAGGCCAGTAGGTCAGCAGTCTGAGACCTGATTACTGCACAACGGAGTGAGCTCATGTCTCTGTCCCAGCTCCTGCCAACCTAGCAGTTCAAAAGTAAGAAATTGCAAGTAGATAAATCAGTACCACTCTAGTGGGAAGGTAGACAGTGTTCTGTACACTCCGGTGTCTAGCCATGCCTGCCACATGTCCACAGAAATGTGTGTAGATGCAGACAGTGCTGGCTCTTTGGCTATATAAACAGAGATGAGCACTGAACCTTAGAGTCGGATACAACTAGCTGTCGAGCAAGGGGGACCTTTACCTTACCCCTAAACCAGTCTACTGCCCTCAGGAACAGAAGAAGTACTGGACTAGAATTCACCAGGAGACTTAGATTCAAACCCCCATTTGGCCATGATATTCAATATCATGATATTCATGATATTGGTTTGAATCATTTTTTTGTGTGCTCTTCTACTTCTAGCCTATCAGTCAACCAACAAATATACTTAAGGTAGCAAAGATACAACTGAAAAAGTAATATAATCAGGCTAAGGACAAGTTCAGACTGCCCCTTAAATAGCACTTAGCCCATTTCCCCCATCCAAACACCCCAAACAACCTTTGACAAGACACTTCATCATATGGACAAAGGAAATCCTTTCCCTGCCACACCGCAGATGGGCAGGGAAAGTGTAATTAATTTCTTCCCCTCCTAGCTGGTGGTTGTAGTGGTCCTCTAGTGCTCAAGAGGGAAATTTCCCCCCTCTGTTTTTTTCTTTTATTGCCAATCAAAAAAATATCTCAGTTGCTGTTTTAACTGTCAATAAAAGGAGGAAACAAAGAAATTTTTTTTTACCCTCCTCAAAGATCCAGTGCTCCCCAGTGAGGGAGGGAATGTTTTCACTTACCCTGGCCCTCTGTAGAGGCACAGATGTTTAGTTCAAACATCTGATATATTGAAGGGGCTCATTAGCTCCCTCAGAATACCAGATGTTGAGTCCAGAAGCAGCTTTTGATGGTTGCAAACCTCCCTCATATGCCATTCTGGAACTTAAAACCTCCCTTGAGCACTTCTTTTTGAAACTGAGTGAAAAGGTTCTACAAGTAAAACACCGGATAACGCTAAAACTTGGTTCCACAAGTCTTGGTGTTATCCGATTTTTAGTGTTATCCGATCCATGTTAAAATCCTATGGGATGGATCGGATAACGTTAAAGCTCCATAGAGATACATTGTAACCGCACAGGCTTTAGCGGTTGTTATCCAATCCATCCCATAGGACCTTAACGTTATTCAATCCAATTCTCCTCCCCAGATTACTTAACGTTATGCGATTTTAGCATTATCTGATCCAATCGTTATCTGGTGTTTTACTGTAGTTTGTTTGTTTTTTAAAACAGTGATCCCCTTTGAAATGTGGACACGTGGAGCATGACTAAACACCGGAGTACATGGACACTCTGTTTACCTTTCCATCAAAGTGGTCCCTAGTTATCTACTTGCAATGTCGTGCTTTCAAACTGCTAGGTTGGCAGGAGCTGGGACAGAGATGGGAGCTCACTTTGTCATGCAGCGCTTGGTTCTTAAACTGCCGACCTTCCAGTCGTCAAGTTCAACATCTTAACCACTAAGCCACCCCAGACTCAATTCAGGACTAGAAAGGGAGCCACAATTTTAAAAGCTGTCTCTTGCATTTATATTCTTAAGTCAATTTTCAGCAGTTAGAAGGCACTATTCTTTGCAGATCTGCCCCATCTGACTGTCTTCTCCACTTCCCCTTCATCAGGTTCTGAGGAACTCTGTGGCCAGAAGTGGGATCATAGAGGGAAATGTGTTATCCAATGTTCCTTGGGCTGTGTAGCTGGCAGACGTAGCATTGCAGTGTGCGGCTTATTCCAGAACTATTTTTGGAATTTGCTGCAGATGGATCCTACAGAGTTCAGACAAAATACCCGGAACCAAATTTAATCATGCTAATTTTCCTTAGAGGAAAAACAAGGAAAGGACATGCCAGCAGCTCTTAAACTTGCTTCAGAGAGAGGCAGAGAGTGTAAGAGAGGCAGAGACCTACAACTGAAACTACTGCAGCCAGGCAGTGTCTTAGTTCTCTAAAGCAGTGACTCCCAGCCTTCCCCCCCCCCCTGATGTTTTCTGACCAAAGCTTCCAGAAATCTTGGCCAATAGAGCCAATGGTGAAATCTTCTGGGAGTTTTAGTCCAAGAACTTCTGGGGTTCAAAGTTCAGGAACCAATGCTCTAAAGTGATCCTCTCTCCAGCTCCATTAAAATTACCTGGTCTCCATGATTTACCTCCCATCTATTATACCCCATTTCTTTAGGTAAGGATTACTGCAGACCCAGTACTGTTGGGTAGTTGAGATACAGGATTGAGATGTTGAAGATATTGCTTCAAGTTTCCATGAAATCCATTGTCTGACTTTGGAGCAGTCATTCTTCTCTGTCCCACTGAGGTTATTAGGGAACATAAAGTATACATGTGACTAATAAATAATTATTTCTATTTCTTCTATTTCTTCTTCTTCTTCTTTGTTGTCATCTTCTTTTTCTTCATCTTCATCATCTTCATCTTCTTCGTTGTCATCTTCTTTTTCATTTTCATCTTCATCTTCATCGTTGTTATGGTCAGCGAATGCCAAGTGGCATCTAGGTTTGCTGTTCAGTGTCCGCCCAGATTTGGTGGACTTGAGGGCAGTGTCCTTCTCAAGCCACACATTTCCAACACTGATCCTAAAGCAGAGGCCTCTGTTAGAGGCAAAGGGAACTGTCTCTTTCCTGTTTCTTTTCCATGTCTTGGCATATGTCTCTGGTGGTAATCGGCAGAACAGTAGATGAGCCGGATTCCTATCTCTTCACATTCACACGGCGTGTTGTTGTCTGGTAGGAGCCCCCACTTGAGCATGTTGGTCTTGCATTTTGCAGCTCCAACCCTCAACCAATAATAAAATAAGTCAAAGAGTGTATAGTTATCCAAATGATGCCAATAATTAAGATGTCTTGATGCACAGAACTATTGTTTATGGTTTCATAGGGCTGAGGCACCAGGTCTGGTCAGGTTATTCTGCTATGGTAATAGAGTAGACCCTGCTTCCAACAACTCAACGCTGTCATCAGGCAGTGGATAAATAACCTGACAACCCTGAGAACTAAGAGCCTTGGGTGGTGAATTCCACAGGGAAGGGTGATGGTCCCCAAGTGGATTAAATTCCCTCTTTGATGGGGGGCAGCAGCTTTATCAATACTGGCCTGGGGCTAGTTTAATTTAATTTAATTTAATTTAATCTTCACATGCATATGCTGCCCAATCAGGGAACTCGGCTCAGGGTGGCTCACATAATCATCAAACAATATACACAGTAAACACAATATACACAGTAAATTAAGCAATATACAATGACCAATATACAAAGTAATACAAGGTCAATAAACAATTGAGGAGGACTTTGTGTGCCAAAAGGGCTCAGGACCAGAAAATGACCCACGGAACTGGATCAGTGGTACAGAAGTCACACTGCGATGTGGAAGGCAAATTGAAGGTCACTGTATAATATTATCAGGACAATTTTCATGGCTGATTGCCCTGATGATATTTTGAATCAGATACAGCACTTGAAGAAGAATGGCTGAGACAATTAAAACAGTTTTACACCAGGCGGGCTTGTGGTTCTAGTATAATGCTATGTTCCCAAGCACAGTTCAAAGAGCTGTGTTTGGTATTTAATGTTTCACACATTGGGGACCAGCAGGGCCAGCACCCCATCAGGCAAGGTGAAGTGACTGCCTTAGGGAGCAGATTTTTAGGGGTTAGGGAAGATAAATAAGTAATTACCCTGAAATGGAGTGCCACGAGTCAGGATCAACCTGGCAACACAAAATCATTACTAAAGTTTGGAAAACAGAATTTGTGAAACCTATGTTGGAATCCTTTGAAAGACCCGTGGTCAGATTCATAGGTGTGATCTCACGTCTTCACACAAGGGAAAAGAAATTCAATCCTCTAACTGTAAGATAAGAACAACAGGAAGGTGTATGGTAATATGTGGTGTGCTAGATGTGTAACTTTTATTTTACGTGCTTGGTGGTTTTCCTGTTAAACTCTTCTCTGACTCATGCAGTGTCACTGCTAAGACAGGGCTGGTGTACCATATGGTCAGGTTAGTCTGAGTCTCTCCTGTTCTCAGGAGGTGACATAGTTCTAAGTCTAAGTTATAAAATGCAAGCTCAAAACAGATTCCTTGGGGCTGATGTATTTCTGGCCAGTGGGCTACAGTAATAGGTGGGGGAGACATGGATTTTCTAAAATTGTTCTGGTATAATTCCCAACCTTGGGCACGCTGACTGGAGGTGAGGAGAAAAGGAGTTCTTCAGGGGTCTTCAACCTTTTTTTGCACCATGGTCTTGTTTCATGCTAAACAATTTTTCCACAGAGTGGGTAAGTGTGGGTGGTGGGAATGGACGGTGCAAGCACATAATAAAATAAGATAAAGTGAGGTATCACACATTGGACGCAGGCAGGGGTGGAGCCCCACCGTAGTTAAACAGCATGGAACAGTCCCGTGGTGGGGGAGAGAAGTTACCAGGATGGTAAAGCTGCCCAAGCTGCCTGAAGAGCTTCAGACTTTCTCCCATGGAGCAGAGCGGAGACTGGCGAAAGGAACTGAAGCGGAAAATGCCGAGGTGGTGTTTCCCTTTAAGATATGGGCTTTGAACAGCAGCATGCACCCATCTGTCCTGGTAAATTCACTCCTCACCATGGGCCTGGCTGTGTCTGAAGCCCATGTTCTTGCTCCCTTTGCTGAGAAGACTTGGTGGAGCATGTTGAGAGCAGAAGGCTGCCCTCAGGGCTCCTGGTTGCACCCATTCCTGCAGCCCAGTTCAGGACAGTCCATGGCATGGTAGAGGTCCATGGCCCAGTGGTTGGAGACACCTGATGTAGAGGGCTGCAGTGTGCCCACTTCTGCACAAAACTCAGAACTGCTTTCTGTTTGATCGGCAAACACCAGAAAAGATGGCTCTCCCAGCTCCTGTTATTCACAGCTTTTAAATATGAAATACTGTAAACATGATTACAGTATGGAGTTGCCTAGGTGAGAGGGCAGCAATACAAATGTGATTCAATAAATAAATAAATATCATGTGGCTGCAATAAATGCAATACAATACAATACAGTACTGTACTTTGAAAAATGAGCCCAGGAGTTTCCAGGGAAGCCTTACAACCCTCTGATCATGGGACATAGCATGCAGAAGCAAATGCCTACACCAGTGGTTCCCAACGTGGGGCCCACGCCCCACAGGGAGACTTTAATTCCCAGAAAGCCTAAGTCAGTACATTGACTTAGGCTTCTGGGAATTGAACTTCGAAAACCAAAGGCTAGGAAACACTGGCCTACACGAACTCCTTAACTTGTGACAATTTGGCAGTGAGATTGTGTTACTCTGGTGAGTGTAAGTAATAGGATTTTGGCCAGTATCAATACATTTTAGATAGGACTGCTTTTGCTTTCATGTCTTGGTTGGCTTTCCAGACAGATGTTCTGATTGACAGGTTCACCAGTGCCTGAGGCAAAACTCAGTCTTTGACATTTCGCTGACATCCTACCATTCTTTGCCCTGTGTTATATAAATGACTTGAGCCTCCTTCATAATGCTAATTGCTTTGACCTGGGCCACAGAAGTCAGCAGGCATGTGCTGCCAACCTTCAGCCTACATCCATGCAGGCTTCTCATTAGTGGAAAAGCTCGTCTTGACACAGCTTTACCCGAGCTATATTTTAGTGCTGTGCTTGGAGAAAACCTCCTCCATGTTTTAAACATTTCCCCCCAAAAAGTGTCCATCTAGCTAAAACAAGCTCCCCAATCCCTGTCTCTACAAACATTTATCAACCTGACATGGTAAAGGTGAGGCCCTCTTAATATCTTTTCATAACCTGCACACTTGTCGTCACTTATGCCAAGAGATAATGTTGGGCAAATTTAACATTGCTTATTAGCTTGGCCTATGTTTGATCACTTTGACAAATTTTCTGACTCCAAGCAGGGTACTTAAGAAACACATCATCTTGCAAAGACTGCACAAATGTAGGCATTTTTTGCTCTCTGTGCAAGATACTCTTAATTCTGCAGTGAATTAGAAATTTTGCAGCGAACAGACTTGTTCATTAACTGTACACACTGATCGCTAAACACTGTCTACCTGATAATTGTTTAAACTAAAGCACTGAAATTTTGATCTTCCTATTTTATAGGAATATGCCATTTTAAAGCTATATGCAATTTATTAAACCTGGGAAATCCTGTTTCTATAGCAATGTAGTTATCATTTGTTGTGTCTCAATCTCCTCTTTATGAGTAACTGGATGTACTCCATGTGAGTGTATGTTTTACAAGGGAGATGGGTTTAACTGTTTAGAAAATCATATCATAGACCAGTGGTTCCCAACAAGGGGTACACAGCCCACAGGGAGACTTCAATTCCCAGAAGCCTAAGTCAGTATATTGGCTGATCAGTGCTTTGGGGAAATGACTTTGGCTTCTGGGAATTGAAGTCCAAAAACCAGCATTTGGGAAACACTGCCATAGACCATACAGCCATCAACTCAACACCAAGCACCTCACTGACCATACAATGAAACAAGCTAAACCGAATATAATTGGGTATGCCCTACTGTGGTTAAAAATGCTACAATCTTTCTGTCTTAAAGGGTATTCATGCTTTGCAGCATATATGACGCAATTTGGGTAGGCTGACTTTGGCTGTCAAGAATGCTCCAAAGAAAGAGGACGGTGGAGATATTTGGATATGTTCTGAGATAGGAATGCCTTGTGGGAATCTAACACTGACCTTGTGTCATGACACAAAGTGATGAAATCAAGAAGGCTCAAATGCCAACGGATATTTATATTGGGATGGAAGACACAATCTAAAATAACAGGGTATATAGAAAGTTGAGTGTTGTCCTTGAGGCACTCCACACTTATCCTTCTCGGGGGCCGAAAAGCACTAAGAATAGTGACCATGCGAGTAAAGAGGTGAGGAGAGAGCAGCACAAATTGGGTGGGAAGCAGTGAAAGTCTAGGAGAATTTGTTTAGGTTTAATTCCACAAATTTGTGGGTGACAGTAATAATGGTCTTTATAGGCGGAGCGGTTTTACAGAGGCATGGAAATTGAAAACACACCAAAACTAATGCTTTGAGAAAGCAGCTGGCAAAATGATTTTGGTTCCTGAATTACAGTGGTCTTTTTGCTTCTGATAATGAGTGGCAATCACATCCTAATGCTATTTCATTGATTTCTACTCCAGTTCAGCACCCATGCTGGGCTCAGCCTGTGTGTCAAAATACAACTATCAACTCACCATAGGGAAATGGCTTGCCTTTTAAAGAATCCTTTTAACGGAACTGAAAGGACAAACAGATTGTCTTTCTTATTTGTGTCTAAATTAATTAATAGCTCTAATGGTTGCATCTCTCAGGCTGACGTACAATAAACAAACAAATTAATAAATCCACATATAATTGGCAAATTAAGGCTATCATATTTGTATTTGAAAACACACTAGGAAGAATGGGAGGCAGTTGAAAAAAGGAGAAACTGAATGTAAGATGGACTGATTCAGTGAAGAAAGTCATGGTTTTGAGTATGCAAAACTTGAGCAGGACTATTAATGGTAAAGCCTTAGAGAGGCCATTAATTCATAAGGCCACTATGAGTTAAGGGTAAGTTTTAAGAGCAACTGGAGAACATCTACATAAAATCCACTAAAATCCATATAAAAATAACACTACCAAAATGAGACCGTCAATTGAAAGCAACAGCTGGGTCTGTCCACATTGGACCCTGTGATGTGGGCTGGGCCTGGATGCCTGAGGTCACATGAGGATGTTTAGACTGCTTCCTCCATCCAAATGCCAGAAGTGAGCTAACTGTCCATAATGTGAAGTGGTTATCAAGCTGTGTCATGATTCGGTCAAACTGAACAATTCCCATTCGCTTCTGCAGAAGGACAGGGAAAGTGGAATTAAGTTTTCCTGCTATTTGATTGCTGGAGGTTACAGTATTTTTATCTCTCTTTTCTTTGTAAAAGTAAAGGTTGCCCTTGCTCGAAACCAGTCTTATCTGATTTTAGGGTTCAGTGTTCATCTACGTTTATAGCCAAAGAGCCAGTAAAAACCCCTACTTATGAAAAAAGTCCATTCCATAGGCTTTTGCTTAAATTGGTTTTTTATGTAACTTGAAGCAAACCTATAGGAAAAATAATTTTTTTTATGTAAATTGAAGGAAACCCATAGGGAAATGAATTTTTATGTAACTCAAACCAAACCCATAGGAAAATAATATTTATGCAACTCAAAGCAAACCCATAGGAAATCTATTAAATCGGGACATGGTTTTAGCACAAAATCATTATGTAAGTTTAATTTTATGTAACTCAAGGAATATGTAAGTTGGGGTTTTACTGTACAGTAATACCTCGGATAATGCTAAGACTTGGTTCCACAAGTCTTGGTGTTATCCAATTTTTAGTGTTATCTGATCCATGTTAAAATCCTATGGGATGGATCGGATAACGTTAAAGCTCCATAGAGATACATTGTAACCGCACAGGCTTTAGCGGTTGTTATCCGATCCATCCCATAGGACCTTAACTTTATTCGATCCAATTCTCCTCCCCAGATTACTTAACGTTATGTGATTTTAGCATTATCCGAGGTAAACGTTATCCGAGGTATTACTGTATATAAAATTTGAGGCAGCAGAATACTGAAAATTAAAAGGTCTGAAAGAAACTAAAAAATTATTTTGTGCCAAAACCTTCACCTATCCATCAAACTAAGTGCTGTCAACTGATTAGCAGTGATTGGGAGAGTTCTTTAAGAAGGACATTCCATAACGCAGGGCTAACATCAAGAAAACAATAGGTTATATTTTCTAGAGAATAGTCTTCTAGCTGAAGAAAAGTCAAGAGGATAGTTCTCTGCCTGGAAGTTGGCATGGCATATACTCACTAAAGTATAGTTCCCATAATTATTTTAGGGAACACCATGACTTAAAAATAAAATGACAGTCTGCTTATTTATGCATTCCACCTTTATCTCATCATTCATTCAGGGGGCTTAGGTGTGTATTGTAAGCATCAAGAGGTAATAAAATTGTGGTGGTCCAAGTTCACCTGTGATTGTGCGTAGTTTTTCATCTCTATTGTCACTCCAGCCTTTTTATCACTTGAGATGTTTCCACACTCAGGTTTTAGACTAGTGGAGGCAAGGTTACCACAGAGCAGAAAAACACAATGGACAGTAAGCAGAGATAAGTATTGAAGGACATATAATCAGGATAGGCAAAGGAGGTGGAACAGAGATGATCATGTGAACACAGGAAGCTGTCGTACATTGGCTGAAATCCTGTTGATCAGAGTAGCAAGTCTGTAGGTGCAACGCCTCCTACACCACTAGAAAGAGGTCCAAGGAATGATGAGTCAATTCCTTTGTGAGTTCATTTCATTCAAATTAGCTCAATCTAGTTGTAACATGAATAAGTTGCGATTAGAGTAGGCTTATCTGAATCAATTGAATTTAGGGAACAGTTGACTCACCAAATGTCCATTGATTCAATGGGTTTCCTCTAGTGAAATGTTCTACATGAAGCACAGGAGCTCAGCCTGTCAGTTCAGAATGTCTGATACTAGGACACTATCAACTGACTAGCAAGAATTATCAAGAATTCTAAGATACCTGTTATTTTACAATGGTTTCCTATTAAGTACAAATCAAACCCTGGGGTACACAGAAAGAGCCTCCTTGAAGATTGTGGTATTTTTGAACCATAAATGGGTGTACCCTGGTAACAGCAACCATGTGTTGCCAGCTAACCTTTCTCATACTAGGTCAGGCAAAGGGAACTGCAGAATGAGCTCACCAAAAGGTGCCTTTGTTTTGGCAGCTTCATGTCCAGCGTAGACATGGAAGAAGGTGTAATCCTGCTTACCTTTCAAAATCAGATGGGATTGGGTATATGAGGGTGAAATGCATCCTTTACCATCCTGATCATCTAGAAGAGAGGCGGCCAACCTTTTTTTGCTGGAAGCTTGACCACGCCCCCAGATAGCTGAGCGGGCCTGACCGTACCCCCCAGAAGTGGAAGCGAGCACATTTACGGCTGTTGTAAATGAACCCACAACTGTGTTTACAACAGCCACGAGCACGTTAATGCATGCACAGGAGCACTTTAAGGCTGACGTAAACGCGTCCGCTTCTACTTCTTGATGAAGCGGTGGTGGCAGCAGCAACGGCAGTGGGCCAGATGGAATGGCACTATGGCTCAGGGCCGGCCCATGGGCCATAGGTTGGGAACCCCTGGTCTAGAAAATGCATGGGTCAAAACAATGGTATATATTTTAAAATATTGTCTTCATCTTTGTTGAATTAAGGGGTGAAGGGCTGGTACCCTCACAAAATCCGACTCTTGGTATTGTCTTCTTCCAAATGCCTTCAGCTTCCCTTAAATAAATGCAATGGAGGCAAGAAATGTTCCTGGCAAAACTGGTCCAAAGTGCTCCAGGATTAACTGCTCTTCATTTGCATAACTCCAAATTTAATGTAGTAGTTCCCTCCCCTCAAGTTGCACTTATTTGATGAAACACAAAATCCTTTAAAAGGGTTTCCCCATCCTAAACCAATTTATGAAGTTAGAGTGTGTGTGTGTTAGATTCCATAAAGCATTAGAGAAATTAAAGTGATAGGTGCATAATTAGATTAATTATTCATATCTTCCAAGCCTCTAATTCTAATATATAACAAAAAGATTAAATATCCACTCAAAGGATTAAGCAAAAAAGTCAAGCAGCGGCAACACATCTACATTACCTTGCTGTGCAAATTGGAAAAACTAATTAATCTAAAGTTCAGCTGAAAAATGAATTGGATATTTATTCATTCTCCGCTTGGGGACTGCGCAAGCATTCCAATGATGCTTCTAAAGTCGGCTTGAATTCATGGCTTTCCTCTCCTGGAACAGACAGAATTGTTCTTCTATGGCAATTCGGGACATTAAGGTCTCAGGGTCAACTAATGAACAGAAATATCACTGACACTCTAATTATATACAAATGGGAGACCCTGTCCCGAACCCTATAGTCTACAGCAGTGATGGCAAACTTTTTAAAGACTGAGTGTCCAAACTCAGTGTTGGAAAGTATGCAAGATTGTTATATCTCCACATTTTCTGCTCCCTCACCCATTAATGTGGAAGCAGAACTGAATAGACATCTAAATGAACACATGGAAACTGATACAGAAGGATAAAGGTCTAATCTGTCAGTCCTTGTTTGCTGGCATTAGGGAATGAAGCAGAGATACCAAGCATTGAGTTCACACATTTACTGTTGGGGGCACCAAGAGCCCAGCCAGTGCATTTTTACTTCTTTATTTCTCATTTACTTTGTGAAACACTGTTTGGCTGGATCTGACCCACCATGCTTATTTCCCACAATGCCCCAGACCTAGTACCAACTCTAGAGCATGCGGTCTTAAAGTAGCCGCTCCAACTTAGTAGCCCAATAGGTGTAGGGTTGCCGTACATCCCGGAAAACCAGGATTGTCCCAGATTCAAGGTCGAAAAAGTTGTCCTGGCCAGTTCAATAAAAATCATGTTAAAGTTCTGGCCGGCCATAAAAATGCCAGTGCTGCCGCCGTGACCATCTCCGGACTCTCCCTCAGCCAGCCGGGCTGAAGGAAGGAGACGCAGCTGCACAGCCTGGCCGGCTGAAGACCAGGACACCGGAGGCCCTCCTCCAAGCCCTTGACACCGGTCGGAGTTGGAGAAGACGTTGAGCCCGGATTTTTTGTTATTTAATTGCTATGTGCTATTTTAATGTTCAATTGTGGTTTTTTAAAATGTAAATTGTATCTTATGGTATTTCATTCTGTTGATGTATATTGTGTTGAGGATATGTTTGTGAGCTGCCCAGAGTCGCACTTCACATGTGGGGCGGCATATAAATCAAACATCATCATCATCATCATCATCATCATCATCATCATCATCATCATCATCATCATCATCATCATCATCATCATCATCATCATCATCATCATCATCATCTAGCTGAAGATCTCAACCTCACCTATGTCACTTGACCCTGAATAGGCTGAGGGTTGGAGTCTCTCAACGCAAGACCAACATGCTCAAGTGGGGGCTGCTGGCAGACAACAAGAACACACAGTGTGAATCTGGAGAGACACAGAGTTTGGCTCGTTTACTGGTCTGCCGATTGCTGACAGAGACATGCACCGATGAGGTCTTGGCTTTAGCCAAAGTCAAAGTGAAGAAAGTAGGCTGCATTTTAGCACTCCAAGGTTTGATCAGGGCTTGAAAGAAGATCTGCAGTGTGAGGGAGAGGGAGTGAAAGAGTGGGGGAGGATAAGGAAAATGTGGAGCAAATTTGAACCTTTTCCTAAAACACAGAAGGAAGGTCGAGCTTATGTCAATTGCTGTGGAGATGACTAAAAATTTAGAGCAACGGAGGCGAGAGGTGAGTGGAAGAAACTGGACAGAAAACTAAATTAATAAGCAGTGGATGCTTTAGAGTATAATTATCCAAAAGAAAACACTTTGTTTAGCATACTTTATGTTAATAGGGGGCTAGTAAGGCCCACTGTGCATAATTTAGATGAACAATTGATGCAACATTTTAATACTTGTATAGATGTACATAAGATTACAGATACAAGGGAGGGGGAAGAGAATAAAACACAGGAGAGATTGTAATAAGTGCACGTGAGCTATGAAGGCTTAATTACATCATGGGGGAGGGCGATACAGCTACTGCTGATTCAAGCATAAAATTGGGGTAATTTGTACACAGGTAGAGCTCCTATCCAGGTGCAGTAGCATCAGAGGAGGAAACAGGGTGGAGATGTTGGACTAAAAGAGTTGCTGTTTGCATTAAGAGTGCCAGAATTTTCTCCCTGACACTTTGAACCAGGAGTCTAAAGCTCTCTTTTCCTTGAAAGCCAGTCGTATCCGACCATAGGGTTCTCCTTTTATAGCCAAAGAGCCAATGCTGTCTGTGTTTACAGACATGTGACAGGCATGACTAGACACCGAAGTGCATGGAATGCTGTTTACCTTCCCACCAAAGTGGTCCCTATTTATCAACTTGCAATTTCTTGCTTTCAAACTGCTAGGTTGGCAGGAGCTGGGACAGAGATGGAAGCTCAAGCCGTCATGTGGTACCCAGGTCTCTAACTGTCAGCTTGCCAGTCTTTCAGCTAACAAGGCAAGCTTATTAACCACTGAGCCACCGCAGCCCCTACCTAGAGCTGATAGTGGCTACAGAGAAAAATCTCTGCAATTCTGCAGATGTGAAGGCAAAATATTTTTTCTTCTTTTGACTTCTTTGTATCAACAGGTTTAATAGGTAAAAGATAAAGGTCACCCTTACTTGAAGGACAGTCGTGTCTGACTCTAGTGTCTGGTGCTCGTCTCTGTTTATAGCCAAAGAGCCAGTGCTGTCTGCATCTGCAGACATTTCTGTGGACATACGGCAGGCATGACTAGACACCAGAGTGCACAGAATACTGTTTACCTCCCTACCAAAGTGGTAGCTAATTATCTACTTGCAATTTCTTCCTTTCGAACTGCTAGGTTGGCAGGAGCTGGGACAGAGATGGGGACTCACTCCATCATGCAGCACTCAGATCTCAAACTGCTGACCTGCTTGCCACTATGTTTGAGAGAGTACAAAAGCTGGTTTGGATCTCAAATATTAAAAAAAGAAAGAAAACAAGGTTATGGCATCCGGCCCATCACTCTCTGGCAAATAGAAAGGGAAGAAATGTAAGCAGTGACAGACTTTACTTTCTTGGGATCCAAGATCACTGCAAACAATGACAGCAGCCATGAAATAAAATGACACTCCTTGGGAGACAAGCTATGGCAAATCTAGGCAGTAAAAGATAGAGACATCATCCTGCCAACAAAAGTCCACACAGTTAAAGCGATGGTCTTCCCAGTAGTAATGTATGGCTGTGAGAGTTGGACCCTAAGGAAGGCTGAGCGCAGAAGAATAGACGCCTTTTGAACTTTGAACTATGGTGGCTGGAGAAGACTCTTGAGAGTGCCCTGGCCTGCAAGGAGAACAAATCAGTCCATCCTAAAGGAAATCAACCCTGACTGCTCCTCAGAAGGACAAATACTGAACCTGAGCTCAGGTACTTTGGCCACCAAATGAGAAGAGAGGACCCACTGGAGAAGGCCCTGATGCTGGGAAAGATCGAAGATAAAAGGAGAAGGGGGCGATAGAAGATGAGATGGTTAGAAAGTATCATTGATGCAGTGGGCGTGGATCGGGATGGACTCCAAAAGATGGCAGATGGCAGAGGAGCTTGGCTTGCCGTGGTCCATGGAGTCACAAAGGGTTGGCCTTGACTGTCCAAGTGAACATCAAGAATAAAGTTTTAGGGGGAACTTGCTAAACAATACCTACCCCATCCCTTGGAAGGGCATGGTCAGATGCTACGACAATCTCTGGTCTACTGCCCAAGCAGGAAACCTACTGTTGAATTTTCCTTACAAGCAGATCTTTCTATACCTCCACAGCCGTGTAAGCCAATAATGCTGAACAAAGAAAGTGACTTCATAAATTACATTGCTGAGCACAATGTAACCTAGTCTGAAATTTGACACAGAAATAGGGAAACTCAGAGAGATTCTGCCTTCAAGGGTGGCAAACTTGTTTCTTCTTCTTCTTCTTCTTCTTTAGTTTCTTCTTCCAGATGAAGGCAAAAAAGTACAGACCCGCTTTTGCAAAACGATGAAGGCATTGGAAAGCAAACAGATTCTTCTTTGTGGTGGAAAATATTAAAAGAGGGACCGGGGAGGAAAATACTCATTTTTAATCTACGTTGGTATAAACAGGGACTCAAACCATCGTGTTGCCCGGAAGGTTGTTATTTTTCTCATGAAAGCAAAACAGTGACTGGAAGTGATCGCTGCAGAGGGTGTGTGTCATCATAAGATAAAAAGGTGCCCCACCGCATAAAGGTGCAAGGAAGGCCACGCATGGAAAGAGGAGGCTGCTGTGTAGGAGGAGTTGCACCTACAGACATCTCATCCACTCATTATTTACAGCGATAAAGACGTGGTGGCCCGGAATCAGCAACATTAAAATCCATTTTAATTTGGGCTGTAATTCTTTTCGGGGCTTTCAGCCATTGACAGGTTCTTGAATAAACATTCGTTTGGGAGTGCCAGATTAAGGAAAGTGCAGATGTGCAAATTTGTGCATTGGGGGAACAGGGAGACAACAAAATTGAAGCTGTCTTACTTCTCATTCCATGCTTCCTGGACAATCTTTCCTGCCCACTTAATCTGGAAGACTGTTATTAACTGCAGATGTAGGCGGCAGGCTGCATGTGTGGTTAATTTGCTCTGAATTTTCACACTGATTATAACACTAATGATCACTAATAACAGACAAACCCACAGTTTATTGAGTAAGTAATTGGACACATTATTATGTTTCCCATGGAAAGGGGGACTGGGCCAACCAGTTCAAGCTGGCCAATACGATAAGTAATATTTATTTATTTATTTATTTAGATTTATATTGCCGCCCACTCGCCGAGGTGACTCATGTAAATCAAATTCAGCGGCAGCCAGATCTGCTTATTCACAAAATGAGAAGATCTGTCAGACTGACTTGTTTGTGGAGAGCCGGTCAAGGCTACACAACAACCCACTGATGGGAGATGCAAAATAGGTAAAAGGAGTACGTAGAGGACATAAGCTGTGGAAGTCACTACTATAAGATGCAGCAATAATTTTAAGAATGTGTGAGTGATGAATGCAAAACAATAAAAGCAGCCACTGACTATGGGGGCGATATATGGGCGACAGATTCAGAATGTGTTATGATCCAGCCCTCCTCCGACTCCAAAGATGAGCTGGATCAGAGGACATTCTCTATGCCCACCCCATTTCTGCCTGCACACGAGCCTGAGGATGCCCTGAGCCAGGGACTTCAGCCTGCGCCTGGCCCAAGTCTGTTTTCCCCAGCAGGTGACCTGTCAGATCAGGAGCCTGGCTCTGACAGTGATCAGCCCTCAGTCAGGGAGAGGTCCAGAGAAGGGCTACACTTGAGATGCAGGGAGGCTAGGACAAAGTACCAAAGAAGGCTCCAAACTGATAACAATTAGCTGGGAGGCTTATAAGCAAGCTTCTTCCAGCCTGCCACCATCGGTACAACTCTTGTGCAAAGACAGACGTCCTGCTTGACTCCAGACTGCCTAGACCCTGGCCTGCCTGCCGTGACTCTGACTTCTCTGCCATCCCTGATGATGCCCCTGGACACCCTTTGGATTAGAGTACTGACTCGGACTACTGGTAAACCAACCTTGGCTTGCCTCTTGGACTTTGGTATCTGGACTATCCCTGAACAAGATTCTAAGTGTAGCGCCACTGTCTGGCGACCATGCCTGCCCAGGCAGGTCAACACACAATAGCACCATGCTTCCAAATAATAGTTTTTGGAAAACATGAGCAGAAGGTGCAGCTGTAGTCTTGTTTTTTCTGGTGGACATCTCACAGGCCACGGTAGAAACAGTTCAGGATCTCATATCCTGGTCAGAAGATTATGAAATGAGAAGGGTGGCTGGTAATGTCCTTCCAGATCTCAGCTCATCTCACCCAACTCTTTTGCTTGCCTGGCGAAGTATAATCCTGAAGTTGGTGTGATACTTCCAGACAGTGAACTAAGGGGAACTGAAAGAGGCTGCCATGTCTAAGTAACACCATTGAGGGGGAAATCTCTGAATACATCAGTCTCAACAAAGCCATCTGTCTCCCCAGCGGCAAGATCACAAACTTTGGTAAAGTATCTGGAAACATTTGTAGCTTCTCTCTCTTGTTTTTTTACATAACAATTAAAATATATTTAAACAAAAAAATACAATAAAGAAAAATAAAAACCCAGAAAAAGATCAAAAGACCAAACAGTGATGTACCCATCACTAATTGGTGTGCTGCACTTAATTTCTCATTATCTCTTTACAATCCACTACGTTCTTCCCAAAAAGCCATTGTTTCTTGTACAGGTTTATATCCTTGGCTCTTTTTAAATAAAAGTCCTCCATATATCCCAGAACTGGTTAGTCTTGATTAGATTTTTTTTCCTAATTAAGTCCCAAGTTAGCTTATCATTTAAAACAATGTCCCAGATCTCCTTATACTATTCTTCGATGCTTATATTAAAAGCATTTTTCCACTTTTTTTGCAATTAGCATTCTTGTGACCGTTAAAAAAATTGTTAGCTATTCTTTTTTATCTTGATCCATCTTTATCTCCTTCAGCTCCATTATTAATGCTTTTTTTGGACTTAACTTTAACTTTATTCCCATTATCTTATTTATTTATTTCTTCTTCCACTTTTAACCATAAACTTTGTGTGTACTGTATTTACATTCCCATAGATGGATTTAAGTCCCTATGTTTGCTCTACATCTCCAACATCTCTATAGCTCTATCTCAAAGCTTCTTTCTTTTGGACAAACAAGGATCTACATCTCTGTGAAATTCTATCCTATCAGATCCAACTGAGGCTCTAAACTCTGTCTATAGCAGGAGAGGACAAACATAAAGTTTACACATGACTTAGACAGATACAGGGCCTATCTCTTTCCCTCCCAAGGACCCAGGAGTTCACCAACCACAGTCAAGTGCAAGATGAGTCGTATCTGATTCTAGGGTTTGGTGCTCATCTTTTTTTATAGCCAAATAGTCAGCAGTGCCTGTGTCTGCTGATATTTCTTTGGACATGTGGCAGGCATGCCGAGACACTGAAGTGCACAAAAAGCATGATGTTTACCTTCCCTTTGGATATGTGGCAGACATAACTAGACACCAGAGTGCATGGAACACCTTCCCAATGAAGTGGCGCCTATTTATCTACTTGCAATTTCTTGCTTTTGAATTGCTAGGTTGGCAGGAGCTGGGACAGAGATGGGAGCTCACTCAGCACTTGGGTCTCAAACTGCTCACCTGCATACCTTCCAGTCGGCAAGTTCAGCATCTTAACCACTAAGCCCCTCCAGTCCCTTAGCGCCCATAAATACATACACTGAGGCAATTTGTGTAAACAAGTTACATGGGAGTTACTGCACGACAGAGACTCTTTTGGGGGAAGGGGGAATATAACTTATTCTAGTAGAAGCTGAAGTTCTATGAAGAAAAGGTAGGAGAAGAAGCACATCTCTGCCCCATCAGCAGCAGCAGTAGCATCATCATCATCACCACCACCACTACCCTTTTTCAATAAGCACCCAACTTTTCATGAGGTCTTCTCGGCTTCTCCTCAAGGTTCTGCTAGGCTGTAGCACAGGAGTTCTCAACCTTGTTAAACCAGGAGCCAGGTCATGCTCCCTCACACAGGTTCAGGGGCCAGATAGCCATTTTGCCCTTCCTCCACCACATGGCACTGAAATGGTGTCATGGGCCACAGGTTGAGAATCCCTGCTGTAGAGCTTCTTGCAAACGTGTGTGAGATTTGGGGTGGACTTCAAAGGCTTTAATCTCTGTCACCTCTCCCATAAATCTGGCTCAGTTGCTGAGGACTACACAACTGCCTGGCCCTGAGCTCTCAGCAGGGGGAGCTAGCTCCGCACAAACATCTTGATGCAAGTCTCAAGCTTAATTGTTTCACTGCCATTATTTCTACCAGTCCCAGAAGATGCCAAAATAGGTGACAGATTGTCCCTTTCTGTCAGGGAAGGAAGATGCTAAGTTACCAGAATGGAAAATAACCCACCAAAAGGTGAATTTCAATATTTCGTTTCACTTTTGAGGACACACGCAAGTTCCCTCCCCAGCTTCTGAGAGTGGGGAGATTGAAGCAAATAACTTGCAAGTCAAGGGTGGGCAAAAAGTAGTCTAAGGTCTACGAGGGTTCTTGATGCTGATTTTGTGACCCCTGTCCTTTCGCATGCTGCAGACTTTTCTGACCCTTCCAACAAAAACTGGAATCTTTGTTCCTGGAAGCCTCCAGAAGTGGTAGCCACTTTCTGAGCATCTCAAAAGGCCCTTCTGCTCCATTTAAAACTAAAACCCATTTCCACTGCTTCTGCCTTCATTTCCCCCCATTGTTTGGGATTAGTGAGGGTCCATTTGGTTCTGGAGCGCTCTCAGGGGGCAAAAAATATATGGTCCCAGAAGATGGCAAAGTAATCAATTTCAGTCATAAATGGAAACTATTGAACCATTTCTTCATGACACTGTTCCTTTTACTAAGAATGCAGAAGAATGCCATCCTGAGGCATGTGAAAGATTTAGAGCAAGGGTTCTCAACCTTTTAAGGCCATGGGGCAGACCACACACCCTCAGACAGTTCAGCGGGTCGGACTAGTGGTTCCCCCTGCTGTAAACACCATAAAATGTGTTCGCAGTTGTTGTAAACACTTTCACAACAGCCACAGGTGAATTTATACCTGTCATAAATGTGTTTGCTTCCACTTCTGGTGGCGGCGGCAACGCGGGCCACATGAAATGGTGCCATGGGCCAAGGCGATAGGTTGAGAACCCCTGATTTAGAAGGAAGGTCTGGATATGTAGATGATTTTACTAGCAGTGGCAATTTGTCAAAATTAAAGACTGCCCCCACCACCCAGGAGCTCCTAGGGACTTCTGTAGGCTGAAACGAATCCCATGGGAACCTGGGAACTTTTGGGTTGTAGTGTTGGCCAGAAAGCTTTAATTCCAGAAAAATGTCATCAGCTTTACATGTGTGTAAATTCATACTACTAGATTTAGTCTACTATAATCTACTCTAGTTGAGACCAATATGTTGACATAGTAGCAATATTTTGTTGGTCTTGGATTGATTGATTGATTGATTGATTGATTGATTGATTGATTGACTGACTGACTGACTGACTGACTGACTGATCGATCAATCATAGTAGCAATATGGCTCACAGTCATGGATCAGTCATTCAATCTGAGATGGGCGAAAATGTCTTTCATTTTGTTTTTAAAAGGATTTACCAACATTCATATTTCCCCCCATAAATACGATAGAAGGAACATGTTACTGTTTTCTGAGATGAGTGGAAAAGAAAACAACATTGACAGATCATTGCATTTGAATCCAGGAGTTTGAGTGCCTAGTTTTATAGTTTTGTCTGTCTGTTTTACTCTCTGAACATTCAGCCAACTTAATAGTGGTGAGTTAGGGTTGCCATATCTTTTTAACAGTAAGGCTCCTCGTTTTTGAGACTGACAAGCAGGTACAACACAGCCTTCTGACAACAAAGGTACCTACTGAATGGTACAAAGAAGAGAAGGGGGCTGAATTTCATTTGTTTCGTTTGGAAGCATTTATCAAAATTTGGACCTCTGGTTAAGTTTGAGCTTTAAAAATTGCCAAAGTGTGACGAAGTGAAACTGAGAAATTGTGCTACCCTAGTATCAACTTGTTCTTAAGCTGGAATGACCACACAGAAAGGTTTATCACTCCGAAAAGATCAGTTCCAAATCACTCTTTGAAACTTGGCTCAGATTTAATTGGCAAAGCTTAGTACATTAGTAGATTCAAGCTTGGCTTACCCATCCTTAAAAGGTGGGGGGAATGAGGGGAAAAAAGGTCTGCAGCCAGGAAGCTAATATAAGCTGTATAATTTGAATGCTGCTAAATAATCCCTTTATGACAGGTAACATAGTGCTATTAGGGTTGAAAAATGGAATTAAAATTAACTGGAGTTTTAGCAATGCAAGAATGTTGGAATTAGAGTTGAGAAGGTCATTAATTATATTTGCAGGACAGATAATTAAAATACCGCTTTCTTCAGAAGGCCAGGGCCCAATGAGCGAGGCACATCAGTCAACATCTTTTGGATTTTCAACATATCAGAACTGAAACTCCTCTCTATATCTCACTGCTGAAACCTCTCGGGTGGTTTACAATATTGGACAATCACAAGCTGTGCCAAAACATAAGTAATACAAGACTAAAAGGTGGATAACCAGTATTCTTTTCCTCCTGGACCTGGATGTTTCAATATATAATCGGAACTTATTGTGGTGGAAGAGATGGGAGGAATATTAAAGAAGTCTGTCTTCTAGGCCTCAACAAACAGGGCTGGTACTACAGTTCATTTGGTGTTTCATGTTAATTAGTTTTTCCTTTATTATTTCAGAGAGGCACATGCCAGGAAGAAAACAAAAACTGACAACTCTCCAGCAACCGGCATTGTTTCTTTTGGCAGAAACTCAGTTTTACATGATCAGGGCTGTCTAATATTGCAAAGAATTCTGCTCTTCAAACGAGAGAGGAAAGGGCTATATTTGTTGATTTTTAAAATAGGATCAGATTTACCGACAGTAGGAGACAGCATTGTTTTGCAGCATCAGATAACCACACTTCTTCCTTTTGCAAGGGATTTATTTTAGTCTTTTCTGAAGAAGAGATCTGTGACACTATTGCGACAAACAGGTTCGTCTTAGCATGCACACACTCATGGATTACTGTTCATTCTGATGCACAGAGTTATGCAACAATAACATTCACTATTTTGACCACATTACCATTGAGGAGGTGCTTATAAGGAATGGCTTGTGCAAATTACATCACATCATTGCACAAAGAAGACTCCAAATAGCAGGCTGTATTTTCCATATGGAGAAAAACAGGATCCCTAAGCTGGCAATGGGTTGGACCCTTCCTAATGCCAAAACAACACTGAGAATCTCCTTGAAATACATGGCAAAAGATGCTGAAGGTTTTGAAATAAAGTACTGTAGTCCAAATTTGGGTGCAATGCAGGGCTATGTCCCTGGTCACACCCACCATAACACACCCACAGAGTAGGTAGTATTTTTTTTTTATTCCACCACTGATCCTAGACTAAATCAAGCCTGAACTATCTCTGGAGGCAAAATGACAAAAAAACTTTGGGCATATCACGAGAAGGCAAGACTCTCATGAAAAATACATTAATACTGGGAAAGGTGGCAATCAGCAGGAAAAGAGGAAGACAAAATACAAGATGGATTGATTCTCTAAACAAAGACACACACCTGAGTTTACAAGAGCTGAACCAAAGTATATTCAAAGTAAGAGTTGAGGACAGGACATTTTGGAGATCAATCGTTTACAGGGTCATCATAGATTGGAGGCAACTTAACGGCACAAAAACAATAGCAACCAGTTACCATCTAGTGACCATGGCAGCTGCAAGAACATGTTCAAACATATGAACCTCTGAATGTGAAGAGCAGTGATGGGATGTCAAAAATTCTACTACCACGCCATGACGTCATGGACGTCATGGGCGTGGCCAATGTCATGACGTCACGACGTCATGGGCGGAGCCAACGTCATGACATCATGACGTTGTGGGCAAGGCCAAAAATAAAATAAAAATAAAAAAAATAAACACGCACACAGACCCGTAAATAACTTAAAGAAATAAAATAAAGAAATAAATAAAATAAAAATTAAATAAAAGTACAACCACCCACCCAAAACACAAATAAATCACCCACCCACCCTAAATATAAAAGCCTCACTTACCTTCCTTGGCGCCGACGAACCTCCATGTGGCCCGGGGCCATCCAGCAAGACACGCTGCCCCCGACTGCGGCAGTTTCCTCCTACGAAGGCCACGGCCAGCCCTGCAGCCGCCGGCCATGGCCGCCACAGCCGCCTGCAGCCTCTGGCCAGCCACCGAGCTCCCACGGGCACGTTGGTGTCTGCGCGGGCCATCCGCCGCCACCGCACCCTCCTAGGGACTGGGGCCTAACAAACCCCCATGCCCTGGGTAAGCCCGGCGGGGCTCGCCACCGCCACATCCTCCTCCGCCGGGCGCCTGCATCTTCCTCGGGGCGGAGCCTTTTCGGCCCGGCTCTGGCGGCGGCCACGGGCAGCCAGGGCCTGCGGGGAGCAGTGGGTATGGTGGCGGCTGCCGTCCCCATGCTACACCGCCTCCAGCTTCCTCCTCCGCCAGGCGCCGCAGCCGGGCTAAAAAGGGACCGGCCCAAGGAGGAGGCCACAGGGATGCAGGCAGGTCCGGCGGCAGCAGCGTGGGGCGGCAGCTGCAGGCACCCAGTCCACAGGCACCCGGCGGAGGAGGAGGCGGCAGCGGTGCGCCGCGCGTCCCCAGGGCATGGGGCTTGTCGGCAGCGGACGGCCCAGGCAGCCCTCAACGTGCCGCGGGGGAGGTGCCCTCCTCAGAGGGCTGGTGCCGCCGCCGCCGCCGTCCTGAAAGCAGTAAAACAATTTTTTTAAATCGGAGCTAAAATGGCTCCAATTGACTGCGCATGCGCAGAAACTCAATCTGACACATGCGCAATGCGTCAGATTGAGTTTCTGTACATGCACAGTTAATTGGAGCCATTTTAGCTCCGATTTAAAAAAAAAATTCTTTCGGTGAGGCGTCCGGAACCGGACGCCTCAAAAGTGGACTCCCCTCCCGGAGAACCCTCTGGAATTGGTCCTACCGGTTCCAGGGAACCGTCTGGAATCGGGGACATCCCATCACTGGTGAAGAGATACAGAGTCCAGCTCATTTACTGGTCTGCCGATTGCTGCCAGAGGTGTGTACCAATGAAGACAATGGCCAACGACAAAGCCAAGAAAGTGGCTTCATTTTGGCAATCCATAGCTTGATCGAGACATGAAAGAAGAAGAATCTCTGACTTAACACATTAGAAACACAAGAAGCTCAGATCAATGGTACATTCTCACCTGATTCACATTGTGGGCCAACAGAAGCCCTAGAGAAGCCTCCATCCTTGGCTATATTGGCTAGTGTGGAAGGGAGTATCACTCTAGCATTGAGGGGGTTGAATTTGACCAACATGCGTTCAGTTTCGATGAACCTAATGCCTGTTATTAATTCAAAGTCAAACTAAGCAATACTCATAGCAGGTTCCTGAAAAACAACGGTACCTCGAGTTACAAATTTAATGTGTTCCAAGGCATTTTTTCATGTTATGAAAAATTTGTAACTCAAATTACCCATAGGAATGCATTGAAAACCAATTAATCTGTTCCAGAAAAATTCATAACTCGAGCCATTATTTCCAATTGATTTTTATTCGTATTGTGAAAATTTTGTAACTTGAACCATTTGTAACTCAAGGTACCACTGTAGGTGTTCAAGAAGCGATAGAGATCTGTATTTCAGAGATGAAGTTATGTTTAAAATCTGTGCTTCCTGCATTTAGCATACTTTGTATTTTTTGATTGGTCACTGGAAGGCACTCCTAGGCTTACACTGCAAGTCTAATTGCCAAAGTATTAATCATTGACAAACTCCTGTTTATATGAAGCAAGTGCTCAGACTCAGTCCTGCTAACATCTAATTGGATCCTCATTCAAAGCTGAGTATATTTTGATGCAGACTCGTTGCGACCTAAATGTTAGGCGCTTCTAATGAAACTTCATGAACACATACCACACTGCTAGAGTCAGGACTTGTTAACATATATATATCTTGGATCTTTTGGGGCTATAGAATGTGCACATTGGGGCATATTGATTGTAGAGTTTCAGTAATCAATGCATTTTAATTTAAGCACCATCCGGTGCCTACAAGTACTCTCTAACCCCTTAACAATTATACATGCAACAGAGGTACAGGATCAGCTCAAATAGCACTGAAAGCCCTGCTTGCCTATTTTGGTTAATGAACTGAAGTGTCAAAATGCTGCTCAATCTCCCAAGTAATGAATCGTCCAAAAGGAAAGTTTAACCCAGGGGTTCTTAACCTATGGCCGGCGGGCCGGCTCCGGACCATGGCACCATTTCATGTGGCCTGCATTGTTGTCACCACTACTACTGAAAGCAGAAGCAGATGCATTTACAACAGCCGTGGATGTGTTTTATGGCATGGTTTATGGCGGGGTCCAGCCCGCTCAGCTGTTTGTGGGGATGTGGTCTGGCACACAGCTTGAGAACCCCTGGTTTAAGTCTTCTGATGTGGCACAATGCATAGCTGCCTAGAGAAGTGCCTGGCATGCATTCAAACCCTTTGTGGTAAACTCTGCCGAGCCATCTTAACCTGTCACAGCTAATGGGTTTTGCTATGGGTGCCAAAGCATAACATGTTGAGAGCATTTGAAGAAGGGGGCATTAAAATATCTAAAGCGTTAGCAGTCTCCAAGGCTTTCTCTTTTAAAGCCTCTACATTTGTCTGAGTGGTGGGTTTTCCATCCTCCCTGAAGATCTTTAGACATTGTAGAAGATCAAATCTAATGAAGTAGTAATAAAGTACGGTAACTGGGGTGTGGAGAGCAAGTAACCAAAGTAACATACAGTATAATCATTACACTGTCCTAGTAAAGGTAAAGGTCGCCCTTGCTCGAAAGCCAGTCATATCCGACTCTAGGATTCAGTGCTCATCTCTGTTTACAGCCATCTCTGTGTGCAGACATTTTCGTGGGCATGTGGGCAGGCATGGAACACTATTTACCTACCCAATGAAGTGGTACCTCTTTATCTACTTGCAATTTCTTGCTTTCAAACTGCTAGGTTGTCAGGAGCTAGAGCAGAGACGGGAGCTCGTTCTGTTGTGCAGCAGTTGGGTCTCAAACTACTGACCTGCTGAACTCCCAGTAATCAGTTTCAGTGTCTTATCCATTAAACCACCGCAGTCTACCATCCCATCAGATAAAATAATAATATTTTTTTAAATGATAGCTGTGATTTTAGGCTCTTTCTTTCTTTCTCTCTCTCTCTCTCACACACACACACACACATAACTCCCTTCTGAATTCTTTGTTCTCATTCATTCGGAATATCATGACTCCACAGAAAAGCATCCTGTGGAATAATTCAAACCCCATGCACTTCTTCACCTCCGGACAAAAATAAGGCAAATAATGTATATACTCAAGTATAAGTTGACTTTTTTAGCCCCCCAAATGATCAATAAATGGTCAATAATCCCGAGGGTCCCAAAACTGTGGTGGTGTAAATTCAAACATACAGTTTAAAAACAACAACACTAACACTACTGTAAAAATTCAAAAACACACCCACACAAATGTCTAAATTAATTAATTTTACCTCATTTTCATGTATTTTAATTATTGAAACTCACTAGCAGCTGCTGTATTTTCCACCCCCAATTTATACTCTGGTCATTCTATTCCCCTAGTTTTAGAGGTCAAAATTAGGTACCTTCATTTACATTCGGGATGACTTTTAGTTGAGTATATACGGTAATGGTTTTTTGCGAGTCTCTTTTATAATGGCTCAATTTGTACATCCTGCAAAGCAGTCTCCTTTCCCTTTGAGAAACAAGTCACACATACACATAAACAAGCCCAGAACCAACATGATTTTTTAAAAAGATGCAAACAACCCTTAGTAAAGGTAAAGGTTTCCCTTCCTCAAAAGCCAGTCATATACGACTCTAGGGGTCAGTGCTCATCTCTGTTTCTAAGCCAAAGAGTCAGCGTTGTCTGCTTCTACAGATGTTTCCACGGTCATGTGGCAGGCATGACTAGACACCGGAGTGCACGGAACGCTGTTACCTTCCCACCGAAGTGGTCCCTATTTATCTACTTGCAATTTCTTGCTTTCAAACTGCTAGGTTGGCAGGAACTGGGACAGAGACGGGAGCTCATTCCGTCCTGCAGTAATTGGAAATTGAACTGCTGACCTTCCACCTCCCAGTCAGCGTCTTAGTGACTTGAGCCACTGCAGCCCTTACATTCTTCTAAATCTTTAATGTACTATACAACAAAACAGCTTCCTTTCTTTATTCGTACCACAGTCTTGCTGAACTTGAAATTATAGACCTATATGAAATATAGATAAAATGTTAACAAAATGTTAAACTGAATTACGCCTACAGACAGAGCTCCTGCCTTTCCGTAAGGGCCTAAAAACCTGGCTGGCAGGGCAAGTATGGGGATCCAGGAACGTAGGATCCCATGTTGGGTGGCTGATCTAATGGGACAGCCACCCTTCCTGCTTCTCGCTGTTTTATGTGTTGTAACTTTTAAATTTTAAAACGCTTTTAGTATTTTATAAATTATAGCTTTTAACTTGAGTGCTAATTTAAATTGTAGTATGTGCAGGGTAGGATGGGATTGGTCAGTCTGTTTTACACTGACTTGGGAATTTATTGTTTAAGCTATGTCTCTTTTTATTCTTGTTGTAAGCCGCCCAGAGTTGGGTTTACCTGACTGGGGTGGGATAATAAATTTGAACAAATAAATAAAATAAGTAAATTAAAACAATTAACTGTCTTTGACCGGAAGTGGGCTACTTCAATTATATTTTCATGGTCATTTACTAGATCATATTTTTTTTTGTATGTGTGTGCATGTAAAACTCCATATATTGCCATTTGGAGACCTCTCGTTCATAAGATGTTTATAAATTGGAGGTGAGTTGATAGTACATAACAAACAAATGCTGCATTAATTAAATTTCCCCATATTCACAGAAAATCTTTCTTGTATCAAAGTAGACTTGAATCAGCAAGACATTAAATGCTATTGGAAAGCAACATTTGGCACGAATGCTGGTGCTGTTAGTATTTTTTTTAAATTAATCCAGGAATTCTATCTAGGCTTTCCAGAATTAAATTTATATTGGTAAATGGTAATAAATGTCAGCTGTATTTATATTTGTAGATACCAATAAAGGCTGTTTATATTTGTAGATGCCAATAAAGGCATACATCTAAGGCAACAGAATAAGAACACATATTCATAACATCTGAGATTGACTTAGAAGCAGACTAATTAAGCAATGGCATCCTAAGTATACCTTTACAGGTGGAGTAAAGAAGATAAAAGGCTGAGGAGCACTTATGGAGAACATCAGAATTTAAGAGAACTACAGGTATGTGCCCTTTCGTGTAAGCAGAGCCATTGTGTGCGGGATGGGGAAAGGAATAATAATTTCGTGTCAGAAATTATTCTGGGTTGAAAGGATTTTTGCGCAAGAAACTCCACTCAGGGAATGGCCAAATGGGGAGAGTAAAGCTGAATGTACTGTCCTCTGGTTGTATTAACTGGGTAAAATCTTGTACACGTAAAGTTACATTGGCAGTCCAAAATTCAACAGCAGCAATTGAGCAGTGCTTTTTAAGGAAGAAAGTCCATTCTTCCATCCTGAGGCTCCCAAAGTCTTTTCCAAGGCAAAAGAAAGCCCCAAGACAGAGCGTAGTGGCCCCAAATCATCCTGTAAGCATCACAGCTCAGTGGGGATCTTTCAACTCTGCATCCAACACTATTTGAAAAACCATCCTCACTTTTGTATAGGAACCTATATCAGCTGCAGTATTAGACAGCTGGAGTATCAGGATAGTTGACAGAGCAGTTTGACCTCTGGCTGGGTCTCTCTCATGAAGCTTCCTCAATTAACTCATTAGCAGACGTGCAATGTCAAAATGTTTGTTTTGCAACAACTCAACGGAACCAAACTCTACAATAATCAAACTAACTCATATCAGGGATCTTTTGTTATTACTGTTGTAAATATCCACACTGATTGTATGTTATTACTGGTTGTAAAAAGCTCACTGATTTGCAAACCCATCTGTTAAACCAGCCAACCACAGTGGGCCTCTGCACCTGATATGTATAAATGGATACCATGAAAACTCACTCTTATGTCTGATACAGTCGACATGATCCACGAAAGCTAACACATTAAAAAAACAAACAGGAGTTCATCTTTAAGATGCCACAACATTGTTAATCTTTTTTTGTTTTGTTTACTCTCTGATAGAGAGTTAAACATCCAGGGATGAAAACCCCAATAGGAACAAAAATAATTAAATATTTAAAATTAAACCCCAAACTAAATTATTAACAGCTTTTAGGCAACATGGAAAGAGTTGCACTTCTATTACCAGAAAGGGATCCAAAGGGATCAGGTTGTTAGAGTAACAAGTGAGCTAACAATTGCTTTGCTTCAGATAACTCCCATGTGTTTTTAGCTATCTACAGGAGAAGGAGAAAACAACTGCTTTTCGGCTCCATTATGTGTGCGCACGCGCACATGCACACACACATGCACACAAGAGAGATTTAAAGTGGTTGTGTTTATTTTCAGTCCAAGGAGGATCAGGACAAATCATAGACATGAACGGGGATTGTACAAAAAAAAAATGCAGATATGGGAACAAATGGAAACATTGATTGTTAGGAGAAAATGTAGAAGTGCCTCCCAGTCTCCTTAAAAATCTCACAGAAAAGTTCTATATTTTCACATGGGACTGAATTTATATACTGGAGAAAAATAACAGTAACAGTCGTAATGCAATAGATGGAGAAATCAAAGTTGCAAACATCACACACACACCCTTTTGCCTGCATCAACCCAAGCAAGACTTGCTAACATTTCCCCCTGGACATAAATCTATAAATGTAATATTACTCATTGAAGGGCCAGAAACCATATCGACTCATTTTTAAATGACTTACATTTGTGATACACTGTTGAATTCTGGAAAGCCCAAGGAGCTTAACGTTCAAGATTGACCCGAGGGCTTTGCCTGTTTTATCAACAACATGTCTTTCTGCATTGGAAGCATTTGCTTTGCGTTTGGTGAAAGGATACATGTGGATTTCCTACAGGCAGATGGTTCTCTCAATTCGGAGATGGAGTATACCTATCCTTCCCTCTGTCGGAGCGGGTAGGTTAAGGGGGTCACAGCTAGATTGGTGCCCCCACCCCCAGTACCAACTGAGGATTCTACTTCTCATTGAGTTTCCTACCATCACATTTGCCCCTGCCAAATTAGAGACAGATTTTGGCAGCAAAAGCAGCAGCAGACAGAAGGAAGGAAAAAAGAAAATATTTCCAAAGGTGGCACCAATGGGGAATTTTTGGGAGGTCTGGGGAGAGTTGGAGTTGTTGACAATCATTTCCACCAGGTGGACGATGGGTGGCATGATTTCAGTGAAGCAAATGAAGCACAGTAGAGGCCACAATTTGGTGTGTGTTGCTTATGGATGAAAGCCTTCATTGACCTTGGAAACCTCAAAACATGGCAAAAGAAAATGGAAGGGTGATCGTTTCGACCTCAATTAAATCCCACTTGAATCCATCTTGATGGAGGACAGCAGCTTCATCAATCCTGGCCTGGGGCTGAGGAGGAGTTTACGAGACAAAAGGGCTCAGGACCAGAAAGTGGCTCATGTCACACTGCGATGCAGAAGTCAGAGTGAAACCCACTGCATTATCTTCTCAGGTCAGTCTCCATGGCAGATTGCCAACATTTAGATATGGCACAAGAAGACTTTTTAAATGAATGGGGTTTTTTTTTGCAATGTTTTTATGATGGTTTTCTTTCTTTATAATGTCGTATTTATGATTTGTATGATTTTTGTGATGATTTTGTGATGTTTTCCTGTTATGTGAGCCGCCCAGAGTCGAGCAATCAAGGGGGCTGCATATAAATGTGAATATAAAAAAATAATAAGAATAAGAATCCTATATGCATGGAGCAAGCCTACTTGAATTTGGTCAGACTTACTTCTGAGCAACTATGCACAATATGGCAAAGCAAGCAAGCATCATCAGAAGTGGAGGATGACTGTTCCCCCAAAGGCACATAAAACTAAGGAGAAGGGAACTCGAAGATGATCTGCTGCCAGATGTTTATTCATGTTAATATGATATTTGAAAAACACCTTTGAAAAAAAGAACAACAATGCAATGTCTCAAAAGTATTATTTTACAGCCGATTCATCATATCTACAGCCGATTCATCATATCTACAGCCAAAATGGAACAGACAGCTATCAGTTACACTGCACCAATCACTTTTAAAAGAGAAAATGTTAAATGTTTTCAGGTGCAAGAATAGAAGCAGGAGATATTTTCTCTTACAGCACCACTATTTAATCAAACAAGGTTGTCCCCTCCCAAGTCCTGATTTTACATCTCAAAGGACTGTCAAGTTTGCAAAAGGACACATTGGCTGAAATCCAGTGACTCGGCATCATGAGTCGCCACTAGTAGATCTCAATAGCTGCTTCCCTTTAGGTAACAATAGGGCAGCCCCCAACAAGGAAGCTTGGGATAATCCATATGCCTTGACATCTTTCCTTTTAAAGATAAGAGTCCATTTTCCAAAAAAAGAAGAGAACAAATAAATACAATCAGAAGGTTCTCTTATTCCTATTCTTCTTATTCTTCCCCATCTAGGCCAGACATGAAACTGCCAAAATGAAGGCGCCTTTTGGCGAGTTCATTCTGCAGTTCCTTTTGCCTGACCCAGTGCGAGAAAGATTAGCCGGCAACACAAGGTTCCCATTACCAGGGTACGCCCGACTGTGGTGCAAAAATACCACAATCTTCGAGGAGGCTCTTTGTGTGTAAAACACACACCTCCCATATTCCTATTGATTTATAAGCACCGATGGTCAGTGTCAAGTTTATGAACTGAAATGGCCTTACTTTGATCCCTTGGTAAACTCTTTGAAAGCTGCAGACATTGTGTGTCATATGCACACCATTTTGCGGCAAATTCAGAGATCTTACGACTCTAAAAAAATAATCAGTTAAATAATCACCATTGCCCTGATAAGTCTCTCTCTCTCTCTCTCTCTCTCTCTCTCTCTCTCTCTCTCTCTCTCTCACACACACACACACACACACACACACACACACACACACACACACACACACACACACACACACACACACACACACACACACACACACACACACACACAGGTTCCTTAGGCTATGAAGCAGGTCTTTGCATTTAAAAGACAGTACCTTGCAAGGTTCATAAACATTTTCATAGTGATTTATTAAAGACACAAATGTCACTCCTGCTCTTCACACTTAAGCAGTCTTGAGAATCAGCTGCTGTAGGGGCTGCTGGTCAGCCCCATAAATATATAAGAACAAGCTCTTCGGAAAGGCTGTGTGTGTGTGTGTGTGTGTGTGTGTGTGTGTGTGTAGATGGGGAGGGGGGCTTGGAAAGAGATGCTTAAAAAAGACAGCCAGAGAACTGTTTAAACAACAGTTGTGCCACCATGTTTCATCTTTCCACTTATTAGATGACCCATTTTTTATTCAAGCCTCCGAGTAATAACTGAGTTTCCGTAATTTACAAAGCACTTGGGTTTGCAAATTAGAAATGTTCAAAGGCAACTTTCCATTATGTCGCTGAATAAACGATTCTTGATTTCCATACAGGCATATAGGCGCACGTACGCACACACACAACTCCTCACAATCCAAGGAGGGGGAATCAAACTCCACAACTGTTCTGGACTTATAATTCAGACGGAGAAAGGAACCCCCACCTGCCTGCCCACCCCTCCTGTCAAGGTTAGGGTAGATTCTTGCTATTAGGTTGTGAACCTTGGCGCTCCAGGGGTTCTTGAACTTCAATTCCCAGAAGCCCTGATCAGCAGGAGTGTTGACTTAGGCTTTTGGGAATTGAAGTCCAAGAACACCTGGAGTGCCAAGGTTCGCCATCACTGTCATAAGGTCACTGATCCAAGGAAACAAAAAGAGAGAGGATGAATGTTGAAATGCTTCCTCTGTGCTGCTCATAAGGGCATCGTGATCTTTCCTGGATCCCCAGTGGAGGATTACAGCGGGGAATGTACCAAAGTGCCTCGAGTGAAGAAAAAGACACACATTGTGTGCGCACACAGCAACAACCCTACCCTCTCTTTCTTGCCCTTCCCATGACCAGGAGGGAGGGTTTCTTTCCAAGGGTGGTGGTTTTGTGTGCGCACACATTTACAGTAACGGCTTCACAGCTCTTGAAAGAGCAGAGTACCAGTGGAATAACAAATGGTGCATGACATACCAAAGGCCTGGTCTTTTGTCGCAACAGCTCTGCTCCAAAGAAAGTCCTTCCTCGCCTTCTTTTCCTTCCCATTAACCACAATGAAATGAGGGTGATTTTCCCCCTCCCTGCTCCTCTTTGATGCCACTCTTTGCTGTTTATTACCGTCTGACCCGCTTATGCAGAGATTATTTCATAGAGACACTTCCCCTCGCTCTCCTCTTCCCAGGTCTGAAAGTTCAGGTCTACAAGGTTATCTGTTCACAAAGTATTAGCCCACACAGTCACATTCAAGGTAAAGGGTGCCCTTGCTCAAAAGCCAGTCATATCCAACTCTAGGGTTCGGTGCTCATCTCTGTTTACAGCCAAAGAGCCAGTGCTATCTGCATCTGCAGATGTTTCCGTGGACATGTGGCAGGCATGCCTAGACACTGGAGTGCACAGAACACACTTTACCTTCCCACCAAAGTGATCCCTATTGATCACCTTGCAATGTCTTGCTTTTGAAGTGCTAGGTTGGCAGGAGCCAGGACAAGGATGGGAGCTCACTCTGTCATGCAGCACTCAGGTCTCGAACTGCTGACCTCCCGACTGTCCGGTCATGAAGTTCGGTGTCTTAACCATTGAGTCACCACAGTCCTGTTTGTCATGGTCAAATGAACACACAAACCTGATTTCATTGATGAAAAAAAAAATCAGTCATTTTTGCATTTCTCTAATAAGCAGACTGTTCCAGAGTCATGATTTATCACTCCTAATGGAAATGCAAACATTATATTTTTAAGAGTGGAAAAACATTTAAAATAATACCCTCAGCAAGGAAAACTTGGCAGCCCAAGTATGAAACCAACAGCATCTATAGCAGTGCTGTCGAACCTATGGCACATGTGCCAGATGGGACACTCCAAGCCCTCTCTGTAGGCACGTGGACTGTCAACCCAGCACAGAGTTCACCCCGCCCCTCTGCCCAGCAGCTCAATGGGAATACTTCCTCCCTCCCCCAGCACAAAGTTCACGTCACCCCTCTTTCCAGAAGCCAAATGGGAGCTCGTCCTCCCTCCCCCCAGCACAGAGTTCACCCATCCCCTCTGTTGGGGCACTCAGTTTCTAAAAGATTCACCATCACTGATCTACAGCAATGGTTGGGATCATGCTAATATTAATATGTACAGGAATACCTTAAAACATCCAAGAAGCATAACACAAGACGGTTTCCCCCCGCCCCTCTGCCCAGCAGCTCAATGGGAATGCTTTCTTCCTCCCCCAGCACAAAGTTCACCTCACCCCTCTTTCCAGAAGCCAAATGGGAGCTTGTCCTCCCTCCCCCCAGCACAGAGTTCACCCCGCCCCTCTGCCCAGCAGCTCAATGGGAATGCTTCCTCCCTCCCCCAGCACAAAGTTCACCTCACCCCTCTTTCCAGAAGCTCAATAGGAACTCGTCCTCCCTCCCCCCCAGCACAGAGTTCACCCATCCCCTCTGTTGGGGCACTCAGTTTCTAAAAGATTCACCATCACTGATCTACAGCAATGGTTGGGATCATGCTAATATTAATATGTACAGGAATACCTTAAAACATCCAAGAAGCATAACACAAGACGGTTTCCAAACATAATCCTTTCTAAAATTGGTGTTGGCAGCAATGAATGGAAATTGCACGGAATCAATGCTTGAACTGATTGCATGAATTAGGATTTGATTAATTTTAATCAAAGAGCTTACTGGAGTTTGATGAATAACTATATCTGGTTATAATAAACAACTGAATCAAAGCAAGCAGGATCATAATGCTTCTGTGCAGAAAAATGATTTAGTGCTACAAAGCAGAACCTAATATTTATTTGGTCATTTTCTGGCCTTACTGGCAAGGAGACCAGGGCCTCACACAAAGTTCTCTCCCCCCAAATCCCATCCTTCTGCTTTTATCAACAAGCTTGCAAAACAGGCGTAGGGAAATTTGGGAGGATTCTCCTTTTAGAAAGTTTAAAAGAGTTATTCGTGTTTTTTTGTTTTTTTGTTGCTTTGTCAACTTCTCCTGTCAACTTGACCATTAGAGTGGCAATGCCACACTAAGCAACTAGCTCCAGTGTTAACATAGTAAAGGTCTTCCTTGCTCAGAAGCCAGTCATGTCTGACTCTAGAGGTTCTGTGCTCATCTCCATTTACAGCCAAAGAACTAGAGCTGTCTGCCTCTGCAAATGTTTCCGTTCTCATGTGTAGGCCAGACAGAATACTGGGATGTGTTCCTTTTGCCTGACCTAGCGTGAGAAAGATTAGCGGGCACAACAAAGTTGCCATTGCCCGATACCACAATCTTTGAGGAGGCTCTTTCTCTGATTCCAGAATTTTGCAATGCCTTCGTAACACAGAAAGAGCCTCCTCGAAGATTGCGTAATTTCTGAACCACAATTGGCCGTACCCTGGTAATAGCAACCTTATGTTGCCATCTAATCTTTCTCACACTAGGTCAGGCGAAACAAACTTCAGAATGAATTCACCCAAAGGTGCTTTCATTTTGGCATATCAGAGAGTAAACAAAAGAAAAGGCCAAAAAACATTGGGGCACTTTAAAGAATGACTCCTGTGTTTTAATGCTAGCTTTCATGGATCAAGTCCACTTCATCAGACATAAGAGTGAGATTTTGTTGTATCAATTTATGCATATCATGTACCATGGTTGGTTGGCATAACAGATACGTTTGCAAACAGGTGACTTTTGTTTTGTTTTCTCTCTGATATGGTTGTTCAGATTAATGCAACCACCGCTTCAGAAATTTCGTTTTGGCAGTTTCATGTTTTTTTTCCTAGACATGGAAAAGAAACAGGAAAGAGATGATTCCCTTTGCCTCTAACAGAGGCCTCTGCTTTAGGATCAGCATTGGAAATGTGTGGCTTGAGAAGGACACTGCCCTCAAGTCCACCAAATCTGGGCTGACACTGAACAGCAAACCTAGGTGCCACTTGGCGTTCACTGACCATTTCCAACAACGGCCCAGTCCTCTGTAACTGAAGATATCCAGGGCAATTTTCAAGACAAAGAAGAAGAACAACAACAAGAAGAACAAGAACAAGAAGAACAAGAACAAGAAGAACAAGAGCAAGAACAAGAAGAACAAGAACATGAAGATGAAGAAAAATCTGGGCGGACACTGAACAGCAAACCTAGGTGCCACTTGGCATTCACTGACCATTTTCCAACAACGGCGCAGTCCTCTGTAACTGAAGATATCCAGGGCAATTTTCAAGACAAAGAAGAACAAGATCAAGAAGAACAAGAAGATGAAGGTGAAGAAAAAGAAGTCAACAACAAAGAAGAAGAAGACGATGACAAAGACGAAGAGAAAGACGATGAAGAAGACAAAGAAGATGAAGACAAAGATGAAGGTGATGAAGAAGAAGATGATGAAGAAGAAGGTGTCAACAACAATGAAGAAGAAGAAGAAGAACAATAAGATGAAGATGAAGAAAAAGAAGACAACAACAAAGAAGATGAAGACGACGAAGAAGATGATGAAGAAGGCAACAACAACAATGAAGAAGAAGATGATGAAGATGAAGATGAAAAGAAAGACGATGAAGAATAAGACAAAGAAGATGAAAACGAAGATGAAGATGAGGAAAAGAAGATGACAACGAAGAAGATGAAGATGATGATGAAGACAAAGGCAACAACAACGAAGGAGGAGGAGGAGAAGGAGAAGAAGAGGGCAAATGGTAAATGTTCCCAGACTTTCAAAGGGACCTGGCATTCCCCTGCCTGAAGACCTTAAGCCTTTGCCAAAGGCAGAGGCAAAAAAAAATAATAAAATAAAAAAACGCTCTCTCTCTCCATCCCTTTCGGCACAAAGAGGCTGGGAGGCAAACATGAAAAAGCCTCCCAGGAGGATGTGGGCTGAAATGAGCAGCCAAAGCCCCTTGCCTGGTGTCTCGGTTGGAGGCCATAGTACAGAACACCCCAGGCTTGCAGCTGATAAGGCTGTAATAGTTCTCCTTTGAGGACTGGGGGCTCCCGTGGGCTGATTACTCATTTATCACACCTGGCAGCCCTGCTGAACTATAATTACTCTTCTCTTATCCCGCCGCACTGTCATGTCCGAGAGGAGAAGCGGCACACAGACTCCGCCTAATGACACATTACCCCCTTGACAAGCACTTGAAGGTTTTATTGTAAATATTCAAGATATAAAACATCTAAGATTACATTTTTAATTATTTTTAAAGCAATTTTCAGGCCTCCTGTCTCCCCGACCCTCCCCTCTTTTGCTGGAAACTGTTTAAAAAAAGTTTGGGTGAGCTTTGGCGGCAAACCGATTTCCCCCTTTTGTCTGTCTCCCGCTCACGGCGGCGATGCCGGCTCCGGTATCTCGGCAAAAATATCAAATGTAATGCAGGAGGAAAACGTGTCATTTTCAACATGTGGCACCTTTCCTCCCGACCGCAAAATGTCATTTCCTCCCTCCCCCCCGTCCCTATCCAAAAGGCGAAGTTAAGTTTGCATTTATATAACAAATTATAAACTGAAGGTAGAAGTGCCGAGTGCAGGGGTGGATAGGCGAGAGGGTGACGAGAAATGCAGCCATGAAATACATCACAGTTGGACAAGGAAGGCGTTTAGTGAGCAATTTTCAGGAGCTGAGCTTCTCTGTTGCAGAGGGGACCAAACCTTGTGGTTGCAAAAGATACATTATAGGCTTTGCATGCTGTCTTTGCAAATCCATTCACATTATCTGTGGGCCCTGAAGCGTCAAGAAGGGGGCTATCAAGGTAGAAGACTTCCCTCTCCCTCCTAGTGCTGTTAGGTGGTCCATGACATTAAACTGGAAGCAAAGCTTCCCTAGGTCTCATTCAGCTTATTAGAAGTAGAAATAGCTCCATCCTTTACAGTAGGGGTCCCCAACCTTTTCTGCACAGTGTGCCGTTTTCATGCTAAACAATTTTCCCATGGACCTGTAAGTGGGGAGTGGTGTGATTGGATGGTGCAAGCGTATAATGAAATATGATAAAGTGGACAATTACCGCATGAGCCATCATTAAGCAACATGGAGGGGCCCGACCACCTGCCTATCTGCTGTAGTCTGAAGCCCATGCTCTTGGCTCCCTTTGCCAGGCAGACCTGCCGGAGCACATTGAGGGCAGAAGGCTGCCATCAGGGCTCCCAGTGCCACCCACCCCTGTGGCCTGGTTCAGATGGACCCGGCCTGGTACTGGTCTGTGGCCCGGTGGGTGGGGACCACTGCTTTACAATGACTGGATGGCTTGGCAATAATTCGGCCATTGTTCCGTGATCTGAAAAGTATCCTAGAATAACAAGGGCCACCATGAGATCTGTTTTCAGGACCACTCTTTTTAATCTGACATGCCTTCTGAGGTTCCCTGGTAGCAACTCTCTAAAGGAGGAGTGTGATAAATCACATATATATGATTTGCTTATTTGGCATGAGTTTTCATGGACTGCACCCAAAGCCTTTGAGTCTTTAATAAGGTAAAGATCGCCCTTGCTCCAAAACCAGATGTATTGGACTCTAGGGTACAGTGTTTATTCCCACTGAATTTCCCTTTCTGCTTTTAGATTATTTTCTCTGGCATCAAGCATTGGCATGGATAGTTTCTTTCAGATGATACCATCACTCACTAAATTGCAACAGAGCCATGACTACTCCTTCGTTATACATCCCTAACATCTTGAGACTTGAGATTCATCTTTAGATAAAGGCAAAGGCCGCCCTTGTTCAACAGCCAGTCATAGGTGCTCATCCCTGTTTATGGCCAAAGAGCCAGTGCTGTCTGCATCTGCAGAGATTTCCATGGGCATGTGGCAGGCGTGACTAGACATTGGAGTGCATTGAACACTGTTACCTTCCCACCAAAGTGGTACATATTGACCTACTTTCATTTTCTTGCTTTCAAACCAATTGGTTGGCAGGAGCTGGGATAGAGACAGGAGCTCACTCCACCGTGCAGTACTCAGGTCTCAAACTGCCGACCTATCAGTCATTAACTTCAATGTCTTAACAACTAAACCACCATCTTTACTTGTAACCTACATTTCTTTCCTCTGTCTCCTTCTGTTCTTTCTTTCCTCGTGTTTTCCCTTTCTTCCTCATTTCTTTGTTATATACACAATCTCTTCCTATGTACACTCCACACTCTTTCCTCTTTTTCTTTGACGAAAAAGAACCCCAATAATTCAAAAAGAAACAGAAGATTATTAATATAATGGTGGGATTTGTCTTAGGCTACTGGGCTCCAAGGCAAAAGCTGACTTAATTATGAAGCCAATAATGTCAATATATTTTGAACAAACATCCTCCAGGCATCAAGTGTGACTTTGTTTGCATAGCTCAAGATACAGCTAGTTTGGCCCTTACATAGTATATCCACTGATGTCTACACATTTACATTAAATGGCATCTGCTCCATTAGGATATTACTCATCCAGATAGGCACTGTAGATGTATCAAAGCCAGATGTTTGGCTTGAGTCTCTAAGACAGTGATGGTTAACCTTGGTGCTCCAGGTGTTTTTGAACTTCAATTCCCAGAAGACTTGATCAACAGGGGTGCTGACTTAGGTTTATGGGAATTGAAGTCCAAGAGCACCTGGAGTGCCAAGGTTCACCATTGCTGCTCCAAGAAATCACCTTGAACCTCTTCTGCAGGAGGCTTTTCAATCTATGAAGGCTTCTTGCACATTATTTTGCTATTGTAAACCAAGATCAGAAATCCCAATAGAAGCCTCCCAAAACATCAAAGGCTCCCTGTTAAAGATGCCATGTTGAACGGGGGTCTAGTACAGTGGTGGCTAACCTTGGCACGCTTGCTGTTCTTGGACTTCAGTTCCCAGAAACTGACTTTGACTTCTGGGAACTGAAGTCCAAGAACAGCTAGAGTGCCAAGGTTAGCCACCACTGGTCTACGAGAAGCCGTAGGACCTCAAGGACAAAGTTGAATGTGCAGTCTGGTCATGTCAGTGCCAGATTGTTAGAGGAGTTAGGGTGTGATCCCATGTCAAGAAAGGATTGTGTCTGACCACATTGGAAGAGGTCACTTTGTCGGGAGGGATCTCCTTTAAAGTGAACCTTCTGCTGTGGAAGAATCTCTCCCACCCCAAAAATGTAGTAGCCTGCTGTTGGACCAAAAACATCTTTCTTGGGCACACATCAGTGCTGGGCTGGTTTGCACTCTCACAGATGTCACGTGATCTCTGGGATATAGCTTGCACCGGACCATGTGCCAATTGCTCATGCCCTTTACTTTTGAATAGGGCTCATGTCTGTGTATAATATTGCATTCCACACTTTGACAAAGTACATTATAAGGAGCCTGGGCTATTTGTTGGCAAGGGTGTTATTGCTGTTTGGTGTGCACTTAAGAAATTGGAGTAGGCAGGCTTAAAAATGATCACTTTGTCAGACTTTAAAAGTGGAGAAGGGGGTGGGGCGGATTCCAGGTTCCTAGTCTACAATATTAACCGTCTTGGTGAAGCAGGGAATTAAACTCTTTCTATCTTTTCCTGCCTACTTATGTCAGAAAGCTACAGAGCATACAATTGCAGTGCACAGCTAACCATATAATTGATAACTCCCAAGTCTATTCACTGTGGGAATCTGTCAGTTAAAGTCTAAAGACGCAGGCACACACACACACGATGGAAATGAACTTACATAAGTCTCCCTGCACACCGAATGCAGCCAATATTTTGATGTTTAATTGGCTGGGTCCAGTTTACTAGTGCACACATGTATCTCGGCAATGGCACATCGTAGGCTAGCTCTTCCTGACAGATCTATTTAGTCAAAGAGAAGTGTATTCACTTCCCTTCCTTCCCCAGCCCCAAGACAGCTTCTCAAAATAATGCTTTCAGTTAATGCTGTTCAAACGTTGCTTACGCACAGCGTTCAGGCAAGTAGCTAAGGCAGTTTCCAGAACAAACGAAAAGTACAGTACTGTACATACATTCCCCAGATGGCCACCGCCTGCCGCACATGGTTCAGGGGGGCAGTTATTGTGGGCCAAATCTGGCCTCTGATGCCAATTCATCCAACCCACAAAGACTTCATTGCTCCGGGAAGCAGAAGTAAAATGTCCCATACAGGCACATTTACAACTATCTAAAACAGGGGTGCCCAAACTTTTGGGGGCATTGACTGGTCACATGGCTCAGGGGGCCAGTTACCTTGAGCCAGATCTGGCCCCTGATGCCAATTCATCCAGCTCACAAAGTCCTCGTTGCTCCCGGAAGTGGAAATAAAATGTCCCATACAGGAGCAATGAGGGCTTCTCAGGCCAGATGAATTGATGTCAGGGGCCAGATCCAGCCCACAGGCCATAAGTTTGGGCACCTCTGACTTAAGCCTTTCAAGGTACAATAGGAGAAGAGCAAAATATTCCCAATAATAACTGAAGAGTAGGAATACTGTCTACTATGTCCCTGATATGATACTGTCTAGTGAAAAGGTTTAAAAGAAGTATTTCCCATCCTTTTCCCTGCATGGCATGAGTAACAGATTTTCAGGTAATGTGGTGGACCCACATTTCCAAGCACCAAGCACCTCTCCACCCAAACTGATGCACAATTTCACACTGGGCTACACTGAATATTGCCATAACTAATTGATTCCAGGTAAAAAGTGTAAGTTTTAAGGAAAGATTTCCAATTTTAGTATATGTTCTGTACTAATTTTACTACTCCATAACTCTGAGCAGAAATCCTCGTTTTTAAGCACCCTCATTTTAACTTAGGACTGCGGTTGCACTCTTGATATATTTAAAGTACCCTCATTTTAACTTCTGTTCCTTTTGCTGTTCTATGCTGGTCTTGGACTGTAATAAGGATCTGATCTGATTTGAAAAGATTAAAAAGCTGGAGGAACAGATTTAAAAGCAAGTATAATACATGTTAAAATAAGCCAATTGGCATTTCATTTACTTGAAGTGGGACTTATATTTTTATCTCATCTAGTTTTAATTTAACTATTTACACTCAGAATCTTTTAGAAGACTCTTTACTAACCTGTTTCCTAGTAAATGTATTGTATTTAACTGATTACTGGAATTTAATTTGATTTGATTGCAGCTCTTATGGAACAACGACATGAAACAAACCTGATTTAACCAAAAAGAAAGTGATATTGAGTGGCAGAAAAGAGCATGAAGGGGGAAAAACTATGCTACTTTTATTGCCTCAAACAGAATTATAAAGCTCTTTGAAAAATGCTAAGTTTTTAATAAAGTAAACAAGCCGTACAAGCATAAAGGGCAGAGAATTCGGAATAATTTTCAATTAATTGGAAATCTGTGGGGAAAAGAATTGATAAAATCAGCAGAAATGCTGGGGGAATGATCTGAAATTCATGTCATGGGATTTACACCAGTCTTCTGTTTCCTTTCTGAAGCCTCAGAGCCAGGATAGGGAAAGGAGGCTATAAGGCAGTGGTGGCAAACTTTGGCACTCCAGGTGTTCTTGGAGTTCAACTGCCTGGAGCTCCAAGATTCGTCACCAGGGCTATAAGGGAAGGGGCAAAATTACAACCCAAGTGAATGTCATTAGACTACCCTCCTGCTTTGACTGAAATTCAAACAGGGGAATGACATATTTCTTTGTCTGCAGTTCCCAAAAGGTTAAACATTGACAATCACATGCAAGTGGGATTTTAAAAATCAGAATGATTAGAATCTCATTGTTCTGGTGTACATAGAAGGAACCTCCTCGAGGAATGTAGTATTACCAGAGCTGGCCACTAGAGGCCACTGTATGCAATGCAAAGTTTAGGGCAGGGATTCTCAACCTGTGGCTTGTGGGCCAGATTCAGCTCATGGCACCATTTCATGTAGCCCCCCACTGCCTCCACCACACCTGGTAGTGGAGGAAGGGCAAAATGGCCATCCAGCCCTCGAAGCTGTCTGAGGGAGCATGGCCTGCCCCCCGGCTTTAAAAGGTTGAGAACTCCTGGTTCAGGGTCTCTATTATCCACAGTTTCAGGTATCTGTGGTATATCTCGGAACATATTCCTCATGGACATAGGGTCAGACCTGTTCTAGAAAATTTATAAAGTGTAGCCTAGTTATACCAACTGGTAAAAATATGAGCACAGGATCAATTACTTATGCCCATCTGATCAACAAACATTCCCTGTTAATTTTATAATGTATGCATGATTAGCCCACAGGAAGCAGCGGATGGATGCCAGTTACAAAGTGGGGAACCATAAGAGAAAACGGCCAACTCACACCTTCTTAGATTTGTGCCCCTGCCAAGATTGCTTGAGGAAGCCACTGTATTCTTGTAAATGCAGTTTCTTTGTGCCAAGATGATTGGGTCTGCATAAAATTTCAGGAGCAGTAACTGTTTTTCATATGCTTCATCACATGCAGATTCAGTTCATGGCTTTAAAAAATTTTTCCCCTCCTCTTGAGAGATAAGGTAGCTCAGCATCAATGTGGAGGGGGCCCTCAGCTCATAATTTCTCACATTATCCAGACCTTGTGTTCTGATCCTTTCCAGAAAGGTTATGTCTTTAGGCTAAATTTAAGCTTGCACTTAAAGGGGAGGGAAGGAAATCTTGCATGCTTTACGAGATACACACTATCCAGAACAATCCTTCTACCTATCCTTTATCACCTTCGCAGCTGTAGCCGCAGAAGGCTAGAAATGCCTCCCACTGTAAGCATGAGCGCCCTGACTTCTGCAAAGTAGCTTAATTACTCATTATGAGATTCCATCAGCAGTAGCTCCGGTATGTGGTTTTGTAATAAGTGCTGCTATCTTTTCATTGGATGTTTCATTGCTTCACCAGAAAGAGAGAGAGAGAGAGAGAGTGTTGGTTTGTTACAATGGAAAGATCTTAATGGAGAAAATCCAGTGTTATTAACCACACTGGCAGCTGTTTGATCCTTAGCAAAGAACAGCTAAGAAAATCAACGGCAGTAGTCAAAGTCACATCAATAATGAAATCAAGTGGGATTTGCTGCTTTGTGTTGGAGTGCTTCAGACTTCTAGCCAGTTATATTCCCTTCCAAGACAGACACACCACATTCCATCCGAATATTGGCTGTCACTGGGAATATTCAATCCCTATTAAGTTGATTTTTCTTTCTTTCTTGGGTTTGTTTTTGGCCTGGGTTTTAAAAGCTTTTTCCTTCTAAAAGTTATTGTTTATGCTCCTCCAAACTGTGGGGGAGGAACCCTACAAATAGGATATTTCTTAATCGCTACACTTTGACTAAGTAGCTGTTGACACAGTGCCAGGCCCCCACCATTAAATAGACTCATTAACTTGTCCGTGCATCCCATTATTATGACCCCAAATCCATTACAGTATCATAGGTTCAACCGCCAACTTTTGGGGGTGAAATCAGCTGTCCAATGACTCTGTTGTTTCTTCTTCTTCTTGTGGTTCCATATTTGATTCCGAATATTAGTGATCATCATGGCAATCAGCCATGAAGACTGCCCTCAGAATATAATGCAGTGGCCTTTCATCTGCATTCCATATCACAGCATGAAACCCGTACCACCAATCCAGTTCCTTGAGTCACTTTCTGGTCCTGAGTCCTTTTGACACGCAAAGTCCTCATTGGCCCCAGGCCAGGATTGATGAAGCTGCTGTCCTCCATCAAGATGGATTCAAGTGAGACTTAATTCACTTGGGACCATCACCCTTCCCTGTGGACATCGCCATTAGTTGTCAGGGTGGTCAGTTTAGTTAATGCTCGGTGTTGAGTCACTGGCAGTAGAGTCTACTCTATTACCATAGCAGGTTAACCTGGCCAGACTTGTTTACATTGGGTTAAAATAGCTGCTAGAATTCCCTTCCTCCTCTCCATTAATTGCAATCCTGTTGAATCCTGATGTCTAATGAACTGAGACAAAATGGAAACAATAAAGCAAAACTTTATCTGGTCTTTTGATTCAGGAAATATATGCAGTATTATATTTCTAACACACTTAATTGGAAGCAATTTCCAATGAAATCAAGAAGACAAATATATCATGCCACACATTTAAGATCTATATATAAATCACGGAGAGTAGAGTCAGAACATATTTAAACAGAATCTTGAAATTTGGAGGTGATTTAAAACAAAAAGCTTATAATATGACACGTACTGGAAATCTGTTTGTCTCTACAACTTTTAATATTTAATTTAAATGGGACATCTAGACACAAGCCAATTACAGAGATTTCAGCTTGAAAGATGCCATTTACAAATTTCATCATTCCAAAGGCAATCTCTCTCTCTTTCTCTCTCTTTTTGGAAGTAGGGGTGAGAAAGCTGATATATCAGGTAGACAGATCTCCTTTTGCGGAACACAGAAAGAGCCTCCTTGAAGACTGTGATATTTTTGAACCACAGTCAAGCATACCCTGGTAACGGCAACCTTGTGTTGCCAGCTAATTTTTCTCACACTGGGTCAGGCAAAAGGAACTGCAGGATGAACTCACCAAAAGGTGCCTTCATTTTGCCAGTTTATCCATCTGGCCTAGACATGGAAGAAGACGGCCTCCTCTCCTTACACCCTTTTATTGTCTTTGCTGTTCTGCTTTCACTTCTGCAATCAGATTTAAATGGTTTGGGGGTCAAGCAGTGTTGACAGGAGGGCTTTTTGTCTTCTCAAATCCTTTCAAAATGTGGAGATTCAGAAAGCTTGGTCTGTTACAAACAGACCTACATCAAACATTTCTAAGGTTTAAAAAAAACATTTCTAAGGTGATTCATTGTTGACATGCTCTTTCTTCAGAAGCAGCCTTTTCCCTGCACCTAGAGTAGAGTAGAGCAGAGGGGAGGGGAGGGGAGAGTATAGAATAGAGTTTATAATAGAGAGTAGAGTAGAGTGTAGAGTAGAGTAGAGTCACTGTGAAACAACAGCTGGTTGCCTGCTAGTGCAGTATATGAGGGAACAGCAGTCTCCTTCCCAATTACCCACTAGCCGAGAGTTTTGGACTCTGACACAGTGAGAAAAAAAATACCAAGGTCACCTACTGAGTTAAAACAAATGGGGGGAAAGTGCAACAAAGGCATTACTCAAAGTCTCTGGAAATGAAATTTGTCATGCTTGCAATGACAATTAATTAAACCACAGGAATCAGGTTTTAGGATCCTTCAGCATCATCTCAAAGTATTAGTAAACAATTACACATTCTGTTTACACCAGTTTACAGTCACACAATTCTAGAGTTTGAAAAGTTAATTTTGTGATCTTCTACAGATTTATTGTAGGTAAAGGTAAAGGTTATTCTTGCTTGAAGGCCAGTCCTATCCAATTCTAGAGTTCAGTGCTCATTTCTGTTTATAGCCAAAGAGCCAGTGCTGTCTGCGTCTGCAGACATTTCTGTGGACATGTGGCAGGTGTGACTAGACACTGGAGTGCACGGGACACTGTTTACCTTCCCACCAAAGTGCTGCCTATTTATCTACTTGCAATTTCTTGCTTCCAAACTGTGAGGATGGCAGGAGCTGGGAGCTTACTCCATCGTGCAGTACATAGGTATCGAACACTGACCTTCCAGTCTTCGAGTTCAGTGTCTTAACCACTTCAGCCACCACAGTCCCTAATTTATTGTAACTTTAGTTTAATAAATGAACCCATCACAATTTTCATAAATATTATATATACATAAATATATGTTTGCAGGAGACATGTATATTTACACATATCTTAAGTTTGGATAGACATTTTACCAAAGTGAATATTCACAACAGTTCCCATTCTGAGAGAAAGGTGGAACAGAAATCTAATAAAATTGAACAAATATCTCTTTATAAATTGTCTGGCATGGCAGATAGCCCTTCCTGCACAACACTGCACAAAACAACACAACACAAAACAAAGCAATCCACTCCAAGTGACATAGGTATTGAAAAAGGGCTCCACAGTGGAACTGAAGTTCAGGACAGTCTCTCTTCCCTCTCCTATCTATTTTCTATGGGTGTATTTATAACAGCTAGAGAAGCCCGGGAAACGACTTTCATGGCAGGTGCTGGGTAGTTTGCTTTGAACGTAGTCATAACAGGCTGAAAACCGTGAGAACGAAACCAAGTTGATGGACATTGTATGCTGTGCTTTAATTGGTTAAAACCCTGGAAGAGGAACGATGAGTAGAAAATATGTTATATTGGAATGGGGAAAAAGTGCTGGGATTGTGCCATGTTTTAGGATTGTTTGCTACAATATGTGCCTGTGAGTAAAACATAGCAAAATAATTCCCTTGGAAAGAGATGGAGGATTCCAAAGTCAGTTTGATATACATTGATACAATTATTCTGAGATTGTCTTGAAATACATACACAAGATCAGAGATGAGCCTGGAGTGAAGAGGAATTCTGAGATAATATTCAGAGAGAGAGAGATGGAGCTTTGAACCTGCAAATTAAATATAGAACCTACATGAGTGGTATCAATTTTACTGTAAGTACTTTGTTTCCATTGGGGTTTATGTCATCTTTTTGTCTAGCTACACTAGTTAATAATGCAGTGAATTTGCAGCAGTAACTTTGCAAATGTTATTTCGATGACATTACTTGATTAAATTAAAGATGACATTAAAAGGACCATTTCTATGAAGAAGAGAAACCTCAAAAAGCAACAAAGGTTGAATGTTAAGCCAATGAGCCAGATGAGATTTAAAAGGAGATCCAAAGCAGTTACAAAGAAGCAGGAGTCATCTACTGGATAACGATTGTTTGAGGAAAAGGCCAAATATTATTTAGGTTTTACATGCATACATACACACAATTTGAATGAAAAAGAAAAGTTCTAAGAACTCTTATATATTTGTATCTATATTGAAATAAAGAACAGATTCCGTATTAAATTGTTGTTTGCACTGTTGAGTTGGTCCAAAAGGTGTATGAGAAGTAATTAAATTTGAGAAGGAATATTGACATTTCTCATAGGTTAAAAGACACATCAAGATAAAGTATGGGCTGAAAGTCTGTTACTTCATCAACATTAAGTTTTTAAAAATAGACTTCATAACAATTACATTTGAAAGGGCACCCCGGCACGTTTCCAGATCCAAGAAATATATTGTCCTGTTATTACTTGTTTTATCTGTTTTACTGTTTTAATGTTTTAAATTTTTTATGAATTTATGAATTTTTAAGGTTTTATATATTGTCTGTTTTTAGATTATCTATTGTGGTAATTCATTCTGTAAGCCGCCCAGAGTCGGGTCTTCCCGAGTGGGGCGGGGTATTAAATGTGAATAATAAATAAATAAATAAATAAATAAATAAATAAATAAATTGTCTCCCGAACTGAAATACTCACAGAATTATCTTCTTTTGTCCGTAGAGGCACATAGATTTCAAACAAAAATTCCATTCTCATTGTGCACTATGGGATGACATGTTTAGCATGAGACCTGAGAAAACCCTTTCTAGACACCTTTCATCAAATAGGGTGTATGTCTGTACCTAACTTTATAGATGACAGTTTGTTTCTTACAAAGGCTGCCAAGCGACATTCCTTTACCTGAAAACACCCTATATTGAAATTGCTGTCCCACTCAAGGCCAGTTTAAAGACAAAGAACATCAAAAAGGGAGAGGAAGAACTTTGAAATTGTTAATTGCCAGACAACAAACAAGCAAGCTTTGGAGATCAGAGAGACAAGTCAGCTAGATGATACAGTGGAAAATATTCTATTTCTACTCATAACTATAGTAATTACCCCTAATGTGCATCTTTATATGAAATTTAATGCAAATCTCCACTTATTTGGTTGTTCTTTTTTTTTAAAAGCATAAGAAGTGGAAACTACTGAACAACTACTGGTGAAGAAAGCAGGAACTAGTGAAAAGAAGACCAAACTGGAATTCATCACATGCCGAAATCAGATGACCATTTGAAAATCCCTTGACTTAAGCTTTCAGATAAAGATTTCCATCTAAAAAGACACCCACCAAAAATGTGACTTTGTTCTAAAAGCCTCAGGACAGAAAGATTGCAACATGGCACACCTGTCATTTTGGAAAAAAGAGTGAGATCCAACATTGGTTCTGTGACTCTCAAAGGCTGGAGATGAGTAGCTATTAAAATCCGAAATGACAACATGAAGGCATAGCAGTGATGGTGAACCTTGGCACTCCAGGTGTCCAGGTGATCAGCAGGTATGTTGACTTAGGCTTCTGGAAATTGAAGTCCAAGAACACCTGGAGTGCCAAAGTTCACCGTCACTGGCATACAGTAAGGTCTAAGCACATGCTTGGTTTGTGTAGATCTGTTTAACTAAACAACTCAGGCTGATCCACCAGAGATGCAAACTGATGGCCTAAGGGGTGGAGTCAATTATCTATCACAACTCATGAACCATGAAACAGTAGGATATAAACAAATCTACATGCAAATTAAGAGAGGCTGGGCTTGTCACATTAATACTAAGTCTGGAACATTCACAAAACTAAGGGGAGATCAAGGAGGAAGGGACAGAAACCAAAGACAAAACGTTGCAGAACTTTCAAAACAATCAGGTTTGTTTCAAGGTGAGCTTTCAGGGGATAAAAATCCACTTCCATAGACTCAACTAAGAGCTGAATACACTCTTGGTCAAAATCAGCCAATTAGTACTGTTTTAAAATGAAAATGGCACAGGGATATGTAATTAGCCCAAGGCCAACCACTGTTTTCCCTGTTGCAATTTTCCTTGCTCTTGTTATGTAGTGGGAGTCAGAAAACCTTGGAGATCTACTGCAAATCAACCAAAGATCTGCCAGGCAAATCAACTTTTCCCCTATGCTTAATGTTCAAGACCTTTATTCTAGATCAGGGGTCAGCAAACTTGGCTTTTCAGGTGTTCTTGGGCTTCAAATAGCAGACGAGATGTTTAGAGGCACATTGGAGGATTTGCATAGTGCCGCAGATGAAGCTCTTCAATGGCTTTCAAACCTAGATGTGGAACTCTAGTTAGGAACAATTTGTGCTCACTGTATATATCGGCATTAATGTAGACAACTGAAGTTCATCAAACAATAAATAAATAAATTACCAGACGCCCAAATCAGTATAGCTGCTGATCACGGCTTCTAGTAATTGGAGTCCGAGAACATATGGAGAGCCAAGTTTACTGACCTCTGTTCTAGATGGTTTTCTGATTTGACTTCACTAACAAAGCTTGGAAAACTTTGCCAACTGTCGCAAAATCACAGATTACAACAGAAGAGTGTAATTTTTTTTTTACATAAAATTGTTACAAATGGCAGAATGCCACTTTTTATACACACACTGCTATTACCGCATACGCGCAGTAAACCCATTCGTGTGGATTCACAGAGAATTGAAGTTCAAGAACACCTGGAGTGCCAAAGTTCACCATGACTGAACTAGACTGATATATAGAACAAGGATGGTAGGGTTTACACAAGTCAATTCACAAATAAAAATGGAACACACCTACATGCAGGAAATGTTTCATTATTATTATTATGTGTCATCAAATCAATTCTGGCTCAAGATGACCCTTTTCAGGGCTTTACAGGTAAACAGTACTCAGAAATGGTTTACCATTCCCTTCTTCTAGGGATGTACCAGAACTGTGTAGTTTCCTAAGGCCACATATGCAGGCTCTTATCTAAGGGATAAAAATGAGACAAATGAACTCCCAAACTGCGGCCCCACATACAAAATCTAACCCACTGAACTAGCCAGCCAGCTCTGGCATCAACCTAAATAAATGCAAATTTCTCTGTTATCTCCATGTGTCATGGAATCACCTGAACACAGAGGCTGGAAGTTACAAAGGACAATTTTTTTCAACTACAGTACTACTATTATTTTACAACAATGAAGTCATATATAAATAAGTAATGTTATGGAACAACTTGTCCCAGAGAGAGTTGCGCTCCCTCAGACAGTTGGTGGGCTGGACTGGTGGTCCAGCTGCCACCGCCAGAGTCAGCCATGGTCTCATTTACCTCTGTCGTAAACACATTTACAATAGCCGTAAAAGAGTTCATGGCCGATTCTGGTTGCTTGAGTGAGGCCGTGGGTCAGTTGATTTGGCGACATGGACTGGGTCCACCCCGTGGGCTATAGGTTGCCTACCCCTGAGATTGAGTGTGTGACCATTTTTTAATGTCACAAACCCTCTCTATTTAAGGTACTTTTTTAAAAATGGGAAAGCAAAAATACACAGTACTGTTCAAAAGTCTTAAGCCGGATGGTTTAGGTAAAACTCAAAGAGTGTTTTCAGTGGGCATAACTAGGACACTCTAAGTTCAAACTTCATCAAAATTGGAGAGGATTGAGAGGAGATTCAGCAGACGTCTCGCTCCATTGTTGGTGTGTCTAGGTGGCTCTGGGGCTCAGTTATGTGCTTCCAATCACCACTGAATTTTCCCCAAACCAGCTGGTGGTGGCCTATGACTTTTACACAGTAATGTATCTTTTGAAAGCTGTAGCCATAAGAATAACAGAGCACATGAGGATCCCACTGGAACTATAAATAATATTTTTTTTTACAGTCTACTTAGGGTTAAGTTACTTTTCAAGTTCAGGAAAGTCTTTGGGATTCCAGCAAACAATCAACAAACAACCCCCTCTGGGACACATTTAAAATTGGCCTTAGTTAATGAGCAAATGCCAAGCTCAGGAGGGTTATAGTGCCCCAATTAAAATGCTGACCCACAGCTGCTGACAATCTAATATGCATTAAAACATTGTTATTTATGCCGGGTGCCTGGTGTGAACTTCTTCAAATATTTCAGAGCTTTCTTCAACTCTTTCTTCCATGATGTTTGACACGGAAGAAAAGATGCCACCCAAAGAGAGTTATTTGTAAAAGGGTGAGATGAGAGCTGAATCAGCATCAACAGTGCCAGCCCTTCACCTCCAGAAGATAGCACAGGCCTAATATACTATATAAAAAAGGGTGGAGGCAGAGGTCATGCTAAAAGATATAAGGCTCCTCTCCTCACATGAATAATCAATCAACCAATCTTTATTACAGTCGGAGACCAGCATAGTACAGCAAAAAGAACATAAGTTAAAATGAGGGTACTTAAAATATATTTTAAAAAGGAGTGTTATTGCTCAGAGTTAAGGAGTAGTAAAATTAGTACAGTGGTACCCCGTATAACGAACGCTTCATATAATGAAAAATCCATAAAATGAAGCATATGTGCGCTATTTGCAATGTACCATATAACGGAAAAAATATTCATTATACGGATCACTATTAGCAATACCCTGTACAATGAAAAAAAAATTCTGTTGTATGGGGTATCGCCAATAGCGATCCGTATAATTAACTTTTTTCCCGTTAAATGGTACATCACCAGCAAAGAGTTGTGGGTGAAGGTGGGCCTTTCATCAGACAGCAGCCAGTGGGTGTATGTGCTGTTTGTCCAGCCAGGGTACTTGCAGAGCAGCAGAGAAATGAACTTATTCCGGATGTCTATAAAAAGGGTAGATGCAGAGAATGTGTAGAGCATTTAGAGCTGGGGTTCTGAACCTATGGTCCACAACACCATTTCATCCGGCCTGCATTGCTGCTGCTGCCGCCACCACCGGAAGCAGAAGCAGACACATTTACGACAGCCGTAAATGCACCAGCCGCTGTAGTAAATGTGTTTATTGTTGTGCCACAGACACCATTTTACAGCAGCATTTATGGCGGGGGGAACCACCTGTCCAGCCCAACTGTCTGAGGGGTCACAGTCTGGCTCATGCCTTAAAAATGTTGAGAACCCATGATTTAGAAGTTTGGGAAGTCATACTCACTCTTAATTCAAAAGCTAGTAGTTGCTACAGAATCCAAAATGAGGTGTTGGGTCAACAATTGAAGGCAATTGCTTGCCCTCAATTAGTTTTTAGATTTTGATTTTAAAGTTTTAAATTGAGGGTTTTTTAGGAATGTTTTAAGAGTGTTTTATTGGGTTTTTTTTAATGAATTGTGAGCCGCCCTGGGTCACCTCGGTGAGAAGGGCGGTTGATAAGTACGACTAATAAATAAATAACAGCAGAGGTGATAGGAGCTAACACAATATCCTTGGGTAGAGACAAGTTAGCTGGAAATAAGAATAAGCTTTGAGGCTCCCTTGATGGGAGTCTTGTTGTCTAGGATAGGGGTCAGGCTGGTTGGCACGGTAGCTGAAACGACACCTTTGAAGTGCTCTACTTAGTCATTTTCAGACTTGGAGCCAAGACAGAAGATAACTTGCAAGGGGAAATAGCAGATAACTTACAAGGGGAAGCACCAAAATTGACTTCTCTCTATCTGGTTTCTTCTTAGACTGAAATTATAGAGAGCTTAGGCCATCTTTACCTGAGACTTCCATTACACAGTCACAGTTACAGGCAGGCAGGAAGGCAGGCAAGCACACATACACACACAATTCTAATTTTTTAAATCCAGAAAAAGGCTCTTCTCCTCAGTTCAGGTTGTCTGAGTATGCTTCCTTTGATGGATGTAAATTTTTCTGTGAATATTTGGTTCTGCTCCAGTTGAACTGCATGAAGGCCAACTATTAATCAATCACATACTGTGAACTTTTGATACATTCCACAATTCATTTGCCTAAATCAGTAATATACATAATTTAAAAGGTGGTCTGAAGATAGAACCTTCAAAAGCGTTACTGGAATACAACCTTCAATTCCAATTGGCTATGAAACTAGGCCTGCCTCTCCACTGGGAACTGGTTGGAGAGTCCACACAAGAAAAAGAAATGTTTGACTGGATGAGTAATCAGAACATGGCTTTTTCAACATTAAAAAGGGCCATCAAGATGCTCAAAACCACTTAGAATTTATACATATGTGCCACAAATAACTTGCTATAAGCTATATAAGCATGAAGAGATATCCAGTCTGTTTCCAAATCAGCCTAGTTTATTTTTTCTAGGTCAATAATTCAGCGCTCACTGATGTTTGCTTTACAGTAACACTTTGTCTATGTTTTAGGGACAATATCTTCAGCTTTTCTTCTCGAGAAAAATCAGAATGCTTGGTTCTTGCCATAAAGCTCTTCCTGGATCTGAGCCAGTAGAATTGAAGCTCATATCTGCTCAGAGGATGTCAAGACCAATGGGAAAAACAACATCTGTGCCCCGGACGCCTACAAAAGCTGCGCTGGGAGCACCTCCATCTCCTGGCACTCCGCCCCTGGCCGATGTATGAAAAGGCAGCCCAGGATTGCAGGACTTGCCCTGCTGCGGCATAGAGATCACCAAGGGGTAGGATTTCGTTGCAGCCACATCAGGACTTAATTGTGGTTGTGGTAGAGAGGATGTAGATTAACATTGGAATGGGATTTTGTACTGTATTGTGATTATATAGTATTGTCTATTCTGTACTGAGTATTGTTTATGGATTGTACACTGATTACACTGTGTTTATATTTATTTCGTTGTACTGTATTTTATATTATGATATTGTATTGAACTGTTATATTGTATTTGATTGTATGTTGTGAGCCGCCCTGAGTTGGTTTCACCAAATAGGGTGGCATATAAATCGAATAAATCAAATCAAATCAATATCTTGGCTTATGATATAAACAAAAATATATTGGGCAAGATCCGATTTCAGTCCCTACTAGAGAAGAACATGGAAATCAACACAGCGTACTAGTTGTTGACTCAAATATTGTTTCAGTGGATGTGTTGTAAAAGTGGCATGAATAGAGTTTAGTCCATTAGAAGAAGTTAAAGACTCTGACAACCCTGAGGACTAGCGGCCTTGGCAAAGTCCACAGGGAAGGGTGGGGGTCCCCAAGTGGAGTAAATGGTCCCACTTGAATCCCTCTTGACGAAGGGCAGCAGCTTCATCCATCCTGGCCTGGTGCTGAGGAGGACTTTATGTGCCAAAAGGGCTCAGGACCAGAAAGTGATTCACAGAGCTGGAAAAGTGGTACAGGGGTCATGCTGCGATCCAGAAGGCAGATGAAAGGCCACAGCATTATATTTTCAGGACAATCTTCATGGTTGATTGCCATGATGATCGCCAACATTCAGAATTGGATATGGCACATGGAGGAGGAGGAGGAGGAGGAGGAGGAGGAGGGATGAGGAGGAGGAGGAGGAGGAGGAGGAGGAGGAGGAGGAGGAGGAGGAGAAGAAGAAGAAGAAGAAGAAGAAGAAGAAGAAGAAGAAGAAGAAGAAGAAGAAGAAAGACTCTGTGGTTTGATAACTGCCCTACAACATTTTGTAAACTGACATGCTGGCATCCCTGTGGCTTGAAGAGAAAAGTGTGAAGGTTTTTAAATATACACAGTTGTCCTAAATGGCATCCGAGCAGTAGATTTTATTCCCAGGGGAGCGATCAGTAAACTCTCCTAATGCTACCTTCTGAAGGAGATACACACCTTGCATGTCCTCTAGAGAGAAAGTTAAAAAGAGGTTTGGAGAGAAGGGTTATAACAATAGAAATGTGTTCAGCTGTGAAATTAAAAGTAGTACAGCATGACATGCAACATTATGTGTTGGGGTTCATGAAAAGCAATAATTAGGTGATACTAAAATACTTTCACCACTGTAGTCAAATTGCAGAACTATTAGGATTCTGTGGGTGCCAATCATGGAATAGCTTGTTGGTGATCGTAAGTAGAGCTTTGATGTAATAGCAAGTAGATAATGGCAATAATTATTAGTGTAACTTAACAAGAACCTATTTCATTCCTTTCCAGACACAATTGTTATTTTTAGTTACTTTTATTCTATGGTAGTAGCTCACTACCTGATAGCCAATGTACATCCTGTGGCTCATGTGCTGAAGCATGGTGTTTAGGAGAAGACAAGATGTATGGGGAAAGAGTTTTGTAGCATTCAAATGGTAAAAATAATAACAATGAAGTTGTACTTATTTTAGTTGTTTGTGAGAAATGGGAAATCAAGAAATAACTTTAAATTCAATTCCTCCTCTGTATATGTATGAATGCACATGCCTTGGAACAATATCTTATTCCCATTTTAATCTAGCTCAGACTAAATTTGGATTTATAATTATGTTAATTATGCCTGTATTTCAGTTTTTGTAAAGGGTTTATAAAGTAACAATAAACCATGTTGTTCAGAGACCAGAATGGGCTTTCTCACACCCTTTGAGATTGAAAGGGAGACATTTAGAGCTAATCTGAATAGTCTATTGTTGCTGATGGCTCTGGGAAACTGTCTTGTGCTTGTTTCTTGTCTGTAATTTTGCTTGAACACACCCTGCTCCCTTTGACCCCCTGAACTTGGTGTATAAAAATCATGTCTGTAAGTTTCACTCCTTATCTGAAGAAGTGGACTTGAGCCACGGAAGCTAACAATAAAAATATAGCAGTTGGTCTTTAAAGTGCTACAGTGTTTTTTTATTTTGTTTTGTTTGTTTTGTATGTTTTCTGACATGTTTTTTAAATATTGTTTGTAGGCATTTCAAAGCAATACCTGTTCAAACCATCTCTCTTTCTCTCTATACACATATAGATAGAAAGAAAGAGTATGAGAGAGGTGAGAAATAGACGTAAATTATGCTTTAAGACTGCATTCTACCAAAAATCTAGAGTAGATAGGAGCTGGCTGGATAGTTCAGTGGCTTAGGTGGTACCTATTTCTCGACTTGCAATTTCTTGCTTTTGAACTGCTAGGTAGTAGGCAGGAGCTGGGTCAGAGATGGGAGCTCACTCTGTCATGCGGTACTCAGGTCTTGAACAGCTGACCTGCCA